>JBCEWE010000135.1:17500-112500 GCA_039877035.1 Silurus lanzhouensis | reverse complement strand
TGTGTGTGTGTGTGTGTGTGTGTGTGTGTGTGTGTGTATGTGTGTATGTGTGTGTGGCTCCATCTGCTGCAGGGTGCTAGATTTGTTATATTTTAGTCCAGGCCTTGTCAAGTTGGACAATTGCCCCACCCTGCTGTCAGAGAGACTCACTGCATCCAATCTTTTTTTTTTTTTTTTTAAACCAGTGTGTATATTATATTGTATACAGATTATTCCTCATAAAGCACTAGAATTATATCCTGTTTTTTTTTTTATCTACATTCAGTTCTAATTTCCTGTTAATAATAAAACCTCCACTCTTCTGAACTGAAATGAAGAGACTCTATCGTGCTATAGCAGGCCACTCAAGATCTTTCGTTCCATCCCATAGAAGCAGTTATGCTGGAACCCTATACGTTGAACCGAAGGAAAAAATTTCATGAGACCGCCTCCAAAACAAACCACATATGGCTGGGAAAAGGCGGGTGTCCCAATATTTTTGGCCACACATAGTAAGCAATAACTGACAAAAAAAAAAAATGCGATAATTCAAAAAATTTTTTACTTTGCAGTGTCACTCTAAAAAAAAAAAAAAAAAAAACAAACAACAAAAAAAAAAAACGAAGGAAGTTTTTTGGGCTGTTTGCTAATCCAAACTGCTGCAAACAGCAACGGCTCATTAGCAGACAGAACATTATCAGCGGGATGTAAATCTCTGCTGGGGCTAATGGACTGTTAGGAGCTGCCGAAAATAAAAATGTTTCCTTCCTGACGATTACTTTGAGAAATGCAGGCCAAAAATCCATTCTTTGGCTTCATATATTCATTTATTTATTTATTTATTTATTTATTCGTTCATTTATACACAGAGGTCCGATGTTTCTCTGTAGGACTAATAGTTTAAAAGTTTTCGCTTCTGAATCAAAAGTATAAACAGTGGCGATAAATGAGAACTCTGTCTGAATAATAGATGCAGGTTTTGTTCCCACCTTAGGAAGGAAATAGATTTCTATACACACACTCAACACACACTCTGACCACAACCATCTGATTACGCTCATGTTCTTGCTAAAGTAAAAAAAAAGAGCAAGCATAGCATAACAACCCGTGTAAAATAGTAGTGAACTTAATTACAAAATTAAATAAACAGTGCTGCATCATGAAAATGTGCTAAATGAAATAAATGAATAAATATTGAGGGAAATAAAAGACGTGCATTCAAACGGAAACAAAAAAAAAGTAACCCTCCAAATACATTAAAAACAGTTCCATCCAAATAAATAATCTTTAAATATATATGCATGTCAGTGATTCGCCTCTAGAGGCCGCTCTCGAACTGTATAATGCAACCCGGAAAAACTATCCATATAAAGTTTTTGGCGATAGCTGATGCCGTGAAAAGATGAATCGGTCGAAATCACACATAGTGAATAAATCTGATGCGCAAGAATGAAAGAGTTCTTACCAATCTGTGTGTGCATCATCGATGACGAGCAGGACTTTGGGCTTGCGGATCACAGGCTTGGCCGGAGCCGTGCCGGTGGCTGCTGCGGAGCTGTTTTCCCCATGAGCAGCAGCTTTGGCATGGACGGCGCTGGCAATCTGAGCCGTCTTCACCACGCTGGAGAAAGAGCTGAGAAATGTGCCCGAGGAGGAAGCGGGTTGAGGAGGTGGACCCGCGGCTGGTGCTGCAGGCTGCTGCTGCTGACGCCTCTCCGTCGCCGGGGACGCCGGGGAACTGGTGGAGCTGCTGGAACAGCTGGAACCCGGCGGCCTCTGCATGTCCATCATGTAGCCATTGGGCAGGTTGGCTACAAAGCTGCTGTCGGACAGACGCCGGCGCAAGTAGTTCATGGCGGTGATGTTGATCGGAGCTGTTATTCAGGGCTGGGATGGAACGAGAAACGAGACGAAAAACTGTCAGGGATAAGAAATGAGCATTCGAGCATAATTCATGGACACAATCAACTCACATATTTTATGCTAGTTCAAATTGTGTATGTAATTATCTTTAATCGTGGCGTTATAGTGGACTGCCACACCCCTTTTCCCCAGACGTCTGGCTCTGATTGGCCACCGAATTTCCCCCCCATAATCAGAGGCTTAATTTGAACTTGTGTTGATATGTGACGTACGACGGCGTATACGTGCAACAGTATCTGAGTCTCTGACACTGAATTACATTTATGAATAACTTCCAGTCAAGTTTACCCGCAATATGGTAATGACGACACGGGAAAAAAGTCAGTTAATAAAACGCTCACAGCGCTGCGGCTGCAAAGGCGTCCAGAACAGTGCTCCGGTAACGACGATTGCATTAGCAGCCGTTTAGAAGAAAAAGGAGCGTACGGATCATTAGGTTCGCATCTTTTCGACAGAATGAGGAGCAGCAGCGTTCTTCAGATCCTGTTTTGAGTAGGGCTTTACAAAAACAGGGGAGCGAGAGAAAGAGAGAGAGAGAGACAGAGAGAGAGAGAGAGAGAGAGAGAGAGAGAGAGAAAGAGAGAGAGAGAGAGAGAGAGAGAGAGAGAGAGAGAGAGAGAGAGAGAGAGGAAAACGGGGTGAATATGGATGTAATAATGGTTGGAATAAGACTGAAAGCTGGGGAGCTGCAGGAGGTGCGAGATGAAGATTTTTACAGAAAGGCAGGGGATAATGCTAATGCTAATGCTAATTGATGCAGCGCAGCTTTTGCGTCACGGTTGATGAGAACGGATGGTCGTGTTTCGTATGAGCGGCTAATAGATGTCCCAAGACACCAGTGTAAAAGCCTGTAAAGTGATAGAGGTCGAGCGATTAATCGGTTTTGATTGCTGGAACAAAAATCCATGCTGATAGTTTTTCCAGATTCCGGTCCGCTGTCATTACGAGAGCGGTCTCTAGAGGTAAATCGGTGACAGCTGAGACTGCTCGCCGCACGGAGAGGAGCGCTTTATTACATTTATAATTGATTAGTTATAGAATTCTATTTATTAATTACTATATTACTTATTTATAACAGTCAAATATATTAATCGGTCATCGGCAAATACGAGCCGACCGAGCTATCGATATCGGTAAAATCCACTCCGGGTTCATGTAGCTATCCGATCAACCAATCACGTTGCAGCAGCACAACGTATACCATCCTGAGGATGCGGGTAAAAAGCTTCGGTCTCAACATTGACATCAAAACTTCAAAATTGGGAAAAATGGCCAGGTTTTCACACACAACATTCTCTAGGGTTTTACCCAGAATGGTGAAAAAACAAAAAACATCCCAGAGTTCTGTAGCTGGAAATAACGATGAGTGAAAGAAATCTATAGTAATATAATATAATCCCTCTTTATATCCATGATGAAACCATTCCCCAGTTTTAGTGAACCTGAGCCTCAGCTCCGTGTCTTTGGTGGAACCTGGTGTGATCTTTGGCTCTTGTAGCTCATCCACATCAAAATATAACATGTTCACTCTGGGGTACAAAACCAGAGCTGGTCAATCCTCACTGATCTCCACCACAGAACCACAGAACTCTCACTCTATCCCTAGAGATTGCAGCGTGTGAAAATCGCGGGAGACGAGCGGATTTCTGAAACAATGGCACCCAGGACACGCAAAATCCCATAGATCGCAGTCTTTCCCTCATTCTGAAGTTTAATATGAACATGAACTGAAGCTCTTGACTAGGATCTGCACGATTTGACGATTTGACGATTTGTGGAACCACCACGTAACTGGCCAATTGGATCGCACTCGTACCTCCAACACACTACGTCTCCTGCAGTCCTATATTTAACACCTCCTCGTTCAAGCCGGAGTGAAAAAAATAGAGACGACATTCTGCGCTTGTAGCAACCGGCGTGGTTGATACGCTCACGGCCTCTGTCTTTCGCGCCTTCGCTCCTGATGTGTTTCATTCCACAGTATGGAGAGAACAAGCCAGAAATGAGCCATGAAGAACATCTCCAGCGTGTTTTTCACATTCTGACTAAAACACGTCTGACAGCTACAATGAGCACTCCAGAGCACAGTATGAGACGCTGAAGCAATACCAACAATTACCCATGAGAACAAGGAGAATCTCGGTGTCTCATGCGTCTGTTTGTGAAAGCGGTTATTAAAATTATCATCAGCTACGAAACAGGATTGAAAACTGAGGCTGGTGTACAAGTAACCATTCGATGTGTGTGTGTGTGTGTGTGTGTGTGTGTGTGTGTGTGTGTGAGTGCAGAATAAGGGCATTAACATGCTGAGTAAGAGTCATGGATAGGTGGTCTGGCTCACACCCAGCCACTGCAGGTGCATTCCAACGAGAGAGAGAACTGAAGCTGGGTAGCGACAGCACGTCCAGCCTTTATAACACATTCATAAGCGCTACTGTGGTCCAATGAAAGTCCTCATTCTAAAAAAGTGTGTAGTATCGAAAATCCAAACTGTTCCCACCATCTTAGACTATAGAACGTCTCTGTTAGTATTTAGTAGCCTTTCTTTCGGCTTCTCCTGTTAGGGGGCGCCACAGCGGATCCCCAGCATGTTTGATTTGGCACATGTTTACGCTGGACGCCCTTCCTAACGGAACCCTCCCCAATTTATCCGGGCTTGGGACTGGCAATAAGAGTGGCTGGGGTTGGTTCCCTGACCGGGGATCGAACCCGGGCCGAAGCAGTGAGAGCGCCGCATCCTAACCAACCAGACCACCAGGGACCTCGACCCTATTGGAAGAAATAGGATCAGGCAGCCCAGACCTCCTGACCTCACTTTCATCGGTACCTGATTTCAACTAACGGCACTCCGGAAATTTTGCTAGCGATGTACATCGTTTTCCGTTCGCTAAACCATTTCTTGAGCTGGTCGGAGAGTCCAGAGAGTCCCTAGAACAGCGCCCCCCCCCCAACCTTTTTTTGCTTTTCCGGCTCCTTTAAGAAGGTAATGAATGGAGGTAAGACATGTGACCGAGGCGCCATGACCTGCATCAAGAGTGAGACACATGTGGAGGAGAAAATCCGGGAATTTTCCAAAATAAAACATCGTTCAGAATCAGTAGATGCAGTAGTATTGCAGTAGAATACAGATTAACATGGCAGAGGCAGAGCTGCGTTCTCCTGCAGACACAACATTAAAAGAACGTCTGGGTTTTAAGAAATAAAAGCGAATACTGTCTGCACCATATTGGATTGCGTACCGTAGCATCGTCTTTTTCCCATTGAATCGTGTTGCGTCGTGTATCTTTTTATCCTTCGCAAATCAACGCATAAAGTGCACGTTTGGCAATTTCCTGGCAACCTGCAGGGTCCATTTTTTATTTCTACATCTCAAAACTACACCCACCTACATCCACACATCCTTTAAACTATTATTCAACGATCGATGGCTTTATGGCTCGATAACGATATTTTCCACTTGCATAAGCAACTGAATTCAGTGTTCACTGCGAAATGAAGTGCTCCTCAATCCTCTGGATAACAACATCTACATGGAAATGTTTAATAACGAAGGATCTGGTCGAATGTGGCGTTTTAATCAAAGATAAAGTCAAACAATAAAACACAAATCATCGTCTCCAATAATAGAGAAATGCGGTGTTTTATGGTGTTTGAGATACACGTCCTTCAGTTCTTCACAAGTTGGTGGTCTTTTGTTTAGTAGGATTTTGTGAAGAACAAATACAAAACTTATTCGAAGTGGGAATTTCAAGGCGTATGTGGAAGTGTGGGACGGGAGCCATGTTGGTCCTTCACTTTCTGGTGGAAATCCACATTCTTCCCTGCTTCATTATGCTTCTTCCTCCATGTGTGACTGTGGGGGGGCGAGTATGCAAGTTCTGTTAGAGATAAAAAGGCCCATTTGGACCTTCTTCCACTGGTCCTTGTGTGTTCGGTGAAGCAAAAGGAACGTGTGCATCTGAAAGACTTTTTTACAGACGCTGTATGTGTCTAATCAACACTTAATTATTCAAACTGAAAACCCGATTTTATTTCGGGGACACGAGACACGACTTCCGAAAGTGTTAATCGCGGTGTTTTAACACGAGTACTATGTGTGTGTGTGTGTGTGTGTGTGTGTGTGTGTGTGTGTGTGTGTGTGTGTGTGAGAAGTGAATACTTGTTCCCTCAGTCATTTTCACATCGCTCTGAACCCGGAGGTGACGGCAGCAGCGAATCGCGTGAACAGCGTGATCGAACTCAGGCTGTGTCTCAAATCACAATTACATGCAATATTTGAAGAAATCCTTCTTGAATAACGTCACGTCCTTCACCAAAAGTTCGCGGACAAGTGTGTGCTTTTTGAGCATCGCGTTTCACGTCACACGTCTTCCCTCCACTCTTCTGAGAAGATGCTCCACTAGATTTTGGAGTGTGCACGTGGACGCTTGTGTTCAGCAGCCACGAGGGTGTTAATAAAGACAGGAAGGTGAGAAGGTGAGATGGTGAGAAGGTGAGGAGGTCTGGGGTGCAGTCGGCGTTCACGTTCATCTAAGAAGGTGTTAAGTAGGGTTGGAGATCTTTCTGTCCAAAACGTGTAAACCAGAGAGCTTCAAGAAGCTGGGCTTTGTGCGCACAATGCGCCATAATGGAGCAGGTTCGGGTTTTGTGGTAACAGTTTGGAGAACCACAAATGGCAGGAAAGTTCAGGTGTCCCGATACTTTTAAGGTAACGAAATTCTAAATAAAAACACTCGGAGCTTTAACAGGTACCAAAGAACATCTCACACACACACACACACACACACACACACACACACACACACATCTCACACACACACACACACACACACACACACGTACCCGAATCCAACAAAATAACGAAACGATATTGGTGGTGAAAAGGAAACTTACTGATGATAAAGTGGAGAGAAAACGGAGTGTATCTGGAAACAGGAAGTAACACGACTCCCCCACACGTATGACTGACTGTACTGTGTGTGTGTGTGTGTGTGTGTGTGTGTGTGTGTGTGTGTGTGTGTGTGTGTGTGTGTGTGTGTGAGACTCATAGTAAACATGGTTTGTTTGCAGGACAATGCGTCACCAACATAAATGAATTGATATCAGTCGTTTGAGTCTCCAGCTGCTCCTGACTGACTTTGGGAGTGGACACCTGACCATCACGCTCACACATCAGGTTTCTCCTCAAACATCAAGCCGATGCTCCTGTATACATACGCCAGCTCCATGAAGACACGGTTTATGGTGTGGAGGTTGTCTTGAACATCTTTGGGATGAACTGGTACACCAACTGAACCTCCTCAACATCAGCGTCTGATGCTCTTGAAGCTAAATAGATAAAACCTGGTTTAAAGCCTTGTGAGAGATCGTCTTTGTCCGCAAACTTTTGGCCCTACATTATGGATTGTATATAGTGTTGTTGTTTTTTTTGCATTTTTGGACACACACGTTCTTCTCACCTTCAGACCAATGTTTGGAGCACGCTTTGAGCTTTAAATTCTTTTAGCCGAGTGATGAGAAAACATCTCTCTGCTCTTCTGGGAAGATGTTCCACAAGATTTTGTGGAGATTTGCGCTCGTTTATCTACGAGGGTTAGAGAAGAGTCGGGTTCTGATGGAGGTGAGGGGATCCTGGAGTGCAGTCAGTGTGCAAGTCTCCAACCCACATCTTCATTGAGCTCACACAGGTGAAAACTGTCATGCTGAAACTCTCATAGATCAAGCGAATGGGAACATTTCAGGATAGCGCCTCCAAAAGACGTCCTCCACAACTTGGAGGAACAGCATACGGACGGAAACGTCAGGTAGGAAAACAACGGAGAACCAACAGGAACCCGGTGCAGACACGGGGTGAGGTCTGTATGTCAAACCACAATCCCTGGAGCTGTCTGACTGCAACACTCTACAGCAGAGCTCTACAGCAGGCCACTCAAGATCTTCCTCTCCAAACCATGGAAAGCAGATCTTCATGGAGCTCGGTTTGTGCACAGGGAAACATTTGCATTGCCATGATGGAACAGGTTCAGGTTTCTACGTTTGATACAATTGTATACCTCCAATTTTTAATGTTTTCTTTGGTAGACACCAGTTTGGAGAAGAACCAGGTTCGGCAGGAACGTTCAGGTGTCCAAACACTTTCATATCGTGTAGAATTTGAACACTTTAAATGACAGGTCGATATAAGGATTATGGTGGTGCACTGACGCATCACACTTCCAAAGCTCCGATCCCACACTCACATTCTCTCCGTGTATCTGATTCAGGTTTCCTCCCAATTCCAATTGAATTGGTTGCCTATTCTCTGCGAATTCCCACCTCACGCATGCTGTTCCTGGGAACCGTTCGGAGTCCTTGACCAGGATGAAGCAGCTGAATGGTGAACCAATATTTATGCATGATGGTCACGTGATTGGTCAGTGATTCAGCTTCAATGATTTCAATAGGAAAATCACTACTATGATGGAGATGCTCACGCTGGGTGCAGGCTGTACATTCCAATCCTCTAGGATCATGGAGCTGCCTGTGACTGTCTGCACCAATCGATCAATCAATCAATCGATATCGAAAGGAAATACTTGGGAATGCGGTGAATTTTTCGGCCTGTTACACGAGTTGAACGAGCGCGTGCGCAAACGAAAATAAACGCACCGGTGTATTCCTTCCTTTCTCCATCAAGTGTGCACACGATATTAGATCATTCTGTATTTGTTGCCCTGGTCAACCTGAGGATGAAACCCGAGGAGGGCGGGGGGAAATACCGCTTTATTGATTATTTGCACACACTGAATCCGTGATGCTCATCGTGCATTACAGATTATAGATAAATAAAAACATTGCATGCACACGATTAATTGCAAATGGCAACGAGGATAGGAACTGGGAGCGGTTTTCATCTGAGCTGCATCTCTTCCTATGAAGTGTAAGTGCAGAACACACGCGCGCACACACGCACACAGACACGCACGCACGCGCGCCGCGCGCACATACTGCGGAACGCATTCATCTGGTTCATCATGCTGTTGCATTCAAAAACATTCATATCCACATCATGATGGAGTTTTTACCTGTCACGCGTCCGGTCCGGGTTTATTCTTCTTCTTCTTTTTATTATTTTTATTAATAATGATAAGCTGATTATTCTCGGTTGAGGAGGATGAGGAGGAGATTCCCAAGCTTCACGACTCCCCGTGCACACAGCTTCCTCAATAGACAGCTTCCCAATGCATGCCGGGAAACGCGAGCGCCTTCTGTCGCATCCAGTCCGCTTTTGGGGGCTCGAGGAGCGCGTTACGGGACCGACTGGTAGTGGGGGGGGGGGGGGGGGGGGGGGGGCGGAGTCGTGGTCACGTGATGGGGGCTATTAATTTTTCATTAGGGCGGTCGCCGGAGGAAGGATATGAGGTGGGAGGAAAGTGCGTTTAAAGCACGCGCATTTAGAATGAATTACCTGTATGCGCGTGCATTCAATGTTAGTGTCCATCATCATCATCATCATATTAGTTTGTTCAGTCCAATTCCACTGTACACACACACACACACACACACACACACACACACACACACACATTCTTTTCAGCCAGTTCACCTACTGGTAGATCTTCATGAGGTCGGGAAACATAAGAGAACCCGGAGAGAACCTGCGCAAACACGAAACTCCACCTGGACCAACTTTCATTCCGTTGATGATCAATACGGAGAACTGACGCCTTTTCCATACGCCAGATGTGATTCATCACCAAACCGTTCCAAACATCTGTCTTTGGATCTTTGGAATTTTTCCTTCCCTTCGCTTTAACTTCAACCCAAACCTGTTCGAATAAATTCCACAAAGCCAGCTCCATGAAGATCTGGGTTTTAGTAGAAGATCTTGAATAGCCTGCTATAGAGATGGGATGAATTTCAATGATGAAGGTCAAATCTCCCAAAAAAATCTAGTGGAACATCAAAAAAAAGGAAATGAAGATCACAAATAGTGTAGGAATCGTTTATTTATTGGATTATTCTCGATATAAAGCAACACTGCTACACAACAATGGAGACACGTTTGAGGAAGATAATGGAGGAATCCACCGTCTGTCTGTAGTCACAACACAATTTGCTCAACTGCATTATTAATAAGCCCCAGTGTACACAGGGGTTCAGTGCACAGCTGGATAGAAATCAGAACTAATCAATTTCCCGGCTGTGGTTTGGGTCTTCTGTTCCTCTCAGCTTTTTTCAGGAAAATCGCTCCATTTATTGGAAATTTGTGTTACAGAATTTATACATGACTGAAGACTGTACATGTGCTGGATCTGAACCTCTGACCTTCTGAAAAGCTTAAGATAATAAGTATTAGTGTCCTTCCAGAGATCCTAGGAGTTTCTAGCACCCTAGGTAAGAACCCCCCCCCCCCCCCCCCCCCCCCACACACACACACACACACACACAAAGTCACAATGGCTCCGCCCTCCAACCACACTGCTCCACTCCCACACCATACAAATCTTGTAAGTGATAATAACCATTGGCAAATTGGCAGGTAAATAATTTTGCTCTCTGGCGCCCCCACAGGCTGTTTTTTGCGCCTAGCTTGCCTATGCGTAGAAGCGGTGCTGAATGGAGCACTTTCGGTAGGCCCTAGGATTATAGCGAGGAACCTGAAAAACTAAATGATTTAGATGAAAATTCAGAACAGCTCCTGATATGTGAAGGATCGTATTCTAACAAGCACTAGTGCCTTCCTCTAGCGTTTCTGGAGCCCGTACCTGCAGGTTTGGTGCTTTGTGCCTCAGAGCTTCTGGAGGTCTTACCTGCAGGTTTAGTACTTTGTGTAGAAGAGCTCTTGAAGCTCTTACCTTCAGGTTTGGAGTGTTGTGCCTCAGAGCTTCTGGAAGTCTTACTCTCTGGTTTAGCACTTAGTGTGGTAGAGCTTCTGGAAGTCCTACTCTCAGGGTTAGTACTTTGTATATCAAATCTGTTGAAGCTCTTACCTTCAGGTCTCATGCTTTGTACCTCAGGACTACTCCCAGCTCTTGAATTAACCCTAGAAGCTTGTTTTGCTCTGGGATTGTCACTTCTAACTGACTTTGGATAATCAGGTTGGGCTGAAGTACCAGCAGAAGCAGAACCCGGACTAAATCCACTATATGATTTCGCGAAATTTGAACCGTGGTGTCTTGCGGTGTGCATTCGAACCGATGCCGGGGCTCTGACCTGAGCTACGAAGTTCTCTGGTGGACACAGAGGTCCAAATCCTCCTTGTTGCTTTGGTGGCCTTGTTGGATTGCCAACGGTAAAATTCCTGGCTAAGAAATGCCTGTAGTAGGGAGAAAATGTAAACTGGCTCACGCGGTTTGGATGAGGGAAAAACGGAGAATGGAACTGAGAATGAGGGAAACGAAAACCTGGAGCCATCAGCGAGGCAGCGATCGGGGCAGAGGTCAAAGCGTTGTAATTGTAACGAAACTGTGGACAATAATATTTGTTTGAATGTTGACTGGATTGAGACGGAGCACTGAAACGAGCCTGGTTAAACAGGGAAGTGTGTAGTGGAGGACCATATCGTGCTCCTGGTTCATACCGAATTAGGAACTCGGGGTACACCTGGGGCTTCTCAAACACAACAAATACAGATGGGTTGTTCATATCGTTTACACAACTGTCATAATAGATGCCATTTTTCCCGTCTTTTAGAGGAGGGTGACTATAACTGGGATTTCCGCTGGTATATTCTCCAACGCAGACCCGGCACAGGAACATGCACCGAGTTCCAGATGTGTCGGTGAAGCCGTGAGAAGATTTGGCATCTTTGGTGAAATAACTTCCTGCAGCAAACAAACCGTTAGACATTATACTGTACTGTAGACATTTATTTGGTGTCACCAAATTTTAACTCACCTTTACCATACGGTGTTGCCATACGTGCAGAAATCCTCCAGTCAATGTTCTGCTTGCAGATGGTATCCACGTGCTCGGACCGAGTGCCGTGGAAGAGACGTTTTTCATTCTCCTTGCCTTTATCTTTCTCCTTCATGACATTGGCATGCCTGTAGGAAATCCACATGACAGAAATCACACACACACTCAACCTTCATTCCAATTCATTTATGCAGTTCTCCAAGCAGCCAATCATGTGGGAATATCATGGACTGGAAAAAGAGCTTCAGATCTTCAAAAGATCTTTAATTGTCCACCTTTTCTACGTGGTCCTCAAGGTTCGATGTTCGGTATCTACACTGAGATGCTTTTCGTCTCAGCGTGTGATTACGAGAAACGCCCTTTTCTACAGTTTTCTACAGTCAGATGGAGATGTGGAACCAGGATTTCCTGAGCAATAATCGTATAATCTATATACGGTTTGTTTTCCACACTATTCTGCGCAAACTGCTGCGATCTCGCGCCGTGTGTCAGAATCCCAGCAGGAGATCAATTTCTGAAACACTCAGGCAACCGTGCCACAGTTCAGAGCTTGACCTTGTATCTGCAGGATTTAATGCACCGCGGCGTTGCCACCTGCTTCAGATGCACAAATCGGACAGCGAGTGTATCAGCACACCGATGATGATCACGTGATCGAACAGTGTTTAACAGACCGCGTTTACGTTTTGGAAAATGAAGCAGGTTGTTTGTGGACCGCGAACCTTACCTTTGAAAAGCCTCCCATATGTCCTTGTTCAGCACCTTCTCAATGCTCTTCACTTTAAACTCGGACATTGTCTCATAAAAGTGCTTGAGGACCTTCTTGTGTTCCTCGGAATGGCTGTTTAGGAGGATCCTCTGGAACGGAAAGAAAGCACTTTATTGTATTTCTCATTTTCAAAATAGTTTTTTGCACGTGAAGTCATGAACGCCACCGTTAGATGCCTGTAGATTGTAAAAAATATTTGCGAATGCACCCGTCACCACATTTACTGTATATATTTCATTATTGTATTTTAATAATGAACTGACATGCATTTGTACGCATTTTATATTATAGAGTGCAGGACATTTATGAGCACCTAGAAAAATGCTGAACATAAAATTCGAAAAACATACAATGACAGATCCAATAATGAAAGGGGGATCAGGATGTACATGGCAACCCGGAAGTTGGCACAAAGTCAAAAATGCACTTTCTACGTTAAGAGTCCGTGACCCTGATCAGGAGATCTTTGTTCCAGCAGGGTTGAACCAGTCCAAGGACAAGTTTGGTGAAATACATGTGACCTTCTCTGCTCAATGATGATTGTGGACCTTCATGGTTGGGGGCTTAAGATTCCAGCAGCATCTTTTTTTAATATGCACTTAAATGAAAGCTGGTCTCACCAAGTCCTCTTCAGTGCCAAAGATCTCTTACCTCGAATCCAGCTGCAGATGTATTGGCTTGACCCGAGTCACATGGTACAGCTTGGTGATCCTTGGATTCCATTTCTCTACGCAGATAACAAACAAATATCATGTTAAACGTATGGAAGACTAAATATGAACGTCTAAAGCTGATTTTTAGAAGATTTTCACCATAAAAAAATGACCTTGCTATGATGTTTTGGACATCTTCTGCTGAGAGGAACATGGGTCTCCTCCTTACTCGCATTGCGGTGTTCATTTCTTTGTTGTACTGCATCATATCTACATCAAGTGGATGCATAAAAATCAGAATGATCCAAATCTCTTTCAGCACGATGAAGCGCAACCGAAAGTGGTGCTCCTGTGATATTCAGACGGTTCTAGTTTCCAGTCTAGACATCCGTCTGGTTTTTTTTTTCAAAATCTAAAAGATGAAGATCATTGCAATAGAACATCCTACCTTGCATATTGATCTCATAAGAGTGTCCGGCTGCAGCGAATTTAATAACAGAATGCCGGTTCTCTTGGTATTTCCACTCCAGGTTCTCACTGGTGATGGAACTCATATCGTGCGATTTTTCCTAAAAAATCGAAAAGAAAAATATCAAATATCACAATAATATACGTATAAATAATAATAAAATACGAGTAGCGCTACTGCTTACTGATGATCCGTACTGGACCCAGGTCCCATCTTCCTTCTCACAGTACCAGATCCATGTTGTAGTGAGGGCGAAGCTGGGATCCAGAACTGCTGAAATGGTGGAGAGACGGCGAACGTCTAGACAACCTCGAGTCATTGTGTCGAAGTGTACGGGTACGATGCCGAGACTGGGAAAAAAACAAATCACGTGGAGGAGAATCAAACCGGAACTGATGCAGTCTTGTCACAGATTCCTCCTGCCACACGGTGGCAGCACTGGGATTTGAACTAACAAGCTTCCAGTGAAAGATCTTCCCAGTACTGTTTGCTCTGATAGGAGGAAACCATGTAGCTAGAATTCGCTAAGTGAATAACGAAAAAAGATGCGATTTGAATATACACCTGTGCGTGTTAGCGGGATCGCAGAACGCTTTCTCTACTTCCTCATGATCAGGGAGAAGATCCCAACCTGGGCCGTTTCTCTGCTCCCATTTGTAGGGCAAGAAGAAATGCGCGTCCTCGCAAGTGCCTGTGCGGAGAAAACGCACGTTTTTTAATAGGAACACGGTATACGGTACGTTTTAGTGATTAAAGGGGGGGGTTTGCTTACTTTCCACGTCGCAGGAATTTCGGAAGTGGAGAAGACAAATCCATTTCTCTGGAGGAAAAAACAGGTTTGTTTAGATTTTATAATATATATAACACTTTATCCACAAAAGTATTGGGACACATGATTCGGACGCATAAAACGTTCCCTTCACTTTAACTAGGAGACCCGAACCAAAGCTCCATGAACATATGGGATAGAGAAGATCTTCTGTTATAGAGCTACAAACCCAGGATCCCAGGTGCCTTCATCTCCACCTCCATCTCCTTGTGCATCCTTGTGGCTGAATGTGCACAAATCTCCACACAATCTAGTGGAACATCTTCCCAGAAGAGTGGAGGTTGTTATAAGAGCAAATGGGGATTTAATGTGTCCACAAACTTTTGAATCGTTTTTCGAATTCGTGAGATCCGTTCGCTGCTAATGAGAATGAAATGCATCTGAACGGCTTAAAAAAAAAAAAAGAGGAGCTTGGGAAGCTTACCTGATGTTCTGCTGAAAATGTTGGGTTTGTTCATGTCTGCGATGGTGAGCATGTTCTTATAGATCAACACTAAAACGTCCATCAGCTGACCGGGCACGCCGCTGTCCTGCAACGTCTTCGCCGGGTGAGGCTCGTATAAATCGTGGCATCTGCTGCATCCGTCACACGTTCCTCTGATGTAGTCCTCGCAGACGTGGAGATGTTTACAGGATCCTGCTTCGGGGCAGTTCCCGAACTCGCCGCCGCCCTCGTTATACGCCGAACACACCTGTGTGCACGAGGCAGAGGGAGTTACGTTCAAAAGATTTCCATTTACGCCATTCGGCAGACGCCCTCATCCAGAGAAATGTATCTCAATCCTATAAATGAGCAGCTATGGGGTTAAGGGCCTCACTCTGGGGCCCAGGAGTTTATCCCAGAAAGTGAAAGGAATCCTGAACCAAAACGGCTCCCAAGACGACGAGCCGAAGCGACGAATACGTCCGAGTGGTCTGGAGTGACAGCTATCATGGAACGACCTGCTCAGTCATCGCACCTAAAACCTACTGATCTGCTCTGGGACGAACAAGAAACCTCCAAGTAGTGAAGAACATCAGAACGTTTTGGAGAAACGAAGTGTCCGGATGATAAGATCGTGTAAAGCCGTTCTTCACGCTGAGAGAGGATTGTTTCATGAAAATAAAGCGCAACATCTGGACGTTTTTAGATTAGTTTGGTCAATGGAAATCTTCTGGAAGTTACATCACAGAGTTTATTGCATAGAAACAAAAGGGATGCGCACGTTCTACCTTCCACGTTCTAGAAACAAAAAATGGGTTATGACGCATTATAACGTATTGATTTTACGCATTGTGCTGCTGACAGATGATTGGCTGATCGGACAATCACGTGAATGAACATGTGTACAGATGTTTCTATTGAAAGAAAAAAACAGTGAGGAGAAAAAAACACATGTGGGGTGTTTGACATCATGAGTTTCGTAGAGCGATACAAATTCACTCCTTTCTTCTTTTAGTTAATCAGTCACTCATCTGTAATCAGACCCCTGCTGTAAACACAGCGTACACACACTTCCTGTATAACAGGAAACTCAAATAAAAGTTATATTAGTTTATGCCCAAAGATTTGGAAATGAAATATAAAACATATATCGTGTTCTTGGTATGCTGCATGGACAGGATTGTGATTGGCTGAAAGGAATGTGAGGTATGAATAGTGGATTGTGATTGGCTAAAAGAAAGTTAAGGTATGAATAGTGGATTGTGATTGGCTGCAGGAAGTTCAGGTATGAATAGTGGATTGTGATTGGCTAAAAGAAATTTGAGGTATGAATAGTGGATTGTGATTGGCTAAAAGAAAGTTAAGGTATGAATAGTGGATTGTGATTGGCTGCAGGAAGTTTAGGTATGAATAGTGGATTGTGATTGGCTAAAAGAAAGTTGAGGTATGAATAGTGGATTGTGATTGGCTAAAAGAAATTTGAGGTATGAATAGTGGATTGTGATTGGCTAAAAGAAAGTTAAGGTATGAATAGTGGATTGTGATTGGCTGCAGGAAGTTCAGGTGTGAATAGTGGATTGTGATTGGCTGGAACAAGGCTGAAACAATTGAATCAGCGTTCTAAATAAATAATAATCACACGTAACCATATTAATCTCAGTTTCAGTTCGATATAAAGTGAGACAGCGGCTGTACACATTCCCTCATGACCTCACTGAGCTCCATGGAGGAGTTTTGAATGTGGTTGAACTTCTATATGATTTTTAATAAATGTTTTGAGGTGCAGGATGAATTCTGGACGCATCGGAATTTAAATCATTATTAAATATAATGAGAAACAGCAGCAGGGTTGAACTCCAATAGCTTCGTTATTAATCTCACTGTGCCTTTAATTACTATGCAAATAAATGTTATCTTCTGGCACTACTTTATCTCTGGGTGTGACTCGGAGCAGAAGGGTTTTATATATAGAATGCGCAATAAAAATGATTTGGATTCATTCAGGTGAGTTTTGCTCTGAACATTAAGGACAGCCTGAACTCCTCAATGTGACCATGGGAGAAGATGATCAGTCACGGCTACGTGTGAGATCTTACATTATTATAACGGGTCGTTCATCATCTCCACATCCTGCACTAACATCCTTAACAGCTGGATTATCAGTTACATAGAATACAAGAGGGGATAAAAGTCATCAGTGTGGTTTAAGGTATGTAACACCAGACTCATGCTGTTTTTCAGGTCTTACTTGAGGCAATAACGTGGTGTCGTTTTGCAGAAGTGTGACGCACAACTCATCGCAGTCCAGTTCCAGCAGTTTGTGTTGGCAAAGAACGCCGACGTTGTGCTCTGAATAGAGATCGTGGCTGAATAAACACTCGTCTCTGAAATTGGCAAATGAGAAATACGGATTTATTTTCGAACACAAATCAGACAGATAATGCACACACCAAAAAAGGAATAAATCTTATGTATTATCATAATAATATTCATAATAGTATATAATCTAATATATAAAATGATATATAATATTCATAATAAAATAACATTCATAATAATATATAATATAATATAATATATAATATAATATATACAATGATATTTTATTATGAATATTATATAACATTCATAATAATATATAATATAAAATATAATATATATATATAATAATAATATAATAATATATATAATATAAAAATTATTATATATTATATAAATATATAATATAAAAATATATATATATATACACATACATATACATACACATACACACACACACACACACACTTATATATATATATATATATATTCATATTCAGTTGTGGGAGATCAATTGTTTTGTTTTTTTTACCTTTCGTCACATGGACACTCCTCTCCAAACAGGTAGCTTTTGCACAGGTGAAGGTTCTTGCAGCCTTCACAGCCCTCAGTCCTACACAATCTCAGGTTGGTCTTAATACACTGTCTTTCACTGTCCTCATCAAAGAGCACAAATGTCTCTGTCTCACCTTCAGTCTCGTTCAATTTGAGCTTACAGACCTCATCACACACATCCTCCAGCTCCTTCTGTTCACCTGGTGCACAGAAATACTGATTAACAGCCTCTTCTGACTCCATGACTGACTCCTGTCCTGCTTCTTTCCGAAGTTCAGAAAAAAAAGCTGGTAGTTTCGTTTCGTCCTGGTGAGTCGACTCTGATGACTCGGTTCCTAAAAATGATTGGTTCAGATTCGTTTATTGCCTCGTTCAGTGACTCGTACAGGCGGTGACTGAGAGACGCGTCAGCAATGAGGAAATAAATGTGCTGTACATGTCCATATGAGTTTAATAATAATAATAATAATAATATCAGTCAGTTCTTACACATATATACACACTAACACTCTCTCTCTCTCTCTATATATATATATATACATACACACACACACACATCTGTCTGTCTGTCTGTCTATATATCCATCTCTCTATCTGCCTTTCTGTCTGTATATTTGTTAGTGTTAAGATGATTTTCACACTGTTTCACACACATTCCTTTGTCTGCTCAGTGTCTATAGAATATTTACGATGTTAGTCTGTAAGGTAAACAGGGAGTCTTATCTGGGCTCACACATCTCCAGCTAGTATATCCTCTTGTCTAAACAGGAAACAAGTTTAGGACAGCCTTTTCTCTGTATGTGTATATATACGTTCTGCTGCCTGCAATAAACAGAAGAAGAAGAACATGCATTCTGTGTGCTGTCTATTTCTTCTTCCCTGATATCAGAAAGGCACCACGGGCATAGCAGGTCGTATGGAAAACCTCTCCAAGAATTAAGTTTCGTTTGGGCATGATAAAAATCTAACAATATATATATATATATATATATATATATATAAATATATGCAGATCCATCACAGTTTGTTCACAAACTGATGCACTAAGGCTTGAAAAACTACTGTTTGACCTCCTGATGACTAAAGCAGACAGAATATATTTTCTTATGTTTGTAATATTAAGTTGAAAATCAAACAATAAATAAATAAATAAATACAAGAAAACCTTACAGCATTTACAGCAAACAATTCTCATGTTTATTGTGTGAAATAATCATCAATCATTATTACATCATAACACACTGAGATCACACTTCGTGATTATATATCTATCTATATACCCCATGCCTTCATGTCATTGCTCCATCTGCTGGTCCTCTCACCGAAACCCATCGGACATCAGAACCAATTCGGAGTACGAACGAGTTCAAATCATCCAACAGTCAGACGCGTGTCCACAGCTTTGATCTTTTCTCTTATATAATGTATTCGAGCAAACAAGGATTTCTATTGGCTGCATATCAAAGGTGCATTTACTTATGAAAAGGTTTTATAGAGACATGAATAATATAATCAAGTTGTCAACTATTTCATTTCATTAAATACATTTGATTAAACAAGAATAAATTGAATTTAATTTTAATGCATTCATTTGATTTATTAAATTTTTCGATATTTTATTCGTATGAATATTCAAATCTATTCATTTACATATATTATTTAAGCGAGCACGCATTTTTTTATTTCAAATTGTTACGAAAATATAAATGTTATAACTTTTATTAAAACACGTGAGAGGATACGTGGAAACTGATTCGAATGAAGATTGATAAGGAGGTTATTCGTGTCTTCGCGCATCGCGTGGTGAAGGTCACGTGGAGCAGCGATTATGCTCAATTCATCTGAAATCAATGTTTGTTTCCACCGAAGCGATTCGAAGGCGTCACTGCACCACGCACTCGCTGCTCTTCACGCTTTGAGCTTGTGGGACGTTCTGAGGGTTCGGGCTTTTCGCAGGAGGTTGATTAGCGGAGACATCAGGAGGCTGCGTTCCATAAAAGGAAACTGAAGTGAAGCCTTCGGAGAAGGACGGCTCAGGAGCTGAAGAGGAACCGGCCGTGTACATCACAGAGAGGTCGGAGAAAATTGGAATGTTGGAAGGTGTACCAAAGCTCAGAATTTCAAAATCTGGTGCAGCTGACAGTGGGTGAGAGTGGTTGCTTCTCACAGCTTCTCTGTGAGCTGAAGATCGTTGTGTAGCCACCAAGTCTGGGTTTGAACTTTGCTTGGATGTTTCTGGATTTCTCACAGATATTGCCAAGACTTGGGCTGACTTTCCAGTGGATATCGATGAAGATGAAGAAACCTGAGCTGGCTTTGGAGGGAAGAGTTCCTCAGGTGTGTTAGTGGAACCGAAACTTGGTTCTGAGCCAAACTTACATGCTGATTGGATCACGTTTAGTTTATCATCAGCGATGTGAAAGCTTTTGTCGACATCTCTAGAGGACCAGGTTTCATGAGAGGATGATGAGGATCCAGAGCGAGACGGATTATAACCTGGAGCGCAACTGGGTTTTGAGGTTTTGTTCTCGATTTCTGTGAAGAAGGTGATCGTGGAAGCATCGAGGTTCTTGGGTTTGTCTGGAGAACGTGGCGATGGATCCAAAGAGTTGGAGGTACAAGCTGGCACGGTCTCTTGAAGGGTTTCCTCAATCCCAGACGGAACTCTGTTCCCCGTTAGACCAGATGGGTCTAAATGGGTCAAACCTGGAATCGTTTTAGATGTTCTCAAGCTCTGGTCGAACTCTCTGAGCAACCTGCTGTTTGAAGTTAAACCACACGTCGACTTCGAGTCTGTTTTCGGAGCTCCGGTGACTACATCTGTTAGGCTTTTTCCATCATTTGTCTCCAAAAAGACATCTTTATCTGGATTTGCTGCTGGATCTGAAGGAGACCTCGTCATAAAGATGTTTGCAGAAGATAACATGTCCCAGGACATGACGTTGCTCGTGGAAATACCGGAAGACTCGCTGACGTTTGAACGAATTATTCCGATATCTTTTGGGATGCTGGACTTCTCGTACTTAATGAGGAATTCTGGGTAAACCTGGGACCGGTCGAAGATTACGTGGATGGTGGGCTCGTGTACGGTGTTTACGCAGCTGTCGTAAAGGTTTCCTGCCGCGTCTCTGGACGGAGGTCTGCGGAAATGGGGCGCTCCTTTGGCGTACTGTCCGACCAGCACTCTGCATGCGAACATGAATCTGTTGCCGTAGCGATCGGTGCAATCGGTGGAATATCTCGCATTCCTGGAAAAGTAGCAGCCTGCAACAGATTCAATAAAGCAAGTGGTCAGAATATTTTATAGCACCAAAAGTTTGTGGACACCTGACTACACGATTGCTATGACTCTCGTTCCACGTTAATTCAGGTTTAGAGCTCTATAGAAGGAGATCTTCCATTGAGAAGATTGGGGAATTCCACATATGGCTGGAAAGTCAGGTGTCCAAATACTTTTGCCTGAATTACAGACAGACGAAGTAACTAAACCATGGACTACCCATGACTACCTACTGCCCAAATGTACTGTATGTAACTGTACGTTCTCTTACCTCAGATCACATGACCATTAAATCCACCCTAGCGCTTTCCACCAGGCTAATTAACATCTAACTAGCGGATCACAGATGTGTTAGCGTACCGAGCCGTACCACATCGTCTAGTTGGAAAAGCCACATAAGCGTGCTAACCTTCACCGTACACGGTTGCATTGGCTCCAGGCTCCTTCATGTTGAAGTTCTGGCGGCATATAGCGTCGATGTTCCTGCCGTTGGTGCCGTGGAATAGCAGTCGCTCCGCCTCGCCGTATTTTTTGTCACCGTTTGCTTTTTTCATTCGTTCTTTTTTCCTGCGAATAAACCACAAAGATCTATACTATATTCCCATAAGAATCCATCCATCCATCCATAAAATCCTCCAAACAACCATCCATCCATCCATCTAACCAACCAATCATCCATTCATCCAACCATCCATACATTCAACCATCCATCCATCAATTCCTTCATCCATCTAACCAAAAAACCATCCATCCATCCATCCATAAAATCCTACAACCAACCATCCATCCATCCATCCATCCATCCATCTAACCAACCAACCATGCATTCATCCAACCATCCCTCCATACATCTAACCTTCCCAATCCTTACATCCGTAAGGATAAAAATAAAACCATAAAATCATCCATACATACATAAATACATCTATCCAGCCATAAAAACATCCATTCATCCATCTATCCAACCATACATCCATCCATCCATAAATATCATCCATCCATAAAATCTTAAATCCATCCATCCAACCATCCATCCATAAAATCATCCATCCATCCATCCATCTATCCATCCATCCATCCAACCATCTGTCCATCCAGCCATAAAATCATTAATCCATCCACCCAACCATCCATCCATAATATCATGCATCCATCCATAAAATCATCCATCCATCCATCAAATCATCCATCAAATCATTCATCCATCTATCCATCCATCCATAACATCATTAATCCATCCATCCATCCATCCATAATATCATGCATCCATACATAATATCATCCATCCAACCATCCCTCCATCCATCAAATCATCCATCCATCCATCCATCCATCAAATCATCCATCAAATCATTCATCCATCCATCTGTCCATCCAGCCATAACATCATTAATCCATCCATCCATCCATAATATCATCCATCCAACCATCCATCCATCCATAATATCATCAATCCAACCATCCATAATATCATCCATCCAACCATCCATCCATCCATAATATCATGCATCCATCCATCCATAATATCATCCATCCAACCATCCATCCATCCATAATATCATCCATCCAACCATCCATCCATCCATAATATCATGCATCCATCCATCCATCCATCCATCCATAAAATCATCCATCCATCCATCCATCCATCAAATCATCCATCCATCCATCCATCCATAAAATCATTAATTCATCCAACCATCCTTCCATAATATCATGCATCCATCCATCCATTTATCCATCCATCCATCGGAGGACACCAGAGTGCCCAGAGGAAACCCCTCAAGCACCAGCTAAACATCATATATATATTTTAATCTTCTAGTCTTCAGTGTCGAAATCAATATAAAAAAAGATTTTCAGACGGAAATATTTCCCAAAGCAGAATTCTCACTCACGTCTGGAAATCCTCCCATAATTCCTTGTTCTGAACCCGTTCGATGGTCAGGATGTTGAACTCCTTCATGGTCTTGTTGAAAAGTTCCTGCACCCTGACGTAGTCCCTGTGAGATGCGTCAAGAAAGACGCGCTGTAATGAAAACCGGGGGAGGAAAATAAATAAATAAATAAATAAATAAATAAAAAGGTACAGCAGAAGGAATAAACGGAAAAAAAAACACTGTACCTGAAATCCGGAGTCGGGAATTGCAGATTTATCCCAAAATCCTGGTACACCTGGATGAGAGCTGGAGTTTGGAGCTCTTCTGCAAAAAGGAATAAAAAGAACAATCATGAATATGAATACATGACTATCCATCCATCCATCCCTCCATCCATCATTCAGTCTTGTGCTCGAGTGTCCACAAACTTTTGACCATATAGTGTGTACTGTATATGCGTGGTTATTATGGGATGTATTTATTTCTACCTGATTCTTGTAGTGCGGATGTCGAAGAGAGAAACAAAAAACGGTCTGCGTCTTACTGCTCTCTCTGAGCTACTCAGATCGTTCCTCTGCTTCATATCTTCATAAAATCACACACACACACACACACACACACACACACACACACACACACACACACACACACACACACACAGGATATTATGTCCGAGATCCACATCGTATCAGCTCGACTCTAGGGGTTGAATGAGATCTGACCGTACCTCTGAAATTCAGCTCATAACAATGTTTACCCGCCGTGAACTTCACCACCTCGTGCCTCTTGTCCTCCAGGTAGTGGAGATATTTTTTCTCCAGCTCGTCACTGGTGATGGAGGACAGCCTGTGCATCTCCTTCTGTCATTTTACAAAGAAAAAAAAAGTTCATTCAAAGCAGAATTGTATAGAAATAAATAAAACCATAGCAAAATATTCCGGTTATTTTCTCTCCACTTCCTCGGAAGTCTTACGTACAACAGATCCATACTGTATCCAGGAATTATACTCGTTCTTCCAGTACCAGATCCACTTTGTAGTGTGTCTGAAGATGGGTTCCATCACGGAGGACACCGTGGAGAGACGCCGCACCCGGTGAAGTCCCCGCGCCATCGTGTCGAAACGCACGGGCTCGCAGCCGACACTATTACCAAAGACCGGAGGAGGAACGTCAGAAGTTCAACAATAAAAAAAAAAAAACCCGACATAAAGGTCAAGATCTTCAACAGCCGGATGTGTCCGAATACTTTTGAACCAGACAGAAGAACAGACATATTTCCGTGTGGAAATAAAGCCGGTTTAGTTTCTAACGCACCTCTGGGTTTTGGCTGGATCGCAGTAATCTATCTCGATCGCTTCACTGTTATGGAGGTCCATCCAAACCCCATCCATCTCCATCTCCCACTTATAGGGAAGACCAAAATGGACTCTCCAGCATTTCTCTGCAATCAAGACCAAAATATCCAATTAGAAAATCATTTTGAAGACCAGTACACTTTATGGAGAAGAGTATCAGGCTGTTCCATGAGGTTCTTCACCAAAATGTTCTTATAAACCCGAACACACACGATTGTATAAGACGTCTTTGGAGGTGGCAGCAGGAAATATTTCTCCGTGAGTGGAAGATCTTTTTTTGGTTTCCTTAAAATTTTTTCATTATTGCGTGTCAATTCCATGTAGCAGGAGGTAACAAGAACAAACCGAAAAACATCAAAAATAAATAAATACAATTCCTATAAAAAAAGAATTGTTCCATCAGCACGGACTGGAAGATCTTCATCGGCCTGCTATAGAGCTCTACTCCTCGTTGAACACTTTTGGGAAGAAATTTTTATTTCTATATTTTCACCTCATATCAGGACTTGACACCTTTGTGGCTGGAGGAGCTTCAAATCTCCTCCAAATCTAGTGGAACATCTTCCCAGAAGAGTGAAAGTTATTATGAGAGCAAACAGAATGATCAAAAAGTGTATGTTTGGGTGTCCACATACTTTTGACCACACAGTGTAGGTGATACTAATGTTATTTCTGTAATATGCTTTAAGAGTGATTTTGATTTGAGTATATAATAATAACAACAACAACAACAACAACAACAACAACAACAATAATAATAAAGCATTTTTAAAGGAATAAAGACGAGATCAGCGTTTATCAGAAGAAAAATACCTCGTTTGCAGTTTCCCCTGATAGAGAACAGGCAGATCACATCATCTGTAACAAACAATCAGTCAGAAAGAGCACATACACACCATATACACACACACACACACACACACACCATATACACACCATATACACACACACACCATATACACACACCATATACACACCATATAGACACACACACACCATATACACACACACCATATACACACACACCATATACACACCATACACACACACACCATATACACACACCATATACACACATATTCACACCATATAGACACCATATACACACACACACACACACCATATACACACCATATACACACACCATATACACACATATACACACCATATAGACACCTTATACACACACACACAAAATATACACACACACACTATATACACACCATATATACACACACACACACACACACACACACACACACACACACACACACACACACACACACCATATACACACCATACACACACACCATATACACCATATACACACACACCATATACACATATATACACACCATATAGACACACACCATACACACCATTTACACACATATACACACACCATATACACACACCATATACACACACACACACACCATATACACACACACACACCATATACACACCATACACACACACCATATACACACACCATATATACATATATACACATCATATAGACACACACCATACACACCATTTACACACATATACACACACCATACACACATCATATATACACACACACACACACACACACACACACACACACACACCATATACATACACACACACCATACACACCATATACACACCATACACACAGACCATATACACACACCATACACACACATACACACACCATACACACACATATACACATCATATATACACACACACACACACACACACACACCATACACACATCATATACACCATATACACACATACACACACACACACACACACACACACACACACACACACACACACACACACACACACACACACCATATACACACCATACACACTCACACACCACATACACACACACACACACACACACACACACACACACACACACACACACACACACACACACACACCATGGTGTACACGGGACGGATTAAGCTTTATGTTTACACTGTATAATAATGCAGTAGGTGTGAAAGCAGCACGTCTACAGGAGGTTGGACGTGTGTATGTTCACCTGTGTTCGTCTGTAAGGACACTTTGGCTCGGACATCAGATTTCAGGTTCTCCTTGCTCCTGGTCCAAGATCTTCCCTGAGCATTTCTGTGCTCCCTTAAGGTCAGGATATTCCTGTAGATCAGCAAAAGTGATCCGACTAACTGACCACCTACTCCTCTGGCCTTCAGGGTTTCCCAGGGATGAGGCTCGTAGAAATCGTGGCATCGTTTGCACTCGCTGCTGCCGTCACACTGCCCTCTGATGTACTTCTCACAGATGTGAAGACGACTGCAGGCCTCCTTTTCAGGACAGTTTCCGAACTCATCACTGCCTTTGTTGTAGGCGACGCAGACCTGAAATCGAGATAAAACCTTCTGTGAACCTTTTGTGTTCTCCTGGAAAACCTTTGTGTCACAAGGGTGTTCAATAAGGTTTAAAGCTCTTCACTAGGAGATCTTCTCCTCCAACCCATGTATCTTCATGTGCCTGCAAGTTTGTGGAAATATTTTGAAGAAGAACCACATAAAGGTGGTTTGCTAGTTTGCTTGTTTTCTCTCAGACCTCTTGATCAGTTTTGATAAAGTGCTGCTTGTAGGAGATTTTAATATTCATGTAGATGATGTAAACGATGCTCTGGGATTATCATTGGTCGACTTATTAAACTCTATTAAACAGACCAACTCACCGTCTTAACCGCACACTAGACTTAATAATATCCCACGGAGCAGACGTCAATGATATAGATATTTTACCTCAGAGTGATGACATCACAGACCATTACCTCATACTGTACACACTACCGGTAGAGCAGATTAGCCGTGTTGCACCACGTTATCGACTTGGAAGGACTATTGATCAGACCACTAAGGACAGATTCATAAATAACCTGCCTGATTTATCTCCATTTCACACTAAACCCATAACTGCTAATAATCTTGATAAAATGGCTAAAACATAGACCTTATCCTCACTAGCACAATAGACACCGTTGCCCCCATCCGGTTAAAAAAGGTTAGAGAACAAGCACCTGCACCTTGGTATAATAGTCATACGCATGCCCTCAAGAGAACAGCCCGTAATCTGGAGAGAAAATGGAGAAACACTAAATTGGAGGTATTTAGAATCGCGTATAAAGACAGTATGCTCAGCTACAGACAGGCGCTAAAAGCTGCTAGAGCTGAACATCTGAGCAAACTTATAGAAAATAACAAAAACAATCCCAGGTTCCTTTTCAGTACAGTAGCTAAACTAACTACAAATCAGGGCTCTGAAAATTGTGTTCCATCACAGTTTAGTAGTGACGACTTTCTTGAATTCATAACGAATTTCTTCACTGAAAAAATAGATAACATTAAAAAAAACAATTGTGGAGGTCCAACCTCTGACAGCATCTCCTGATCCATTCTCACCTACAACTCCACAACTCCACTGTTTTACACGTACAGGACAGGAAGAGCTGTATAATGTTATTACCAAAGCTAAATCAACAACATGTCAGTTAGATCCCATTTCAACTCATCTACTGAAGGAAGTGTTCCATACAGCTGGTGAGCTTCTTCTCAATATTATTAACTCCTAACTATCTTTAGGTCATGTCCCTAAACCCCTCAAGTTAGAAGTTATTAAGCCCCTCATTAAAAAAACTATTTTGGATCCAAACACGCTATCGAATTACAGACCAATTTCAAATCTCCCATTTATGTCTAAGATTTTAGAAAAGATTGTCACTGCCCATATCTGTTCCTACTTGCAATAGAACAATATCTTTGAAGAGTTTCAGTCAGGTTTCAGGCTCCATCATAGCACAGAAACTGCTCTAGTTAAAATCACTAATGACCTGTTTTTAGCTTCAGACCAAGGCTTCATCTCGCTGTTAGTTTTACTAGATCTTAGTGCTGCGTTCGCCACTAAAGATCATGATCTTCTCCTAGATCGCTTACAGAATTACATCGGCATTCAGGGACAGGCATTAAGCTGGTTTAAATCCTACCTGTCCGATCGTTACCATTTCGTAGATTGAAATGGAGAGCTATCCAGGCTAATGCTAGTAAATTATGGCGTGCCACAAGGTTCAGTTCTAGGACCCCTGCTTTTCACAATATACATGATTTCCTCAGGAAATATTATTAGAAGGCATGGAATTAGCTTCCATTGTTATGCTGATGATACCCAGCTATACATCTCATCAAAACCAGGCGATACGCTCAATTAGCTCGCATAACGGAAATAAGAGATTGGACCCATAACTTTCTACTTTTAAATTCTGATAAGACTGAGATTTTGCTCATCGGCCCAAAAAACTGTATACAGAAGCTCCAGCATCTCAACCTGCATTTAGACGGATGTTCTATAACCACTAGTTCAACAGTAAAAGACCTGGGAGTTATTTTAGAGCAACTTATCTTTGAAAAATCATATCAACCAATTTACAAAAACAGCCTTCTTTCACCTTAGAAATATTGCTAAGCTAAGAAATATGTTGTCCATATCCGATGCAGAGAAGCTCGTCCATGCGTTCATGACCTCCAGAATAGACTACTGTAATGCGTTACTAGGTGGATGTCCTGCGTCATTAATAAACAAGCTTCAGTTAGTCCAGAATGCAGCAGCCAGAGTTCTTACAAGGTCAAGAAAATATGATCACATAACCCCAATCTTCTCGTCCCTACATTGGCTTCCTGTTAAGTTTCGAATAGACTACAAACTATTACTTCTCACTTATAAAACACTAAATGGTTTATCTCCATGTATCTCTCCAGTCTCCCTGAGATCTCAAAACTCTGGGCTTCTAGTAGTTCCTAGAATAGCAAAGTCCACTAAAGGTGGTAGAACATTTTCACATTTAGCTCCTAAACTCTGGAATAGTCTTCCTGACAGTGTTCGGGGCTCAGACACACTCACCCAGTTTAAGTGCAGATTAAAGACGTATGTTTTTAGCGAGTTCTACACATAACACACATCACATCATAACCTTGTGCTCCAGAACATCTGATCACATCACATTATCAACTTGTGCTGTTAATATCATGAACAGCAGCTACGCTAATTCCTCTCCACTGCTTCTCTTTCTCTCCCCATCCAGAAGCTTCCTGAGGTTTGGCCAGCTCCAGTCACCTCCCACCTCGTGATGATTATGGACTTTAAAGAAGTAGATGCCAAACTCGCAAACATCCTGAACCATCTAGAGACGTACCAGTGCCATTTGGATCCCACTACATGTGTGGAGTTTGACATTGGACCTCCTGGAGTGTTTAAAGGCTCTGGCATGGAGAAGCTGATGCTGGATCTGTGATGATCACAAATGTTGAGCTCAGTAGCTCCTACTTTTATACCAAAGACTGTAGAAAGAACATTTACTTATACTCTTATACTCCAGTAATCATGTTAGTTCTCACTCTCCAGTGTTCTGTACTGTTGAAAGATTTATGATCACACTCTTGATGTCACCCAAATGAGGATGAGGTTCTGCTTTTGAGTCTGGTTTCTCTCAAGGTTTCTTCCTCATAACATCTAAGGGAGTTTTTCCTTGCCACAGTCACCACGGCTGCTCATCAGGGATAAACACACATCATTCACCATCACTGTTGATTTGTGTAAAGCTGCTTTGAGACAATGTCTGTTGTGAAAAGCGCTATACAAATAAACCTGACTTGACTTGACTTGAAGGGAAAAGTCAGGTGTCCTACAGTGATAAAAGAAGATGAAGAGAAAAAAGAAGAGATCCTACACCACGTTTGTGGGAACATTTTGGTAAGGAACCATGGAAAAAATATCAGATGTCCTTATATTGTATCTAATCAGATGTCTGGTGTGTGTGTGTGTGTGTGTGTGTGTGTGTGTGTGTGTGTGTGTGTGTGTGTGTTCGTTCTTTTTCTGTCCAGGAAATAGAAAAACACCACGTCATCACACCATCTCTGAAACACATGACTCGTGATAGTGCTTACGTTGGGTAACAGCGAGCCGTCGTTCAGCAGGAGGATCACACGCAGCTGATCTCTGTTCAGGTCCTGAAACCCGTGTTGATGCAAGACCTCGGAGTTGTGTTGCGTCTCCAGACTGTGGCCGTATTTACACCGGTGTCTGTGCAAAACATCAAAACATCTAAAGAATAGAACATGTACTGAGGCTGTAGTTGGAAATAACACAGTGTGTGTGTGTGTGTGTGTGTGTGTGTGTGTGATACACCCAGGGGTGTGATTATGATAAATAATAGACTTGGGTTTGGCCAAATTTGTTTTCCACAGCAGAGTTACAGTGACACACACACACACACACACACACACACACACACACACACACACACACACACACAACTTCAGAATTCCCCTCGTCCCTCTAATCCATCAAGGGCTCCATAAACCACCGGAAAGTGTGCTGTGTTTACAGTGACACCTACAGTAGGCTTTCCAGGAATTTTCAAGAACTTTCCATAGGAATTAACAGGAATTCATGGGAATAAACTGGGAATTTTATTGCAGGTTCGCATAGAACTTGAACGTAGTTCAAGATCATTTTGGATAAAACAATGATACGTATATGATACAGTTTACATGAAATTCCCAAAAATTCCTGATAAAGTTTCCAACTTAAATTTTTTTTTTTTTCCAAAATTCCCCATTTGAGGTTTTAATGGAAAGTTTTTCGTAAATGTACATGTATGGAAAATTTTCCATCCCTATGCGATCTAAATGATCTGATGGATCGATGATGTCAGATGATGTCTAGACGTCTGGGTCAGAGCGTCTCGAAAAAAAAAAACTGTAGGTCTCATCTTGGAAGGATACAAACCATTGGGTTCGGGAGTGAAGGCAAGATCAAGACGTCAGCAGAAGATCCTTTATGTTGCGTCATGGAGCTTTGATGGATCGGAGCGTTCGGATTACATCGATGTTCCGAATGTTCTCTCAGATCCTGCAGGAGCATTGTTTTTTTTTTCTAGTTTCTAACCCCTGCGCTCCAGGATACGCTCCTGAAGACCTAATGTTTTGCAGAAACTCTAAATTCTGACCCAGACGTCTTGTCAAAGGGGTGAAGGAAACTTGGAAAGTGGTGGGATTTGAACCTACAAGCTGCCGAGCCAAAGCTCAACACTTTGACCTTCAAGCTACTGTTTCTCACCGTAGGCTCTGCACCTTAATGTGCTCGAAATGTTCCTGCTGAATCTGAGAGAACATTCTGAATGTTCCGATCCATCTAAGCTCAACATCGGAACGTAAAGGATCTTCTGCTGACGTCTTGACCTTGCCTTCACTCCCGATCTTTCTCCATGAGCCTCGAGTTACCATTCCATGGTTTCTGATTTGTATTATAAGATAAGATCCACTGTTTCTCGAGACGCTCTAGTCTTCTAGATGTTTTTGACATTTTGGTTCTGTGACTCGGATCCTTGCGATCAACCATTTTTCCTGCTTCCAAAACATCAACTTTGAGAACTTTGAGAAAAGGTGCAACAAGATAATGCTTATTTCCTTCACCTGTCAAGTGTCAGGTGGGTTTGAGGATCTGAGAACGTTTTGAAGAACTCATCATATCATTAGAAAGGACAGATGTTACACTCAGGAACTCACATGTTGCATTGCCCCAAAAGGTAAAATTTGCACAGGTGTAGATCAGAACAGGTTTCTCCACACTCTTCTCTGCAGCGCCTGAGTTTCGAGGTGACCAGGACCGTTTTGTTCGTGTTTTTCTGGATGATAGTCAGAGCTTCACTCTTCTCGATCACAGTTTCCAAATCTGCCACTGCTGCCTCCTGCACCAGGGTCTCGAACTCCACACTCCCGAGGCGGCTGCAGATCAGCCCGATCACACCTGCTGCGTCCTCCGCCATTATTACTGTGGTCTAGCAAGGAGTCGACTCTTGGAGTCGGTTCTTTCAGGTGTATTTTATTCGGTGATCATAAGACGAAAAGAAATTCATAAATAATAAGCGAGATACCTAAATACTCACTTCAAAAAATTATTTATATTTAATTAAATATATTGTTATAACTATACTTTTATAAAAACATTATTTTGTTAGCCTGAAGATTTTATTTTTATTATTATTATTATTATTTTTAAAAGAATCGTTTGAGCATAAAAATCGGGAGTTAATTCTATTGAGTCGTTTGAAAGCTGAAAGAGTCGACTCCTAATAGTGAGCCGAACCGATCACGTGTAAAGAGAGATTTAACACGACTGATGATGCGGCGTTTAGCAAGAAACGATAGTACAGCGCTGAAAGAAAAAAACAAACGGTTGCCAAATCCTCCGTAACTCCTCCTTTTGTGTCATAATGTCTACCGAAAATGATCTAAATAAATTATATATTATATACCTTATTTGATTTAACATGCTATAATTTTATAATATCTGACTTCAATATATTATACATTAGCAAGATAATTTTATCACCATCACGTGTGTGTGTGTGTTTGTGTGTGTAAAATGCATGAGTATAAAATAATAAAATATATAAAGATATTCTAAGAAAATGTATATTTATTTGTTAGATATGTCTATTTATTATATGGTTTTTTTTATATTTCTATTTATCTACCAATACAATTAAATGTATAAAAAAATAAAAAACAGTACACCATTAATCGTATAACATTGTGTTTATTGATTTGGGTGAAACCCGAGTAAACATTTGAACATTAAACTCAAAAAAAGTCCTGAGTCAAAAGATTTCCACGATTCGACTGCTAAATCTCAGCGTTACACAAATCCGACTCTCTTTCAGTCAAATCCGAACAAATCAATGATTTATTTGAGTAAAAAACTCAAATAAAGTCTTTTTTTGGTGTGAGAAAACCGAAAGCGTGTTTTTTAAGCCACTGGCATACACACTATATAGCCAAAAGTATGTGGACGCACGAGCGCTAGTATCCGGCTGCTGTTTCGTTCACGTAACGTTCACGAGATTTTGTGGAGATTTACGCCACAGGGGTGGCAGGCACTGAGGTGACGAGACCCTGGGGTGCAGTCAGTGTGAAAAATTCAGCCCAAAGGTGTTCAATAGGGTTTATAGTGCTATAGCAGGAGATCTTGCACTCCAAGGCATCAGCATCCAAAGACGTCCTTTAAAAAAAAAACCTGTGTTCCGGCAAGTTTGTGGGAACAGTTTGGCGAAGAAACAAACAAACAGTCGGGCGTCCCAATACTTTTGGCCACAGAGCGTATTTGCGCTGATAAAATGGACGTCACGGTCGGCCGCGGCTGCAGCGGGTGTGGATGTTAGCGTAAAGAAATCGGTAAAGGATTAGTGAATTAAAGCACTAAATATATTTCGATTGGACAAATGAAGAAATACGTGAATATCTGCTACCGTACGATTTCTGAAACCGAGCCTCTAAAACCTGATTATTCTTCTCGAAGCACATCGCTCTTAATAAATGCTAATAAGAGTGGAAATAGAAACCCACCCAAAAGGTCACATGACAGGAGGAGAGCGATGAGGGTGAACACAGACCAGTGGATTTGATCACGTCCTCAGCAGATAACGCAGGGGTTGTCTGATTTGGATTGACGAGGGGGGGAGGGTTTGGAGTAGGAATTAGACGAGTAGGAATTAGATGAGTATGATGACGAGTATGATGGCGAATATGATGGCGAATAGGACGATGTCGCAGGCCGGGGTTGGTACGCCGAGGTGGTTGAAGCCGGGGTGGGTTTGTACGACGGGGTGGGTGGAGCCGGGGTGGGTTTGTACGCCGGGGTGGGGTTGTACACCGGGGTGGGTGGAGCCGGGGTGGGTTTGTACGCCGGGGTGGGTTTGTACGCCGTAGTTGCTGCTTGAACTCTGGTAGTGGAGAAGGATTGATACGCAGAAGCCGTCTGTGTATAAGTCGCACCGCTCACTCCAGACGGATTCGGCCTGTGATACGGGGAAGACGCCTGACTCGTCTCGTTGTACATAATCAGATACTCTGGATAGATCTGATGCTTCTCGAACACTACGAAGATGGACGGGTTGCCGACCTCGTTCACGCAGCTGTCGTAAAAAAACGTGTCTCCGCCGTCTTTGGAGGGGGGGCGGGTGTAGCTGGAGTGGCCCACCGTGTAGTCACCTACCAGGACACGGCACACGAACATGCAGCGGGGTGAGGAGTCTCCGGTGTAGCCGTGCGAGTACTTCGCATCCCGGGCAAAATAACTTCCTGGAAAGAAAACGAGAAATGACATCCCATAAGATTTAATAAGTGATGCGCCGTAAAAATATCATTATGACACGATTATTCATTATTAATAGAGTTGCAAAGGGGCGGAAACATTCCGGAAATTCGCCGTATATTCTCGAAAAATCCCAAGTTTCCAGTCTCAAAATCTCCCGTAAATTTTTCAACCCTAATTATTTCCCACCTCTCCCGTAGGCGGTCCCGTGAGTGCCGCAGATCCTCCAGTCGAAGTTATTGAGAGAGATGGCGTCGACGTGTTTGGGGTCCGTCCCGTGGAACAGCTGTTTCTCAGCGACGCTCCCCCCCTTGTTATTTTTGATCATCAGATCTTTCTGCCTGCAGGATGACACGGATATTATCCGATAAATTATGGACTATTATTGGACGGATTTTTTTTTTTCCACTGAAGGAAATCGCAGGACTTGTGTACATACCACTGAAAGACTTCCCAGAGGGCTCTGTTTTGTATCCTCTCGATCTTCTGAACGCTGAACCCGTGCATGGTGGATTTGAAAAGGCGCTCGATCGTGGCGTATTCGCTGGAATCACTCTGCACCTGTAACCTCTGGCGGAAATGATGCGGAATCAATGTGGGAATACGAGGGTTAAGAGGTTTTGCTCAAAAGACCTGCAGTGACGCTGGATCTGAACTCGGCGGATTTTGGGGGGGGGGTTCTTCTCAACCCCGATTTTAGCGAGTGAATCGACATGGCTGCTTACAGCATGAAGATTAAACACTGCTGAATGCACAACACTTGCTTTATACCAATCGTTGATACAGTACAAGAAGAAAAGAACGATCCGATCGCACGTTCACGCACCTTGTAACCCGTCTCGGGGGTCAGAGCTTTATTCCAGTGGCTCGGTAGTGTTTTCATCGGGTTGCCGGCAACCGGTTTGCTGAGGAGAAAGATTTTTTTTAGCTCTTTTTTGGTTGCTACACGTCAAATCGGGGAGAGGAAACGACAAAAAAATGGCATCTTCTTACGTCGTTCGGATTCTCTGGGCGTCTTCCGCTGACACGAACTCCGGCCGACGACTCACCAACTTTTTGGTCATGTAGCGCTTGTTAGTCTGGATCATATCTGAATGAAAATATGGTCGAAATAGAAAGAATAATCAGTAATTAATGAGGGTTTTTTTTTATGACGTTTACGGGGTGGTACCGAAGAGTTTCGAGACTTACTGGTGCTGTTCTGACCCAACAAAGAGCAAACGTGAAATTCGGCAACAAAGGGCAAATCGACTACAGAGACGTTTCACGTGACAAGCGTTTGGCATACCGTGACTCTGCGACGAGTCGCTCGAGGTGTTTCGCTTCAAGAGCGGAGAAGAAAATCGCCGGAAGATGACGAGAGATCGAGAACCCCGAAAATGTCAAAACCTTTGGGCTACTCGTGCATGATCTCACTCCCGCACCCACCCTACTCCTTCGCTCGCTTCCCGAAGATGACGCTCTGACACCGTTGTGAATCGGGACGAGGGCGTGTTCCACAAGTCTCAGGAACACACACACACACACACACACACACGTCGACTGTTTTGAAGGTGACACTGTGTTAATGAAGATTTTGAAAACAGAGCTCGTCTCGAAACTTTTTGATACCAAACTTTCTTTCGGCTTCTCCCATTAGGGGGCGCCACAGCGGATCCTCCACATGTTTGATTTGGCACGTTTTTACGCTGGATGCCCTTCCTAACACAACCCTCCACATTTATCCGGGCTTGGGACCGGCACTTTCGAGCATCCTAAACACTAGACCAACAGGGACCCCCGAAACGTTTTGATACCACCTCGTATATATATCCAGAGATTGTAAAGAGCATTTGAATCGATATGAAAAGAATTGTACGTGGCGATAACAATAACGACCTTGGAAGCTGAGCGTGTACGTTTGCGATCCTGCTGTGAACTCCACATCTGCCTTGTTGTCCTGGGTATATTTCTGCTCCAACTCCTCACTGGTGATGGAAGCCGCGTTGTGACTTCCGCCCTGAATCGCAAACAGATACAGACAGAATTCAACATGGTGGAAATGAGATTAAAAAGCTTTGGTAGACACCTGAGTAATATATAGTGGATGTTCCACCAGATTTTGTAGAGATTTGTGCTCATTCAACCATAAGTACTGATGTATGTGAGGTGAGGAGGCCTGGGGGTGTATGAAAACGTCAACCCAGAAGTGTTTGATACGGTTTATAGATCTAAAGCAGGAGATCTTCCACTCGAACCCATATGCTCATGGAGCTGGCATCTGGAAACATGACTATTTCCCATGTTCTCATCATCGTAAACGTATATATCAAAGTCACCCTTTTTTTTAAGTACTTACGGCAGACGCGTACTGGACCCACTGGCCGTTCTCGTCCTCCCAGTACCACAACCACCTGGTGGTGAGGATGTAGTGGGGCTGGATCACGGAGGACACCGTTGAGAGACGCCGCACTGCCTCCCCGCACTGAGTCATTGTATCAAAGCAGACTCCAGCGCTAATAAACACACAGACGATCTTCAGCTGGAGCTTACAGGAATTCTCCACGGCCTTTTATTTCAGATGTATGTTCACATTCACCGGCCAGTTTATCAGGAACACCTGCTCTTTCATCCAATCAACCAGATGGTGTTGCTTCACCAGAGCAATGCATAAAATCACAGCGATAAAGGTCAAGAGCTTTGGTCACTATTCCAGAATTGTGTGGGTGTTGTGTGCAACAGCGTTCCTAATAAAGTGGCCTGTGCGAATACACGGCAAAAAAAATCCGAACTTCCTGCTACATACGTTTGGAACAGACACGGATTTACGCTCGCGCTGCGCCTTCTGAAATTATTGGCGCCCCTTGTAAATATGAGCAAAGAAGGTTCAACCCTTTATGCAAATTTCGGAGACGAAACTAAGTTCTTCAGTTCTCCAGCCTAGAGGATTTTCTGGAGCTCCAACCACTCGCAGTATATTAAGGCACTTCGGTGGAACCCGAAGGTTTTCGAGACTAACGCTGTTTATAAAGACGTACTTACTTTAGTATCAACGTTTTCGACACCATCGCCTTTAAACCGGTCCCCATGCACAGCGATACAGCGCGTCTGGTGTTCTTCTTCTTCGTCATGCACGAGTAGCTGAATGGTTTTGATGTTTTTTGATTCGCCCACCGTGATGAACGACTAACAGAACGTGGCCTGTGCGTTACCTTGTATTTGTACCCCCTTTGAAAGTCATGATTGAATCATTTCCTGTTTATTGACACCCAAAAAATCGCCGCTTCCTTTGCTCGTATTCACCGAGGTTGCCAATAATTTTAAATGGCGCTGTAAACAGCAGGGTTATGAAACAATAACCGTATTTCTGAAAAACATTTGAAAGTATAAAGCGTGATACCTGTAGGTTTTGGCTGGGTTACAGTAATCCTTCTCCAACCCCTCGTTGTCGGGAAGAGCTGCCCACCCGAGCCCCTCCTTCACCTCCCATTTATAGGGCAACTTGGAGTGCTCTCGAAAACACTTATCTACAAGATATACATCATTTTTTAATTCGCTCATTTTATATTCCTGTGTGAAAGAAAAAAAAAAAACAACAGGTCTTACCCCCGTTCCTGCAGTGTCCTTTGACGAAGTACATACAGATCTCGGTTTTCTCTGAGGAAACAATATTTTTTTATTACAGAACATTTAAGATGTTTGGTAGACATCGGTATTTAGAACGACTTGATCTCATTGATAAATCTGAGCAGTTAAGAAGTTTAATCCTTGCTGAAGAGCCCAGCGGTGGCAGCTTATTAGGGCCGGGATTTGAACTCATGCCCTTCTGATCAGAAGTCCAGCATTTAAAGCACTAAGCTTCGACTTGATTGAGATTTTGGAAGATTCTTCCAAAAATGGTGGCTGCATTACTACAATGTTTTCTAGGTTTTGTTTTTGTAGGTTTGTAGGTTTTGCTGACATTTCAACCCCCCCCCCCTGTAGATAAATTCGATTTGGTCCCCAGGCTGCAACTAACCGTGATTGTGTTGAGGATTCCTGGGACCTCCTGAGCCTCTTTTATTCCTGGGACCTCCACCGGCTTTAGCGTTTTCCGAAAACTGTTTCTGGAAGTTGCCGTTTCTGCCCGGTCTCCGGCCGCTGTTCGCTTGAGCGCCGTTCTGAGACGAGGTGACTTTAGCCTTTATCCGTAAGCACTCGATGTTGGAGTAGATTTTCTTCATAGACGGCATGAGCTCGTTGGGGACGCCTCTGTCCTGCAACGCTTTCTGAGGATGGGGCTCGTAGAAATCGTGCGCTCGTGGACACTGACACGGGCCTTGAAGGTACTTCTCGCAAATGTGCATCCGCTTGCAGTTGTCGGCTTCGGCGCAGCGTCCGTATGGGCCCGTGCCGTTGTTGTAAGAATGGCACACCTGTCGGGAGGTGAAAACAAAACCTGTGGGTTATCAGAAGGTACACGTGACAACAACAACAACAGCTCGTCGCTGACGTGTAAAAAAAAACGCTTGCTGAACGTTAATATAACACAATCATATTATACGATGTGGTAACAAAAAAATTCGAGACTAGTTCTGTAACCTGGCACTAGGTGGCAGCACGCGGCCGCACGCGCAGTCACAGGGAGCACCGGCCTTAAAGTCAGTGTGCTATATACGACATGATCTTACTCGCCGGATTTGGTTCCTTCAGACTTCGCCCTCTTTCCGAAGATCGCAGAAGAAGCTCGACGCGTTCCAGAAGAAAGCTGTGGGGGGCGCTGTATTACTGTGCATGGGGACTATTTTGAAGATCGTGTGGAATAGAAGATAAATAAAGTACTTTCTTGTAAAACCGAGCGAGTCTCCAAACTTTTTGATACCACCTCAGATAATAATCATAATAATAACACAATAAACTGGTCAGTAGGAGTAAAAGTTTTATCCTTACAGGAGGTAGGATGCTGTTGTCGCTCTGGAGAAGTAAGACACAAAGCTCTCTCCTGTCCAGCTGACTCAGGCCATGCTTCTGGAGGACGCTGGCGTTTGCCTGCAGGTCATGGCTGAAACGACATCCTCGCCTACAAAACAAACAAGAGACGTTTTAAGGAAAGAAAAAAAAAACGTATGATGTTTGAGCAAATGAGGTCCTGGTTTGCTGAAGGTAGAATCCACTTGGAGCAGAAACGAAAGTACGAGTGTCAAAGTGTTAACTAACTTATACAATAATCTCAGGGTTGAGGGCCTTGCTCAAGGGCCCCGTAGTGGCTGCATGGTGGTGGTGGTGGAGGTACTAGTGTTTGTCCTCATGACCTTCTGAGGACCTTCTGTCCTCATGACCCCCCCCCAACATCTATGTATGAGCATAAGTGGTTCTTTTTGAACATAGGAAGATGTTCCCCTAGATTTCTGGAGATTTGTGCTCATTCAGCCACAGCCTCATCGTTCACCTTCATCCCAAACGTGTTCAACAATGTTTAGAGCTCTACAGGAGGCCATTTGAGATCTTTCGCCTCCAACTCCACCGTGATTTTGTGCACAGGAACATCGTAATGGTGGAAACAACCATGGGAGATCTTTCTCACCTGTAGGACTGTCTGGTAAAAATTGTACATAAACACTGTTCCAAAATCGTGGAAGCTCTTGAGAAACACCTGGTATGAACGTGTAGTAAATACGAGATGTTGTGGTGCCACGTTTCAGGATTTCGAAACTCTCCACTGATATCTTACAAAAAGGAAACCTTGGACTATGAGCTGAACACATGATGAGAAGCTCCACAGGTTCCTCGGCCTGCTTACCTTCCTCTCCCGTACTGACAGTCACCCAGTAAGAAGAACTTGCACAGGTGTATATTCGAGCATCCGGTACAGATCTTCTCCCTGCACAGCTTCACTCCGGCTCTGGCGATAACCGTTTTTTGCTCGTTAACCAAAACCGTCACGAGCGATTCGGTGCCTTCAAGGATTCGATCGATTAACGAGGTGTTGCACCAGCCGTCAAACATCCCGCTCCTAAAGTCTGATATCAGGTCTTCATAGAGCATTGAGCCGTCATTCGCACAGACCTGCTTCAGTATAGCTTTAGAAGACGTCATAGTGGACAATGAACCAGGAGAAGGACCAGGACCAGGAGAAGGACCAGGACCAGGACCAGGAGAAGGACCAGGACCAGGAGAAAGACCAGGAGCAGGTGTAGAACCAGAACTAGGACCACGACCAGGAGCAGAAGTAGGAGCAGGAAGGCACTACAGCTTCTTCTCCTGGGTGGAAGAACGACAAGACTTGGTGTTTACTTTCCGGTCTCTGTTTCAGCGACGGTTCGGAAAACGAAACTTAACATTGTCACTGTTGCCAAGTTTGGGAAAATCCCCCTTTTTTTTATTTAAGTGATCAGTCAATCAGTAATCACTGCAATACAATGTGGTTTTTTTATGGATTTGTTTTGTGCACGTCCAAAAGTATACGGACACCCTTAGCATATAAATAAACAAACAAATAAACACACAAACAAACAATAAACATACACACACACGCACACGCACACACACACACACACGCACATATATATATATATATTTATGGAAGAAAGAAAGAAAGAAAGAAAGAAAGAAAGAAAGAAAGAAAGAAAAGGAATACCTTTAATTATCCTTTTCTCCAAACTTGAGAGGACAAACATAAGAATGAGGATGAGCTTTTTATTTCAGGAAATTTTATATCAAAATAAATTTGTTTATTTCTTCTCTGGTTAAACCTTCTCACGTGACTTTGTTAGTTTGGCACATTCCTTGAGACTGTAGATTTTACGTGCAGTTTTAACAGATTACATTTATTTGTAATGTAAAATGTAAATGCAGTAAAGTTTTTATTATTATTATTGTCATTATTATTAATACGATACAATTATTATTGTTACTCCTTTTACATGGCAGTACCAAAACAAACCAGGAGATGGCGATCAAACGATCAAAACAAAAGTCCTGAACAAAATCACACAGAAGTTCTGTGTTTGACTGTATTCAGTGTGCACCAGACACGAAGTTCTTAAAAATAGTTATGCAGTAGCTCAGTGGTTAAAGCTCTGGTTTACTGATTGTCTGGTGAGGGGATCAAGACCCAGTATGGCCAAGCTTGTGCCCCTCTGTGCTTCATGGGCTCTAGATCATGGCTGATCCTGTCCTCAGCCTCCAAACAATGCTGGGGTTTGCAAAAAAAAAGAATTTCCAGAAGACAGAGAGCACATGGTACACGGCACTTTGGAACCCGGATTGTCATCATCAGACGATATTTATCCTGGAGAAAGTATATAAAATCGACCCTAAAGAAAAGCACCAGTCTTTTACGGCCTGCTGTCCACATACTTTTAAAAAAAGACTAATATCGTGATTTCAGCAGGAGATCGTACCATATAGACCTTTTTTCTTATTTCAGGAACATCAGGAACTACAGACTATGACAAGCATGATGGGTTTTGACTTGAAGCCCAGAACACAGTCATCTCCAGAGTTCAGTGCTGAACTTCTCGTCATGAGGAGTTTGTAATCTTTCCCTCAAATCTGCATGGACGTTATCCAGTTTCTTCCCGCTGTCGAAGACCTCGAAGTGCGATTGTGCAAACCGGAGTCATGCAATGCTTGGAAGATAAAGATGCATGGACGGATGAATGAAGGGAAGCTGGCCATCTAACCAAATCCTGCAGAAAAGCTCACCAAACATCTGTAATCATTTGCTGAGTGTATAATCAGTCGATGGAAATGACCTTGGATGAAGGTCACCTGATTATTATGATGTAATTGGCATTTGATTGGAGATTCATGAAAAGCTGAGGAAAGGTTTTCTTTCCTGTGAATTGCCACAAAAACGTTCTCCTGAATTTCAAATTCCCAGGAAAACCGTGATGCACAGAGGGAAAAAAAAAAAAAACCCTGGGCAATATGGACGCTTCTGCTGTGGCTCCAGTGAAAGGAGACGTGTTCATTTTCTAGTGATGACGTTCCTTCTTCGATTCTTCGTGTGTGTGTGATGCAGCACCCTGAGCTTCTCCATAAGATTGAAGGTTTCTACAGACGTGGTTCATAATTGTGGTATCAAGATGAGGGATTGATTCAGGAAGGACATCAGTGAAGGTCTTGGATATGAGGAATAGAAGATTGAGAAGAATAGAAGCATCATTTCAAATCATTAGTGCTGCTTTGCTTTCACCAGGAATGAAGAGATTCGAAAAAAAAGGAGGGGAAAATTGATTCGGGATCAGTGACTTGCGTTCCAGTAACGCTGTTGTTCAGAACAACACACTGATCCCGGTTCCTGTTTTCTCATAGGATGAGAGATTTGGCCACGCCCACTATGTCCAATGTGATTTGTCAGTTCCTGGGTTATGGTTCCCTTTAAGGGGGCCGTGCTAGAAGTGCCAGGAATTCACGTCACTTCGCCACTATAACACACACACACACACACACACACACAAACACAAACCAAAATCAATGAGGCTCGGACTGCCAACTCTTCCAGGAAGGTATTAACCATCACCTGGCCACCATGTAGTTCCTGAACCTGTAGTGTAGGGGAACACAATCAGGATCGTGAGAAGTATCAGTGGGCTTTTCGCGTGGACGGAGATGGGTTTGTAGATCCTCCTCGAGCTCGCGTCGATTCGAAACAGCAAAGTCGGATGCTCGTATTTCCGCTTGGGTCGCTTCGCGGAAAAACAAGGGGGAAGGAAAAGTGGGAACGGGAGAACTTCCTGAATTCGAGCGAGACATGTCCGAGTCTCCTTTACAACTCAACATTAAGGTATTTATGACCTTTCTGTCGAAGCCCCTCGGAGACACCCGTGGTGTAGAGGGGCATCGAACCTCACTCCTTCTCCCCTTTCTCCTTTTCGGGGCTTCTCTCTCTCTTTCTCTCTCTCTCGATCATCTGTTGCTGAGATGATATGGTCGCGGTGAAGCAGGAAAACACACACCGACCTGTAGCTCCGCTTTTCTCGGTCGAATTTGACGCGAAAGCTGCGGAACTTCCAGGCCTTTGATCTGTGTTTTGTTTATTTATTTCAATTATTCGAATGTTTGTTTGTTTGTTTTTTAAAGGAAGAAGCTGCTACAATTTTGCGTTGCGCCATCCGCCGCGCTTTAGATCAAAGGCGCTTTCCCACACACACACACACACACACACACACACACACACACACACCAAGGTCCATCACTGTTGAGCAACCGTCGAGTGGATCAAACACGGGATTTCCAGGCCTACTTGACAAGACTCATGACCTACAACAGATTCCACAAGTGATTCAGGAGAACATTTGTGCATCAGTTTCTGTAAAATGTCCTGTTGCTCAATCCTGGTCCTCAAATAGCACTGAGATCAACACCAAAACAAAAAAAAAAATGGTCCGAGCTGCATAAAGCTCCTGAGTTTATTTTTTTACAAATCAAAATCTGTCAAACTATGGAAAAGACCTGGAAACCCTGAGTGAATGTTCTTCTTACAGTTCTGGGTCACAAAACAATGCACCTCTGGTAGGTGGTTTCCTGAGATCAACCTTCACACTTGTATCATAAATGGTAGCTTAGCGGTTAAGGTATTTGACTTTGTATCAAAATCCAAGCCACACCAAGCTGGGCCCCTGAGCAAGGCCCTTAACCTCATAGCTGCTCAGTTTTTTGAAGTCGCTTTAGATAAGGGCATCTGTCAAATCCCGGAAAAGTGACGTTCGTCTCGGAACGTGTTCTGGAGCACATCATGGCCACGAAATTTTCTGAAATGAACATCAAATCTTCTGCAATCTTCAGCAATCACTTTTGTGTTCTACACCGTTTAGTGATGAGTTCATCTTCTGGTTGCTGGTGACCTCACGTTTTCCTCTTCTACATTCATTCCACATTCGAGTCCTCATTTGCTTTTATAAGAACCTCCACTCTTCTGGGAAGATGTTCCACTAGATTTATAGGGATTTGTGCTCATTCCTTTAATAAGGGTGTTGGAGATTGAGGTGTGGTGAGGAGGCCTGGGAGTGGAAGATCTTGGAGTTGGGTGGGAGTGGAAGATCTTGGAGTTGGCTGTGTTCACTTTGTGGAGCAGGTTCGGGTCTCCTGGCTCAAATGATGAGGAAGATTCCATGGTAATGTGTTCAAAGTCCTTCTATAAAATTGTGTGCCTCCAAAGTTTTTGGGAAAAGTTTGTTGAAGAACCACATATGGTGAATCTGGGAATCAGGTGTCCAAATGCTTTTGTTTCTATTTTCTAGTTTTGTTGGGAAAATATGACGACGTGTCTAAAACGACAGACTGGTGGTGTTTTTTTTTTTTTTTTTTTTTTTTTTTTTTTAGGGTCATCGTCTGCTTGGGCAGCAGAACCTAATAGATTTTATGAGGACCCGTGTTTCCGTGTGTGTGTTTTTCTCCCAGTGTTTCTAGAAGGCTGTAGCTTTTCCTGCCTGCTATTAGAAATCCTCAGTCAAATCCTTTGCCTCCGTTTATTTGCCTCGGAATGCTCACGCCACACGAGGAACTCCGAGACGTTTTTTTGTTACGGCTTCCGACAAAATCGAAACCCTGCGGGTGGCGCAGACGAGCACGATTTTGCTTCCATTGATCACGTCGTTATCCAGCGGAGATGGAAGACAATAAAATCCACGTCTCTGAGACGGTGCAGAAGAAGCGAAACCCGTTCTCTCCATCGGTGGTTTGATGCTGATGGAACATCTTCAGTTGCAGTTCCTTCGATTTCCTTCATCAAAATTGTAATTTCATCAATGGATAAGTGATTTAGAAGATCTCTCACACTTTCACTGTCCTGTATTTCAGCACCTACGCACACTATATCTACAAAAGTATTTGGACATTTGACTTTTCCATATCCCATACGTGGTTCTTCTCCAAAACGCCGTAGACACAAAGACGTTTTTTTCCCTTTTTTTTTTTTTTAAACTAAAAGACCCAAATCTGCTCCGGCTCGAAGCCAGCTCCATCAAATCTCCCCAAAATCTAGTGGAACATCTTCCCAGATAAGTGGAGCTCATTATAGGAGCAAAGGAGGACCGAGTATGGACTAGGAAGTTCTCCAGGCACCTGTGCGTCGTATCATAGGGGTGTCCACAAACCTTCGTGCAGACGGCGAACACCCGCTAATTCACGGTTGCGATCCAAAGTGTGAAATTTGTTTGTGGGTGCGATTTGTCTTGTATTGATGTATTTTTTAAAGAAAGGATGTGTACGTGTTTCAGCAGGAGAGGAGCGCATTCAGTCCCTCTGCCAGTCCACTGCCAAATTCCACTTCCTCTCCAGGCCATGGCGCTTCGGCTCTGACTAATGCCAAGACAGAGGAAGAGCCGGCCAGACTGCCCGGACACCTGCGTGAGTTTTACACACACACACACACACACACACACACACACACACACTCACTCTGTCTCTTATGCACTGGCCTGTTTCTTCTGATCCTTTGGATATAAATCGATTCATAAAGGTTCTTATCATCTGTGATTTGTATTTTTTTTTTCCACCTGAAATCTCGATTCTACACACGTGTCTAAGATTAATCTTTTTGTCACTTAAGGAGTCTAAATGATATATAAATGGTTACCTGATAAGGTCAGGAGGTGCTCTTTTAGATGATTTTACTTTGAGTAGAAACCTTCCTCTTTTCTTTCTTCTTTTTCTTTTCTTTTTTTTTTTTTTTTTTTTTTTTTTTTTTTAAATTCACTTCTTGCAAGTCGTCATGGTGTAGAAGTTAATTTGCTTTGTGGTTGCCTTTTATGCACCTATCAAAGGCAGACACAATATAGACACACCCAAGTACTCTCTCTCACACACACACACACACACACTTGGCTCACGTCTCCCAGGCGCTGTACCTTACACATCAGCCGTGTCCTAGAGCAGGTTTGTGTAGGTGCTTGTACAGAGTCCCTGATATTTTTAGGTGATATAGGTCCTGACGTCACCCAAAAAGACCACCTTGAGACAGTCCTTCTGGTCCTGGGGGGGGGGGGGGTGGTGTGTGTGTGTGTGTGTGTGTGTGTGTGTGTGTGTGTGTTCCAAAAGGGCAAGTTTTACATCATGCCAGATCACAATTTGTATGTTAGGTGGTGTTTCTTTGTGTATTTTCAAGAGGTTTGTGTGCGGGTTCATGCTCTGTTTCATGTTTGCCAGCACTCGGTTCACAGGTTAGCTTTATTGAGGAAGTGTGTGTGTGTGTGTGTGTGTGTGTGTGTGTGTGTGTGGGGGGGGGGGGGGGGGGGGATTGGAAGTGGAGTGTTGGCTCGCTGCAGGTCTAAACCAGCCCTTGACTTAGCCAATAAAAGAAAGGGTGGAGTTGGATAGTGGCCAAGAACCAGGCCTCAGTGGTGAAAGTTGTGTGTGTGTGTTGCGCTAAACCTCATTAATATTTAACCCGTGCACTCGTCATAACCGACATCCAGTACCCGTGTGTTCAGATTCTACGATTTTAAACTTCACACATGTTTACAGGTTTGGTGTTTTGTGAGGACATGACTGAGAGCACAGACTTCTGTGATGAGGCTGAAGGCAATTAAGGTTTTTTTTTCTTTCTTTCGAGCTCACACTCATCTAACCGGACTGATTTGTCATTTCTGTGAGAGGTGGTAGTTCTTTCCTGGGAAGAAAAAGCAGTACAGTGTAGTAACGCATGCTGCGATGTCGAATAGCGGGCAACCTGTCGCAGGAAACGGAGCGCTACAGCGGGTTATCGGGACGCTTTTACGGAACGATGAAGGCTGCACTCGTGCCACGCGACATAGAATATAGAAGCCTCCTGCGAAGGCTTTAGGACCCCGGTGTTTAATCTTTCCCACGAAGGGCCGGTGTGGGTGCAGGTTTGCATTCTAACCTACCAAGAGCCATAGCTGATAGTTTGTTGAAAATGGAGCTCTAAACAGGTGGAATCTGGTGTGGACTGGTGGGAATAAAAACCTGCACCCGGCATCTTGCTGAAACGCTGAAAGGGAATCTCGGGTCACCATAAACACGTGTCTGAAAGCCGTGTCTATTTGCCGAGCTTTTAATTCAGTAACACTTTATTATTTGCGATTGAAGTAATGGATCGACTCGATCGTGATGAAATATTAAGCATCTTCGTTTTCATGAGACTGCGTTTGTTCATGTTGCCGCCACGCTTTACCTGGAAAGGACAAGATGGTGAGAACTGAAGAGAAAAGAAAAGAGAGAAAAAACAGAGGGTTATGGGGAAGGAAGTGGGGGAGGAGGTGGAGGAGGAAGGGGGGGGGGTGAGAAGAACTGAGGAGAAGCTCTGCTGGCTCGAGGCCATCTCTCTCTTCCTGACACTGATGGAATGTTTTTTTTTTTTCTCGGCAAGGCTTCTCCATGCGCCTCCGCTGAAACCATGTCATGCACTCTGAGTGTGTGTTTGTGTGTGTGTGTGTTGAGTGAACTCTCATTAATCCAAGAGTCATGAGGAATGCGCTAGGCAGGAAGCGGCGGAAGGAAGGGAGGGAGGGAGGGAGGGTTGGGGGGGACAGATAGAAAGAAAAAGGAAATTGCAGACTGGGCAGAAGTCGGCCTTCTTGGCTTCCTGGAGAGGAAGTGGAGGAGAAGAGATGAGGAGATGAGCAGTGGGTTCTTCACCCTGAAAGAAGGCCATTTACACTTAACCCCTTCTGCTCTCACAATCTCAGGACACACATTTACTTCACCTTAAAACTTCAGATAGAATATAAAATGAGCGTACATAAGAATGGCATCTTTTTTATTTATTTTTTTATTTCACATTAAATCCCCATTTACTGCTCTAATAAGCTCTAATAAGATGATGAGGTGAGGAGGCCTGGGAAAGGTGTTCAGGTGTTCACTCCAACCCTGGAGTTCCTGAAACTGTCTCTGTGCTTCCGCATCCAAAGACGTCGTATGCGATCGTGCGCCTCAAAGTTTGTGGGAAGAAGAACCACGTGTGGGTGGAAAAGCCAGGTGTCCCAATACTTTTGACCTACACATGCGACTGTTGGAATGGACGACTTTGTATGTTCTTTGAATGTATGTGAAGATGAAACCAGGAGGGAAAAGACTAAAAAGTGTGTGTGTGTGTGTGTGTGTGTGTGTGTGTGTGTGTGTGTGTGTGTGTGTGTGTGTGTGTTATATATAAAAATGGGTTTATTTATTAATTTGGCGAAAAGCACGTCTGTATCCTTCTGTCTCTGCTTCTTCCTCTTGAACATGTGGAGTTGGTTTTTGGAGCAGGAAGAGCCTGCATTCATTTTCTGTCCGTTGGCATGTGAGAACAGTTTCCCTTTCAGAGTGAGGGGGAGGAAAGAAAACCGAAAAGAAAAAAAAAAATGGTCAGGAAGCACAGTCTGCCCACTCAGGAAATTCCTGAGGATGAGAGCAGCTTCCAGGCACAGGAAATTTCCCCTTTCAAAAGACTGTGTTCACATAAACACACACACACACTCTCTCTCTCTCTCTCTCTCTCTCTGTGTGTGTGTGTGTGTGTGTGTGTGTGTGTGTGTGTGTGTGTGTGTGTGTGTGTGTGTGTGTGTGTGTGTGTGTGTGTGAGAGAGAGAGGCAGGGACATGTACATGCATGAATCCACTGGTTGTCAGCGTGACAGCCGGAGACAACCAGGAGTCTGTAGAGCGTCTCAGTAATTGTGAATTGTTTTCAGTCCACACGCATTCCTGCTTTCCGACCCCAAAAAGCGCCTCGTGTTCATCCACAGATCATCACCGAGCAGGATCGCGTCTGCGTCGTCTCTTCCCGGTTCTCAGCCGTCGTTCTCTGGCGAGTCGCAGATCGTGATCAGGCTCTGAACGTCATTGGTCCTCGCGCTCCCTGGCGTTCGTAATAAACGTTCTCGCGATGCTCGCATTCATCAGGATCCTCCAAACGCCATCATACCTGGAATTTCTGACGGGGCGGGGGTTTGTGGACATTTCCAATTTGCAACAGGAAGTAAATTTCCATTAATAATTGGGTTTAATGCAGGGATAAATACACACACACACACACACACACACACACACGACCCAGACGTATTGTTGCACCTGACTTCTCTGATCTGCGGAATTGCTCTGTACCATGAAACCGTAGACGCCCGAGAATTTGGAAGTGTCCGAATACTTTTGACCCAGACGGGCAATTTTATACGGTTTACGATACGCAGATACGGCATCCCCTATTTATATTCTCGAGTGTCTCGATTTTATTATCGCTCTCGCTTTTGCTACTTTCGCTCGTTCTGCGGAAAAGATCCAGGCCACAGGAAAAAAACCAAAAAAACCAAAGTGCTTTGGAAAAAAAAAAAAGAAAAGAGAAAAGTGGACATTCACGCTAAACAAGCCGAGCGAGAAATCACGTTTCCACGAATAGGCATCGAGAATGATGGGAAGACGAGAGAGGACTGTTTACTGTACACAGCAGCATGTTTATAGCAGGGGTAAGACTTATTATTATTATTATTATTATTATGGGCAAAGGTTTATTCAAAAGTCATCAAATCCATAAAAGGGAAAAAGAAAAAAAATCCCAAAGCAATCTCTGGTGATGCGTGCACGTTTTCCGAAGAGGTCGGATTTACCAGAAGGGGCGTGGCCATGATTCATCAGTATTAACCCCTTATTGTGTTCCGGCACCCATTCGTTGAGAAAACTCCACACACAGTGGACCTTCGGAGCAAACGCGTGCGCACAACGTGTCCAATCCGATACCACACAAAGCTCAGACTTTCCACAATCTGATTCCGCAGTCAGACGATCCGGGGTATGAAAAGGGCATTCATTCGTAGCTTCGTGCCACCGGATCGAGCACAGACATGTCCGATCAAACTCTCAGCCGTTCATTTCTCCTGAATGCCGACAGCAGGGGAGGTGTAGACTGGTCGTAGACGCGTTGTCGTTATTGATTTTCGGATTTGTTATGCACAGAAATATGGCCTCGTGTACGGTGGAGCTTCCTGATCAATCCCATTGTGCTGAAATGATTTATGGAAGTGAAGGTACGCTCCCCGATTAAACGCCACTCGATCGCATTGTAAAACTCTAGAAAGCGCGTGGCAGCGTGCCGTCTGAATCGCGGGTGCGAGTGGGAGTTGCGAGAGCAACAGCGAAACCAGATAGTGGTGATCTCATCTCCTCCTCTTCTTCTCCTCCCCGTCTCCTCCATTCATCCTTGGTGCCTGCAGGTTGCCCGGGCAACGCAAGTCAAGAAGGAGGTGTTTCCGGAGCTCCCATGATTCCACACAGCACGAGCCGTGCCATCAGACCTGATATGATACCCGTTTGAGGGGGGGGGGGGGGTTGATAAACATCTGGGGCTTGAGTGTCATTTGTGATGGTGCGTTATTAAAAACGAGTGAAGCTCTCGCTCGCTCTTTCTCAGCGTGGCTGCCGACTGTTGATAAAGCCGTCTGCATCATCTAGGGGGTTGGGGAGATTGGAGGGGGGGGCTTCCTGTTTCTGTGTGCTGTGGGGGTTTGTTCTGGGGCGAGGGGAAGGGGAAGAGGAGGCAGGGCTTCCTGTTCGAGTGTGTTGTGGGAAGTTAAGATTGCGTTTTTGTTTAGTTTTTTTTTTCTCCTTCCTCCTGCGGTTAAATGGCTCTCCGGAGGTTCTGTGCAGATGCTCGGACGAATTTATCCTTCCCGCCTGACCCGTACAAGAGCACGGGCTCGAGATGCTTCGGTCGTTCCGCCATCCGCGTTCCCAGAGACTCTTCACCTGTAGCTTCTCGTACGATGCACAAACAAATCCAACCCCGGCGGCAGGAGGCTGTAGGGGGGAAGTCAAGTTTGTGGTGAACACGACCGTTTGAATTGCAGCCACACGTGCATCTTAGACAGCAGCTGCAATGGCCATAATTAGATCGGGGCAAATATCAGGGAGTGACTGGTTCTGTGTGTGTGTGTGTGTGTGTGTGTGTGTGTGTGTGTGTGTGTGTGTGTGTGTGTGTGTGTGTGTGTGTGTGTGTGTGTGTGTGTGTGTGTGTGTGTGTGGATTATAATGGGAAGCTTTCCGACTGTTGGCGTTCCCAAAAACATATAACGAACCACAGCCGAATTTCCAGGTTCTGAATGCAACAGCTAAAAAAACCTGATGAGCCTTCAGAGCATTCTCCAATACTGTGTGTGTGAGTGAAGAGCAGAAAATTATCATTCCATCAAAACTTGTCTCTGGTAAATTCACCACTTGAACTTCTTCCAGTATTTTTAGAGCCAGAGCTCAGAATGTCCTCACGTGGCTGGTGGAGGAGGTGCGGTCTTCTCCTCCTCACCATCTCGAGGTTTGACACTGCGCATTTCCGAGATGCTTTTCTGCTCACCACGGTTGGAAAGCTCTTCAGGACAGCTTGAACCAGTCAGCACCATTCTGTACATCTCATTCCACATTTGCTCTTATAATAACCTCTAGTCTTCTGGGAAGATGGTCCTCTAGATTTGTGGAGATTTCTCCCAATAGAGCTCTATAGCAGGAGATCTTCCAGTCCAACCCATTATCTTAATGGTGCTGGAATCAGTTTGGGTTAAATAAAGGAAAAAATGAGCACCTCTAAAGACGTCCTGTGCAACCGCGCAAGTGGCGTTCGGAGAAGAACCGCATCTGGCGTACGGGAGGAGAAAAAAAAACATCAGGTGTCCCAATACTTTTGTCAGTATGGAGAATTTATTAATAGCCGTTTACTCGCCTGATGTCAAATATTTTTTCTGTAGAACATCAAACTGTTGTTGTTGTTGTTGTTTTATTCATTCGAGCTCCAAAAAAAAAAAAAAAAAAGAGGATCTCGGTCGACATTAAAACGCCGTTTCCGAGCTGCACCTCATTGTCCCGCACGTTTTACATCAACTTTTAGTGACCATTTGAATATGCACTTCCCTCTCGTCCCAGTTTCAGGATGTAGGAAGCAATCTGAGGAACGAGAGAGGACGTGTGTGTGTGTGTGTGTGGTGTGTGTGTGTGTGTTGTGTGTGTGTGTGTGTGTGTGTGGTGTGTGCGCGTCCGTCCGTCCGTCCGTCCGTCCGTCCGTCCTTTGGTTTCAACAATCAACCTAAAATCTAAAAATCGTAAAATGAAAATATGCTAAATATGAATTTGATGACACAATGTCTAGCCGTCGCCGCGGTTTCCTCCGTCTGATTGTCTATCGCTCTTTTCAATCTGCACGTATTGATCGAAGTCACCGGTGTCCCCGTGTTTTCAGGTCTGCAGCCGGTGTTCTGGAGCAGAGAGGATGTAGTTCAGTGGCTGCGCTGGGCCGAGCGCGAGTTTGCTCTCCGACCCATCTCCAGCGGAAGTTTCCAAATGAACGGCAAAGCTCTCCTGCTGCTCACCAAGGAGGACTTCCGCTACAGATCGCCCCATTCAGGTGACACAAACGCGCACCCAGACGTGTGTCCAGACGGATGCCCAGACGGGTGCATCTGTATTACAGACGTGGTCTTATCACTGATCTGTTGCTGTGCTGCTCATGTAGTGTAGCGTACAGTAAACCTTTACAGAAACAACAGAACGCTCAAAGCGCGATGTTTTTCTGTCTGCACAGAGCCGGAGAGGAAGTTAAGAATTGGGTAAACGTTTGATAAGGAAGTGTTGATTTAGCCACAAAAGTCACCTGGTAGAACTAGGAATTTCCCTTCCAGCAACAAGCTGACCAGAAACAGAGAACTGAAAGGTATCTCGCATTGTTTGTGCGCGCGTCGCATGCGCCGACTTCCTTTACGAGAAGCATTTCCTTGAAGTTGCTGGAAGCAGCTCAACATGCAAGTTTTCATACGATGACACGAAGGAGGAAGTTCCGCAAACGAAACCACGTCTCGTCTTTGTTTTGTTTTCCACCGAATTTTAAATTGATCAGCAGAGAGTTTACTGAAGCCTTCCACAATAATTTTTTCCGACATGTTCATGGACCAAAGGCAGCTTCCTACTCACCACATTCATCTCCAGCATGACATTAGGTCCTCAGTTTTTTTTGTTTTGGACTCATTGTGACATTAGGTCCTCAGTTTTTTTTTGTTTTGGGCTCATTGTGACATTAGGTCCTCAGTTTTTTTTTGTTTTGGGCTCATTGTGACATTAGGTCCTCAGTTTTTTTTTGTTTTGGGCTCATTGTGACATTAGGTCCTCAGTTTTTTTTTTTGGTTTATTGTGTTTTAAATAGGCTTTCTCAACACTTTCATTATAAATATCATATTTCATGTCTTGCATAAATTATATACAAGATAACAAATAAAAAAAACCCAAATGTAATATATATTTATTTATTAATAAAATCACCCTTTGGATTTGGCGTAGTTCGTCACGCATAGTCGTCTAGTTTATTCTAAAGATAAAATGTATTTAAATGGGCTTAAATTTTGCTTAAGCTTTAGATCTTTCACAGTCTATGGTCCAAGTGTCATGTTTTTGTTTTGTTTTTTTGGCTCTACACTAACCTGAGCTAGCTTGTGCCGCGTTTTTGAGCGCTTTCCGAAAACCAGGGCTACACGCTTTGACTAGTGTCGCTGGATGTGGACGAGTTTGGGTTTCACACAGTCTGTAAGCCGCTGACACTTTCTTTTCTCACTTCCCCTGATACAGACATGCTGCCGTGTTATTGGCTGGCACAGTGGTTCACACTGGTGAACAGAGAAAGTAGCACAAATCTTTAGCACGGTGTTCTATATTACGATGGAAGTGATTTAGCAAAAACCAGCATCTTAATGCCTTTTGTGGTTGAATGAGCACAAATTTCCTAGAATCTAGTGGAACATCTTCCCGGAAGAGTGGAGGAAGTAACCAGAGGACGAACGATTTTACCGATGCCAATAGTTAGGTTGAACCGTGCTTGCTGATAACCGACAAATAAACTGATAAATGGATACTGGATAAAAATAAATACATGAAAAAAAAACCACTATGTAAAATAGTCCTGAAATAAAAAAAAAATTAAAATGAATAATCATAAAAATGAATAAATATCAAGGAAAATAAGACACGCGTTCAAAACGAAAACAAAGAGTAACCCTCCAAACCAATAAAAACAGTCACATCCAAAATGAATAAATTAAACAGCAGTCAGTGACTCGCCTCTAGAGGCCGCTTTTGTACTGTGTAGCGCAACCCGGAAAAACTATCTGCATTGATTTATCCGTGCAACCTGATTGCTTCCCTCTTGAAGTCAAAGTTTTTTAAGATGGAGTTTAGCTCGCTACATTTCACTTTACATTTTACATCATACTCTTTCTGTAGACCATCAGAATGATGTATTAATCATTGTCCTTTGAATGATGTGGCATAAAGAAATCTTATTCTGAAGTTGTGAATACTCCGTTATACAGCCCCATTGGTGTGTCCTTATATTCCCAAATTATTCCTGAAGTCCCAGAGAGATTAATTATGACCTCTTTGTCTTTCCTGCTGGTCTGTTATAGGAGACGTTCTTTATGAGCTCTTGCAACACATCCTGAAGCAGAGGAAGCCCCACTCGTCCTTCCCCAACACCTATTATCCTGGAAACTCCTTTCACTCTCTGCCTGAAGCAGCGCTGCAACACCATAAACTTGAGGGTGAGGGTTTCTTTTTTTTTTTTTTTTTTTAAGGAACGGGTGGGACGCATCAACGTGGACCTTTTTATTATGTGATGCAGCTTCATATCACTTCCTTCCCAGTCACTGATTTGTTCAAAAGCACTCGCACTTCTTCCATTAACGTAAACAATTCGGTGTCCCTGTAAAATGCCTTCAAAAACAGGGGTATTTGATGCGTTGAATAAAAAAAAAAGACGTTAGGGCGGGGCATAACAAGTCGCTCCGCCCCTTTTTAAATAGCCAATAGCGTTTAAATGTCGATATTTACAAGAAGCCTTTGATTTGGCTTTTAATTACACAAGTGTCCGAGAAAATAAATCGACGCGTTGAAGGTTCTTTTTTACCGTCATTGACCCACTTAATGCAAATTTATGCAAATGAAGTGCGGTATGCCGTAAAATATAGGGGCAATTCATACTAATAAAAATAAAAAGAATATAAATGTACAAATGTGCAAAGAGTCAGTGTGGTAAACTTTTACCATTTTAAAGGTTCATAAAGTCCTCATTTCCCTGTTCATGGATTAAAAAGATTACAAAGCACGACTGTGCCTTGAATCAACAGGTAGACGAGGAGGAAGTGGCGGTTGGGAGTGTTGACAGAAAAACCTGTTGAACAAGGAAACATGCCTCTGTTTAACTAGTCAGGAGGTTCACAAGCCCAAAGGTTTTGTTCCAAAAGCTGAAACGTGGTTTTGGTCCCAAGTTGAAGATTAAATTGGATGTACGGCAGGTGTTTCGGATCGAATGAACCTCTCCTCGAGGCTGAGAATTTTGCTCTCTATTCATTAACTTTAATGCTCTATCAGTGCTAAAAACAACAAACATGACCGCGTCCTTATAGTACCTCTGCGCAGCATAGTTTTAAATAATACATGTAATAAAATGGCCATGAAGGAGAAAAGAAATATGATTCTGGTGCCCTCTGCTGGTCAAAGTGGTGCATATTTTTTCCTATTAAAATGTAATACTGATTCTCTACCTGTCTCTTGACACTAGAAACGGTACTAAGAACCCCCCGAAGCACAGATACCCACCCGCTCCAACCTCCCACCATCGAGCTCCGTCATCGCTCGCGCTCTCCGCGGCGTTCACCCGCCATTGTCACGCACGTCCACCTTGCCTCAGCCGAGGACCTCCAGCCCGTGCCCTCGCAGTTACCCGACAGCAACAACCACCTCCCCGAGGACCTCTACCCTCTATCGGTGTCCCCCGCCGCCCCCAACGGCCACCACGCCCAGCGCCCGGCCAGCCCGTGCCAGGAGGAAGTGGTGCCTCCTCGAGTCATTCAGCTGATGCCTAGTGCCATCATGCACCCCCTGTTGCTCAGTCCCGGACGAGGAGCGGTGCCCGGAGAATTCCGACAAGGCCGGACGTCTGCCCCAGAGAACGGACGTGAGGGCAAGAGCCATCATCATCATCACCACCACCATAATCACCACCACCATAACCATCACGGCGCTTCGCACCCCGCGCTGAGCCTGGCAGCACAGCAGCAGACACACCAGCAGGAAGAGGTCCGCTTTAGGAACCAGATGCTGATGCCCGTGTCGCCTCCTGAGGAGCAGGGGGTGCCCATTGGACGCATCGCTGGTAAACACATCTGATTACTTCTGAACAGTGGGTGGAATGACGAGGTTGGGACGTTTGACCTAGATCTAGCTTTTTTATATTTATATTTATACACACACACTGAATTATGAAGGTCGGCGCTCCCTGTGACTGTGCGTGTGATCTCTTGGCGTGTTTTGAAAGCCAGTCTCGAAACGTTTTCATACCACCTCGTAAATAGCTTTAAGACAATCCCTTTAACAGATCCCTTATTTATTTATTTATTTATTTATTTGTTTAGATTGCAGGCTGCTGTGGGATTACGTGTACCAGCTCCTTTCTGACAGCCGCTACGAGAACTACATCCGCTGGGAGGATCGTGACACCAAAGTGTTCAGAATCATCGACCCCAATGGCCTGGCTAGACTGTGGGGAAACCATAAGGTGTGTTTCACGCTCGTGGATTCTGTCCCGAGTTACGACTTTTCGATCTTACGATGACTATAGCACTCGCGTCTTTCTCCGTCCCTCACTTCCGCGGATCGCCGCTCGTCCACGGGGCCCCACGTGCAATTATACTGTAAAGTTTATACATCGATGTAGTGCACATTTCTTCATTTGTTGAATTATTAACAGTACACTAGCCCATACTGATGCTTTCAGACTGCTCAGTCGTCTAGACCGGCGCTCACCAAGCTTTTTTGCACCACGGTTTAATGTCGGACGATATTTTCACGGACCGGTCTTTAAGGTGTGCCGGATAAATACAACACAATAAAATGATACGACCATAAAAACTGGTATTTTCCAAATCGAATAATAAACGTGAATCCACGGTGTTGTTGTTTGTTCATTTTGCTCGCTTGGGGGTTTGAATTTAGCGCTAATGTATTATGTGTTAGCGGCCGGAGCAACTTTAAGAAGGTAGCGGATGGAGGTAAGTCATGTGACCGTGTCTAGACGATGTCTCCATCATTTGAAATGTATGATTGAGTCAGAACCAGAATCAGAAGGCATCTCCACTGTAAATCGGCGGATTAGCTGTGATTGGCATGGCGGGAAAATCCGAAATAATAAAGCTGTACTCGGGTTTGTGTTGAGTATCTGCTTAGGAGCTAATTTTTTTTTTTGTCCTCTGCTTTACAGAACAGGACCAACATGACGTATGAGAAGATGTCGAGAGCACTAAGACACTATTACAAGCTGAACATCATCAGGAAAGAGCCCGGCCAGAGGCTGCTGTTCAGGTAATGAGATGTGGTTCTTGTTGTAGCACCTCCATGCAGTCACTCATGTACCACTATATTGCCAAAAGTATTGGGACACCCGACCTTCTCCTGTCATTGAACACCTTTTGGGTCTCCTCACCTCTCAATCAGTACCTGACTTCACGAACACGCTTGTGGCTGAACACAAATGACCACAAGCACACGTTACGTTTCAAAATCTAGAGGAACTAAAAATCATGACCAGGTGTCCGCAAACTTTCGGCAATATAGTGCGGCAGCGAGGTTCATCTTTTACCGCAAACATCAGAGAACATCTCCAAGCGAGTCTCCATACTTTTCATCTGTCCAGAAAATTTCCCGCGAGAGGAACCCGAGGGTACGATACGAAGGGTTTTTTTTACTCAAACCGAACAGAACGTTTTTTCCAACACGAACTGAACGTTTTCCTTGTCGTGTTTTTTCTGTGCACCGCAGGTTCATGAAAACCCCCGATGAGATCATGAGCGGCCAGACGGACCGCCTGGAACATCTCGAGTCAGACACGGATGATCAAATCTACATCAAAGAGGAGTGCTGAGCGCTGGACAGTCACCGAGATGATGATGATGATGATGATGAACTTTTTAAAGCCGTAGATGCCTCGCCAATGTTCTGCCACCGTGTTCACCTGCAGACACCCCCCCCCCCCAACATCACCCCCACCCGTCCCCACCCCCACCCTCACCCCATCCTGCACACCGAGACGTCGCTCATTATAATAAAACGGGAGCCAACATCGTTTGCCTTCGCTGTTGTTTGTTTTCGTTGTCGTATTTTTTTACACGCTGAATCATTAACAATCATATCCTTCATTTTTCTTTTATTTTTTTCTTCTCCGCTTCCGAACTTCAGTATGACAATCATTTAGACGAATGATAAATACTTCTCCGAATCGACGGCGCTTTCAAATTCCTGATTTCGTACTTTTCAGTGACTTTTTTTTTTTTTTTTTAAAGGCGCGTTCAAAAAACACAAACAGGGAAGTTTGTGCGAACGTGTTACAAGAGATTAATTCAAGAATAAATTTTAATGACTCATTTGCTTCGTTTGCACATTGTTTTTTATTCATGTTGCCTTTAAACGTGGGTGTGGAAGCCGCGACGCGACGCGACGTGACGTGACGTGACGGTTCATCAGCAGTGGGTAGGTTTACAGAGAATCTACCCCAGTGTATCTGCTGAGGAGGAGGATCCTATGCGTAGATGATCCACAAACGTTTGATCATTGCAGTGTAGGAGGATATTGTGAATGTCCACACGGTGGCGCACTCTGGTCATTTTTTGAAAGGATTGATCAAAGTCCATGGAAAACCGCCGTGTCATTAGACGTTTGATCATTTGAACTTCTTTTCTTTTCAAAATACTCTTTCGCCAAAAGTTTGTGGACGCCTAAGAATAAGATCTCCAACATCCATATTTAGGACACATTCCCTGTTCTAGTAAGCGCCAGTCTTCTGGGAAGATGTTCTAGATTTGTGGAGATGTGGGTGAGCTGAGGAGGTGCAGTGAGCGTTCACATTCATCCCAAAGGTATTCAGTAGGGTTTATATCTCTTTAGCGGGTCTCAAGATCTTCAACTCCAACTCAAATAAACCTACAAAATTACACCTTTACACACAGACTCAGTTGCTTAAACAATGTTTGATAGCAACAGATTTTCTCAGGTGGAGTCACACATGCAACCAGTTCACACATCAAATATTCCCATAAAAGATCCCTGTGATCTCCCAGATGAAAGTTTGTGAAAGACTCCGAATTGTATCCTAATTTAGTTGGTGTTCGGTAACGAAGTGCTGCTTTACATCAGTAACAGAAGACCGAAGGCGCCTGCAGTCAAATAAACTAGTTTCTAACTCCTTAATCATTTGGTTGTTAAATCATAAATATAATTAATATGTTGTGTGTCTGTTCATTCGTGCAAAAACAGCTTCTTCTTTCAGGGGTCGATATTCAACCATAAAATATTGATGAATCTTTGGACATCTGTTTGAAAGCCTGCAGGTTCCTTCACCACCTTCTTCCATACGGACCGGTTTTCTGTTCTGATCTCAACAAGTCTGGGCAAAATGATTTTTATCAGCAGTTTTTATGATGTCATCATGTAGAAGTTCTTAAAAAAGTATTTTACAGTATTTTAACACAAAGTTTTTTGATACACAAATATGCCATTTTTCATCAAATACAATTTACAAACAACAACAAATAAATAATTAATAAAAATAATTCTATTTTTTTGGAAATGAAAAAAAAAATCAAAACTTTTCTGGGTCTCGAGAAATCGTAGTTTCTAAGAGCAAAGCAACAAATGTCAGGCTTTTATTCATATTCATGAAGTTGTTCTTATTTTCATCATCTGATTGATATTAATAATAATTATTATTATTATTAATTATTATTATTATTGTTGTTTTGGTCATTCTTTTTGTGTATTGCTTTCCTTCCTGTTTTTTATTTAAGCTTATTCTGATCGTTGTTTTGTTTATCACCATCACCCCTCATCTTATTATTATTATTATTATTATTATTATTATTTTTATTATTATTATTATTATCGCCACTAATACTAGTAATATTGTTCTTTCTCTCAATTTTTTTGTTTATTTTTCTTGTTATTGCTACTACAAATAATAATAATAATAATAATGATAATAATATTAATAATAATAATTATTATTATTATGATAATTGTTTGTCTTCTTTATTTATTTTTTTAATTAAACTATTCTTTATTTAATTTTTATATTCTTCCTCATCATTATCATCTTATTGCTGCTGATACTACTGATGATGATGATGATGATGATGATGATGATGGTGATGATGTGGAGGCTGTGTGTGTTGGAACGCCGTACTGGATAGACACACTCTCTCACTCTCTCTCTCTCTCTCTCTCTCTCTCTCTCTCTCTCTCTCTCTCTCTCTCTCTCTCTCTTTATACCTGCTCCTATCAGACTTCCTCTCCACCTCTCACACAGTCTCAGAGTCTCACTCTGAGCCGCTGCTTGCCGCACGTGCGCTTCCGGGGGACATTCGACCGGCGGTCGCGAGCGCGCGTCCAGCGAGCGCGTGAGCAGCATCTGGACCGGAGCAGATGTTCAGCCGAATAGAGAGTCAGAAATCATCCTGTGATCCTGGAACGCACCGGAGTATGCTGATGGCACGGCGGGTTCCTGACCGAGTTCCACTCCTGCTGATGGATTAAAGAACGCAGCTGAGGAGTGTGTGTGTGTGTGTGTGTGTGTGTGTGTGTGTGTGTGTGTGTGTGTGTGTGTGTGAGAGAGAAAGAGGAAGAGCGCGCAGCAGGTACAAACCACACTACACCAAACACCAAACACCAAACACCAAAGTGCCTTAAATTATAGTGTGCTTGGGTTCGACTCTTGGAGAGGTTTTTTTGGGGAAGCTTTACTGCTGATCTTCTGTGATCTGAAGACTTCTGAAGTTTTAGATGGGAAAAGGGAGAAGACCTGCAGTGGGGAAGGAGGTCTGGGCTGATAGAGTCTGATCTATTTAACCTGATTGTGTTAAACAAATATTGTTTGTAGAGGTTTCTTAGAGCAGGGCATCCATCCACCCATCCATCCATCCATCTATCCATCCATCCATCCATCCATCCATCCACCTTCTTTATCCTCTTGATCCTCCTCCTCACAGACACAGTCTTGAATGATCTTCTGCATGATGATCAGCATTCAGGACGTTGTGCTTTTAATTACAATTTCAATGCAACCTCATCAGATCACAGCTTCATTCCAGAGCAGAAGTTTACATGCAGCCCTGCAGAATCCAGAAAAAAAGACTGTATTTGTAATAATCATTTATAACTTTTAGACAAAATAATCCCCTCCCTGGATAATGTGTCGTCTTGAGCATTAGCGAGTGTTTGAATCTTCTGGATTAGATGGTGTTGATGTCCTGAGTGGGATTAGATCACCGTCGGAAAGGGGGGTCAAGTACAATTATAATAATAATAATAATAATAATAATAATAATAATAATAATAATAATAATAATGATTAGAATGTGCACTTCCTGGAAGAACGAGAGATTTCTGAACAGAAAACATATATACTATTAATCTCACACACACACACACACACACACACACACACACACACACACACACACACACACACACACACAATATGATAATGCTCACAGAAACCAGTGCACAATTCTGAACTGGTTCATGTGTGTACATTTAGGCAGTTTTAATATTATATACAAATAATAATTAAAATAAATAAATAAATAAATAAAATTATTAATAAAAATTATTTTAAGTAATAAATAATCATAGATAAAAATATATATTTTATTTTAAATATATATATATATATATTTTATTTTATTTATTTATTCTGTTTAGTTTTTTTAGTTTATTTAGTTTTAATTATTTTAATTATTATTCGTTTTATTAATATATATATATATAAATAAAACATAAGTACACAAACTGTTCACCGAAATTGTTGCTGCGTGCCGATTAAATCGTCCTTATATATATATATATATAAATAATAATAATAAAAAAAAAAGAAAATAAACAAAAAAAATTTCATGTAATAAATAATCATAGAGATAAATATATATTTTATTTTATATATATATATATTTTTTTATTTATTTATTCTGTTTAGTTTTTTTAGTTTATTTAGTTTTAATTATTTTAATTATTATTCGTTTTATTAATATATATATAAATAAAACATTAGTACACAAACTGTTCACCGAAATTGTTGCTGCGTGCCGAATAAATCGTTCTTGTTCTTCAGAAACTATTTCTGTCGTGAGATAAATTCCTCATGCTCAGAAAATGTAATGAGAGAAATTATTTATATCATTTACAAACACTGTCATTTGCCTCATAATCCATTTCGATGATCGTATTTCTATTCATCATAATCGTGTAGCTGCAGCTTTTTTCCTTTCCAGACCGCTATGATGTATTTCTATGCGAGCAGGAGAACTGAGGTCTTGTTTATTGCGCCGCGTTTCTTCTGCAGGTTTCTACTTCCTTATTACATCCTTTTTTGATAATTTCACGTATGCATGTGGTTGAGGTTCGGACCTCTTTAGCAGGAGATCTTCCACTCTATTCTATACAAAGCGTATGTTCATGAAGCTGGATTTGTTCCCAAGTGCTTGCACAGGTTTGGGTCTCCAAGGAAGAAAGGAGGAAAATATCATACCACTGCACGGAAATGGCAACCCAAAGATTGCATGTAGTCCAAATACTTTTGATCTCATAGTGTCTTTACTAGAGTATAAATAAAAAAAATAACCAGCATGAACACTACGACAAACACGGTTTATTCAGCCTGCGTGTCCAGTAACGAGTGCTTTCTCCTGCTCTGGATCACCATTCACGTGTCTGGAGACTATTTCCAGAAAGTGAAAAGATTTCTCCAGAAAATGAAGCATGGACACCTCTGTCTCGTGACACACCAGTTTAAGGTACAGCATATGGAGCAGAAAAATGGAGCTTGATGAAACCTTTCCTTCAGAAAAGAACAGGATAAGCGTAGAAGTTGCTCAGAGTCACTCGTTATCGGGTTCCATGACTGCCTTCACGACCATGTCTGCTCCTTCTCACGCCTGTATGTGGTGCGTCCCAATGTTTTTACTACAGGTTTAAAATCGTATAGAAGTTTCCAGAGACCCAAAGAGTGTTCCAGCACCTGTACAGAAGGTGTGAAGGTTGGAACTCTGGACTTGATCCTCACAAGTGTTGAGATTGGAGATCATTGTCATAGCAGAGAGGAACAAAATCTTGAATGAGATGTTTATTTCAGGTTGGGTTGGACGCTCAGATGTCCACACATATTAGGTTTAATATTCGTGGTGGTGTGGTGATTATTTTTGTAACATGCCAACAGATGGCAGCACAAGGCTGCACACACAGTCACAGGGAGCACCGACGTCGTCTTGTGTACGTCTGAAGCCGAGCTCCTCCTCACTCGTGAGTTTCTCGCCGGAAACATGATCTCGCTTCTTCAGTATCCAAACTTGTTCCCGATGATGAAGTTGTTCTCAAACTCGTCGTTTTTGACACCGTTGCCGAGATCCGACGTGAATCGCACACGCTTCAAAAAGACTTCCAGGACACGTTCCGGAAGAACATTGGGAGAGCCGTATTGCTGTGGTGGAGGAGGACAATTTTGAAGGTGATGGTGTGGAAACGTAGATAAATACAATACTTCGTATCCAAACTACTCCAGATCCATCAAAGATTGGAAAAAACTCGTCTCTTCACGAGTGCAATGTTCTCTCACTGTGACGAAAGTAAGCGCTAGAATCAGAATCAGCGAGCCACGGCGTCAGGGTCAGACGGAGGGATGTAATCGCTCGTTAAAAGTGTGCCTCGTGAAGCTTCTTTAATCTTTTTCCCACTCGAGATCATGAGCTCTGGCTGCCTGATGAGCTGAATGGAGCTTTAAATGACAAGGAGTCTGGATTCACTCCATGAGTGCCAACGTAATGAGTGGCACTGGACAGCCGTGAGTCACTTCCTCTGGGCAGCCCAGCCAATTATCCACAAACTCACGTCTGATCCCTTCACATGTAGCTCAGACCTCACAGAGCTGAACTCTGCTTTAGTCATGTTTCGAACACCCAATTAATCTGATATCAGGCGTCACAGCCGGACACCTGCGGTGGCAAGAATTTTTTCTTCTCCAATTGACAAGAGAGGTCTTCCGAAAAACTTGCGTCGTGTTCGCTGTAGGAGGCGCTATTTCTCGCTGTTTCTTTCTTTCATTACAAACACAGTGTCTTTTTTCGAAGGAGGCTCCATACACCAAAACCTGACACATTTTTCCACTTCCTTGTATCTCAAATCACACGTCTTAGTGGAAACTTTAGACGCATTGCAATCATTTATCAGACGTGTTCGACACGTGAATGTTTGGTTTTCCGTCGTTTCTAACACCCTTGTGGATGAAGGAGAACAAATCCCAACAAACCCGGTAGAACGTCCTCCCAGAAGAGTGGAGGTTATTGTAAGAGCAAATTGGGATTAAATGTGAAATGGGATTTTCAGATTTACGACTAAAATGTCCGGGAAATGAAGTCGTAATATTTTGAGAAGAATGACAGAATTGCGGAAAAACTTTTTTGTGGTTTTTGCATATGGGCGTGAAGAATTTGGTTAAAATCGTATTTTAGTTTTTTTTTTATCACTGACACTGCAGCGGTAGGAAACTTCATTCAGAAGTAAAAAACCAGACAGACATTGAGGAAATGGTCTCTTTTGTGCAGACTGAAATAGCGACCAGTGGATATCGATGGTAACATCTGCGTGCTGTTCGAAGAGGATCTGTTGTTTCTCAAAAGACTATGAGGATGATGATCAAAGAAATCGACCCTGAACGAGTTGAACACCGGCATGCGACTTTTCCTTCAAAATACTACGACTTCATTCTCATATTGCTGCAAATCTCATCTCGTAATCTTACGTTATTTTTTTCATCGATTGCACCTTTAAAATGTTTTCCCTTCCACGCACATGCTTACATGCAGAGTGTAAAAACACGGTGGCTTTATTATTAGTTAGGCATGCGATTTCTCAGCGTGTGTGTGCGCATGAATGCATGCATGTGTGGGTACACACTTATAAATAGAGTTGCGAAGCATCTTGAAATAGAGCAGTGAGGGAGAAGAAAAGCTGAACAGGTTCATAAGGCTGATGAGGTTCAAAGATCATGTGCTGAAAAGAAAAGATGGTGTGAGCAATACAATTTTGCTGAGGTGTTTGCCACGCCCACATCTAGTTGCTAACAACCAATGGGAGTAAAGACAGTAGAGTGCATGTGATTGGACCACCAATGGGAGTAAAGACAGTAGAGTGCATGTGATTGGACCACCAATGGGAGTAAAGACAGTAGAGTGCATGTGATTGGACCACCAATGGGAGTAAAGACAGTTGAGTGCATGTGATTGGACTACCAATGGGAGTAAAGACAGTAGAGTGCATGTGATTGGACCACCAATGGGAGTAAAGACAGTAGAGTGCATGTGATTGGACTACCAATGGAAGTAAAGATAGTGAAGTGCATGTGATTGGACCACCAATGGGAGTAAAGACAGTTGAGTGCATGTGATTGGACTACCAATGGGAGTAAAGACAGTAGAGTGCATGTGATTGGACCACCAATGGGAGTAAAGACAGTAGAGTGCATGTGATTGGACTACCAATGGAAGTAAAGACAGTAAAGTGCATGTGATTGGACCTCCAATGGGAGTAAAGTCAGTAGAGTGCATGTGATTGGACTACCAATGGGAGTAAAGTCAGTAGAGTGCATGTGATTGGACTTCCAATGGAAGTAAAGATAGTGAAGTGCATGTGATTGGACCACCAATGGGAGTAAAGTCAGTAGAGTGCATGTGATTGGACTACCAATGGGAGTAAAGTCAGTAGAGTGCATGTGATTGGACTTCCAATGGAAGTAAAGATAGTGAAGTGCATGTGATTGGACCACCAATGGGAGTAAATTCAGTAGAGTGCATGTGATTGGACTACCAATGGGAGTAAAGTCAGTAGAGTGCATGTGATTGGACTTCCAATGGAAGTAAAGATAGTGAAGTGCATGTGATTGGACCACCAATGGGAGTAAAGACAGTAGAGTGCATGTGATTGGACTGATTTCTGACCTTACCAACAAACCCAATCATATCACGACCTTTTCTATTCTTTCTTTTCTATATTTTTAAAAATAAAGAGGAGCTTTTCGCCAGTCCTATATTTAGGTCCACTCTCCAAAAATTCAGCATGAGCTAAAATATATATAAAAAGCAATAAAACTGTGGAATTGTTCTTCAGAGGTGGTGTGAATGGAGCTCTCCGACAAGGTGATTAAATTCCCCTGAAAGATGAGATTTGTGGCAGGCGTCACGTTTTTCACGAGGATCTCTTCCTCCGATGCTTTAAACAATATGAGTTTGCTTGCGGTGCAGTCAGACATAATTAGTGCACAGTGACTCATCGGGAATCAGAGCAATGAAAATACACAACGTGCGAATGCGGCGTTTTGTCACAGATCTGAAGCACAAAGTATAAAAATAGATCAGATCCTGTAGAAGGTGGAAGCACACCAACCAGAACATCAACTCTTTTTATACTCGCCATTTACTTCCTTCACTCCCTTTATTACGTTTCCTTCTTTGAATGATCACTGTGTGTGTGTGTGTGTGTGTGTGTGTGTGTGTGTGTGTGTGTGTGTGTGTGTGTGTGTGTGTGTGTGTGTGTGTGTTAAACCCCTTGCACATTTATCAAATCATTGTGGGAAATATAATGTTAACTCTATTTGTTTCTCGCGTATAAATGGAGCAGTGAGCACTTTATGAGAGATTCCTCTATACCTGCTCTTTCATCAGCCAGTCATGTGATCAAATAATAAAATCACAATGAGCAGAACATTGAACACACAACATGTGAAACCCCAGAGTGGATAAGCTATGAAAAAAAAGCTGAAACCAACATTTCTTCAGGTTCCTCTCCTTTCAGCCAAGAACAGGAATACGAGGATACAGCATTAACTCGTCCAACCACAAGAAGTGATGAAGGTGAGAAGGTGAGGAGGCCTCGGGTGCAGTCAGCGTTCACATTCACCCCCAAAGGTGTTTAATAGGTTTTATAGCTCTATAGCAGGAGATCTTCAAGTCCAACCCACTTTTCGAAACCGATGAGTTAACGTTAATGCCGATACACATTGTCATGCCGGAACAGGTTTTGGTTTTCTAGTCCAAATGTACACACAGAAATTCGTCGTTATAATCATTTAAACCATAACAAAAAAGTCTGTTGTCTGGCAATTAGCCTGATGACGGTTCGTTTTACTTCCACGCGAACGCACACGGCGTACTCGAGAGGAAAAGCCGTACCGACTGTGGGGCGGCATCACGTGACCCGTGTGTCTGAAGGTGCCATAAATGAGCCTCTGGTGTAATCCGATCTCACAAACAGTTGTCAGTTAGTAGGGATTACAAACCCCCCAGTGGAGATTGAGAACAGAATAACTTTGCTGTTGCATTGCCGTAGCAACTGTAAAAAAAAAAAAAAGAAAAGAAGGGAAGGAAAGCGATGTTTTTTTTTCGTTCTTTTGCACTCACACCACTTTCATAATTCAGTTACTCACACACTTTATACCCTTAAATACACTACATTACAGAGTAAATACATGTGAAGTGCACATCTTCTTCTTCTTTTTCCGCCTGCGGCCATTAGGGGTCGCCACCTAAATACAATATATGTCAAAAGTATTGGGACACCTGACTTTTCAACCAAAAAACAAAAAAATGATGTAGACACATTTATACATGGTGTTTGGACGCAGTAGAATTTAAAATGTCCACGTAAAGTAGGACACCAAAACTTCACGAAGATACAGGATGAAGTGGAAGACCGTGATTAGGCTGCTATAAAGCTCTATAGAGAGAGAGTATATCGGACACCCTTTGGGGTGAATGTGAATGCTGAGTGCACCTCAGATCTCCTCACCTCACCTCCATAGGTGCCTGGCTTTTATGAATGCTCTTGTGGCTTAATGAACACCCTAAAGGAACATCTTCCTGGAAGAATGGAGGTTATTATAACAGGAAAAAATTATAACTCAATGTGAACTAGATGTTCAACAATAAGAACATAACATGAAACTAAGATTACGGAGAGAATCACCTAATAGGTATATCAGTCAGGGGCGTTAAATAAAAGTGAGCGGCTGGATCCTGGGTCGGCCGTGCCAGCGAGCCCCGGCACTCCGGCGAGCTTCAACGCCGAAAGTAAAAATAGAAACGTGTTCTGACACTTCACATCGCACCTACTTCCTTCCTGTCACAGGACAAGTGTCTGCCATGGTGTTCGGAACACACGTTACTCCTCCCTTTCCAGTTGTGATGCGACGGTGAAATGCAGCGCGCTAGCAGGGAGTTATTCCTAATAAACCAGAGCAGATAAAAGATTATTATTATTGTTTTTAACCAATCTAAACATGAGTGGATCTGCTGTGTGGAGCGAAACTCGTGTATTGTATTTAGCTACAGTTTCAGTTTACAGTTAAATTGCAACATTTTCCTTTCTATTGAATTTCACCTGCATTATCAAACTGTAAACTACAATCCTGGCAGAAATGTTTTATATTTACCGAAATATCGAAAAGGAAAGACATTCTAAAATGCCAAAGCAAATGACTGTAAATAGGGTTAGGGGTCGAAGTTTGAGGATAGGTTTAGGATTAGTGTCATGGGTTTGAGGGTTAGGGCTTTAGGACTAGGGTTAGGGTCAGGGCTAAAATTAGGGTTAGGGTTAAGGTTAGGGATAGGGCTAGGGTTAGGGTTAAGACTTGGGTTAGGGTTAGGTTCAGGGATAGGGATAGGGAAAGGAATAGAAATCGGGTCAGGGTTATGGTTAGGGACAGGGTTAGGGTTAGGGTTAGGGTTAGGGTTAGGGTCAGGGTTATGGTTAGGGACAGGGTTAGGGTTAGGGTTAGGGTTAGGGTCAGGGTTATGGTTAGGGACAGGGTTAGGGTTAGGGTTAGGGTTAGGGTTAGGGTCAGGGTTATGGTTAGGGACAGGGTTAGGGTTAGGGTTAGGGTTAGGGTTAGGGTCAGGGTTATGGTTAGGGACAGGGTTAGGGTTAGGGTTAGGGTTAGGGTTAGGGTCAGGGTTATGGTTAGGGACAGGGTTAGGGTTAGGGTTAGGGTTAGGGTTAGGGTCAGGGTTATGGTTAGGGTCAGGGTTATGGTTATGGTTAGGGACAGGGTCAGGGTTAGGGATAGGGTCAGGATTAGGGTTAGGATTAGGGTTAGGGTCAGGGTTAGGGTTAGGGTCAGGGTCATTGTTAGGGATTGAGTTAAGGTTAGGATTAGGGGCAGGATAATGGGAAGACTAAACTCCTTTTCTGCTGGGATGGAGGAATCACAGGCACAGACTTTCTCTAACTTTTATCTTCTTTCGTATGTAAACAATCACTAAGTTCTATCTGTTTATTATTCATGTTTAGTATATATTTAGATATATATATATAATTTTTATTGATAGGGGTCAAGACCAGAGCTCGGGTTGAGGTTAAGATTAAGGGTCAAGGTTATGGATTAAGGATCAGAGTTAGGAGTGAGGGTTATGGGTTTGGGTTCTAATCTTTTAGCATTCATTTGCATTTACTGAGCAAAAAGTCGAGCACAGAAGCAGAAGAACGCAGAAGTACAAACTTTACAAAAAGTACAAAAGTCCCGTTTTGTGTTAAATAATCATTCAGTTCCATTTTTCCCTTTGATTTGCAACAGGATTGGATTAAATTCAGTCTTTTTCATCTCCTTATTCAACACTGCCATTTCAAGTAATTTATGATAAATGATAATGATGTGATAAAAGACAATGAACATGACTTCACTCCTCTTCACTACATCTGACATCTAATCTCTAACATTTCTACCGTTTTCCACTAGGAATACTAACATTAGCTTTTGGAAAACATGTTTTGTTTTTAGTTTACCCTCAGTGTATCAGTGTGTATTAAAGCAGAGGGTCTGTGATGTGATGTGATGTGATGTTCCACAGGGATGAGCTTTGGCTTGGAACAGGTTGACGGATGGGAACGAAAGTCAAAGCCACCAGTGCTGATATGCCATAGTGCCACTACCATATAAAATCAAGTAAAAGGCTAATATAAAAAAATGACCTATTAGTTTCCTTTTAAAGCTAGTCACGCTGCGACACACGATCCCGGCTTTCTCCGAACCATATCCATAATTGATGTGGCCATTGCAAAAAAAAAAAAAAAAAAAGATAGAGCAATTAAGGGTGGAATCAAAAATAGTCTGCGTGTGTTACGAACCGTCATAAGTGAAGAGTGTAGATGAAAGAGAAGGATTCGAGATTGATTGGTAGGAATGATTTGAACAGCTAATGGGTGCCGGGTGGAATTTTAGGGACATTGATTGAAACATCACACTGGCATTAGGTGCAACAGGATCGTCAGGGCAGGAGGAAGAGCAGGAAAAGGAGGACGCTTTAATCAAAAGACAGTTAACGGAAGTTTCACCTGATCAGGAGATTAAACGACAGATCGCCACCATTACCAAGTGACACAGAGTGCTGTATGATACATTATATGTGATAATATATATATATATAATTTGAGGAACATGACATTTTTCTGTTTCAGCACTAGAAAACCTGTTTCAGCACTAGACAGCGCCATCAACATATACTTTAGAATGGTTGATTGGAAGATCTCCAGCTATATTCCATATTCAACACCTTTGGGATGAATTCTCCTCATCTCACCTACATCACCTTACACTTTGCATTCATCTCCCCACAAATCTAGTGGAACATCTTCCCAGAAGAATGGAGGATATTATTACAGCAAATAGAGACTTGATGTGGAATCAGATGTTCAAAAGTACATACAGTGTGGTGGCCACAAACTTTTGGCGATCCAGTGTAGGAATAAGTCTTCTAGGTATTAACCCTTATGTTCCTTTCGGGTTGCAGAGACCCAGTTTAATTTTATTTTATTATTTTTATTTAAGAATAAAAAGTGGAACATGCCTTAATGAGCCAGAGTGAATGTCGATAATGAGAAGCTTCTTGTAGAGGCGACGCCAAGGTCACTTTGACCTCTAACTAACAAGGTGAAATAAAAGTGTTACCTAAAACACACACACACACACACACACACACACACACACACACACACACACACACACACACACACACTCACACAGTACCAGGAGACAGATTCCCCAAGCACCAAACCCTCCAGAAAAATTAGTACAAAAAAATGTAAAATAAAATTGCTTTTATACATCAATAATACTCACCTACAAAACTAAAACCTTCTCTACCACTCCACCACTCATCCCTCTATCCTCTACCACTCCACCACTCATCCCTCCATCATCTACCACTCCACCACTTATCTCTCCATCATCTACCACTCCACCACTCATCTCTTCATCCTCTACCACTCCACCACTCATCATTTTTATCCTCTACCACTCCACCAGTCATCCCTCCATCATCTACCACTCCACCACTTATCTCTCCATCATCTACCACTCCACCACTCATCTCTTCATCCTCTACCACTCCACCACTCATCTCTCCATCATCTACCACTCCACCACTCATCTTTTTTATCCTCTACCACTCCACCACTCATCCCTCCATCATCTACCACTCCACCACTCATCCCTCCATCATCTACCACTCCACCACTCATCCCTCCATCATCTACCACTCCACCACTCATCTCTTCATCCTCTACCACTCCACCACTCATCTCTCCATCATCTACCACTCCACCACTCATCTTTTTTATCCTCTACCACTCCACCACTCATCCCTCCATCATCTACCACTCCACCAGTCATCCCTCCATCATCTACCACTCCACCACTTATCTCTCCATCATCTACCACTCCACCACTCATCTCTTCATTCTCTACCACTCCACCACTCATCTCTCCATCATCTACCACTCCACCACTCATCTTTTTTATCCTCTACCACTCCACCACTCATCCCTCCATCATCTACCACTCCACCACTCATCCCTCCATTATCTACCACTTCACCACTCATCCCTCCATCATCTACCACTCCACCACTCATCCCTCCATCATCTACCACTCCACCACTCATCCCTCCATCATCTACCACTCCACCACTAATCCCGCCATCATCTACCACTCCACCACTTATCTCTCCATCATCTACCACTTCACACTTATCCCTCCATCATCTACCACTCCACCACTCATCTATCCATTATCTACCACTCCACCACTAATCCCACCATCATCTACCACTCCACCACTTATCTCTCCATCATCTACCACTTCACACTTATCCCTCCATCATCTACCACTCCACCACTCATCTCTCCATCATCTACCACTCCACCACTCATCTTTTTTATCCTCTACCACTCCACCACTCATCCCTCCATCATCTACCACTCCACCACTCATCCCTCCATTATCTACCACTTCACCACTCATCCCTCCATCATCTACCACTCCACCACTCATCTCTCCATCATCTACCACTCCACCACTCATCCCACCATCATCTACCACTCCACCACTCATCTTTCCATCATCTACCACTCCAGCACTCATCTCTCCATCATCTACCACTCCACCACTTATCTCTACATCATCTACCACTCCAGCACTCATCTCTCCATCATCTACCACTCCACCACTCATCTCTCCATCATCTACCACTCCACCACTCATCTCTCCATCATCTACCACTCCACCACTCATCTCTACATCTTCCACCACTACTCCACTCATCACTCCATCCTTTACCACTGTATTACTGATGCTTACTGATATATAGACCAGTTTTTATGAAATGTATCTGAACATCAGGCATCATGAAAACTAAAAATATCACAAACTTTGAGCGTGATAATGGAAAGAATGTGGCAGAATAAAAACAAATGAAGCCGATCTTTTCTCTAATGCGGGCTGTAAATTTATATTGCGTCATATCACATTTAATGATCCTTCAGTCCTACAGGCCTCTTTGTTTTCTCAACCGCACACAATCTTTTGAGATGGCAGGTGCGTGTTCCTGGATGTCAGCACTCAGTCATAGCATCACATTTGCCAAGTTCCCTCCTGCTACATTCACAAAGCTGAACTGTGAAGTTCAAGGTGACACCATCCAGCAGCCTGATCGCTAAAACTAAATAGAACAGAAATCTCTATACATTTAGTGAGGAAAGGAGCTTTAGTGTTCAACTCAAACTTCAGAATGAAGGAAAAAAGTCCAGATGGTTTGTTTTTTTAGATCTTTTGAGATCTTTACACATAGTCCAGAATGGTGCAAACAACAAAAAACATTACATGTGACAGTTCACTGGGTGGTCAGAAGAAAATCACCAGGCTGGTTCAAGCTGCCAGGAACCGTAAAGTAACTCAAAATAATCTCTCTTTACAACTGTGTTGTGCAGAAAAGCATCGCAGTCTAGACATAAAACATCAAACACTGAATGAGTCTGTGAAGAACCTTTAACATTCAAGATGGAACTTTTCCACTACACTGAATAGAGCATGAAGTGGGAAAAATCTTGGGTTCTTTTGAAGACCTGTTTTCTGAAAGGTTCTTTGTGGAATAGAAAATACTTCTTCTCTGGTATAATGGTTTAATCCTCGGAGTTCCTACTGTCACCTTTATGAATGAATGAATGTGTGATGGGATGGGATTGGATGGGATTTGAGGTGATGTTATGTGATGTGATGTGACGGGATGTGATGGAATTGAATTTGAGGTGGTGTGATGGGACGGGATGTGATGGGATGTGAGGTGATGTTTCACTGTGAGAAGATTATTGGATAATGTTTAAATGAGTGGCTGTTCCTATTATAGTGGAGAGAGAGAGAGAGAGAGAGAGAGAGAGAGAGAGAGAGAGAGAGAGAGAGAGAGAATGAAAGATATATATATATGTTTCATATATATAGAGAGAGTAAAAGCAAGGCAGAATGATAGATTGAGAGACAGAGAGAGATAATCACAGACAAAATAACAGAGACAGACAGACAGACAGACAGACAGACAGACAGACAGACAGACAGACAGACAGATGATAGATAGATAGATAGATAGATAGATAGATAGATAGATAGATAGATAGATAGATAGATAGATAGATAGATAGATAGATAGATAGATAGATAGATAGATTGATTGATTGTCTACAAGCAGAGTGAAATGTTGCTGGATATTTATAATTTGTTTTTTTTCTGAAAGTTTTTCTAACTTGCACACGTTTGCTTTGTGAGCTACACTTTTAGGTTCGGGGTCAGTGCTTGGTGAAGGTCTGGATGGAGTGATTTGTATTTTTCCTGATTTTTTAATTTATTTTTTCCTAAATCTATGACACTTGCTCCAGGGAGGTTCATGCCACACTGCCACACTGTGCAACACAAAAGAACACAGCAGAAATCCAATTTATAAGAAAGTCTTTAAGGTCCGTTATGTCGCTTTGGCAGAATTACCGCGTCCGACCGACAAACCTTCTCTTTATCCCGTGTTATTCATTTTTTCACTGATCAGCGTTTTCTTTTTCCCCTCCAGATTCTGCGACAGTCATCACCTTAAGCACAGAAACACATTTTCAATCAGGCTTTCATGATTTTTTTGTTTGTTTGTTTATGCCCTTATGAATATTTGAAGAAAAACATTAGGTAGCATTTACCAGTCATTAGCAGCCTCCAGTGTGTGGAGAAAAGAAAATGTGGTGTGTGAAAGGAATTAATTGAACTTATAAAGACCTGAAAACCTTCAAGTGTCATTTATGGACACGATACAACACAAGTCCTGCATCTTTAATAAGTACATTTAATCCATAATATTAAGATGTGTATACATGTGTAGCCTCCTAGGTTTGAATCCCACTTGTGCATGTGGAGTTCAGATGTTCTCCTGTGCTTTTGAGATGTCCTCTCCCGTGTGAATGGATGCATGATTATACACTATATGTATTTTTTGAACGTCGCATCCACGTCATCTCAGTAGGGTTTCTAGCTCAATAACAGGCCACACAAGATCTTCCTCTCCAACCCATAGAAACCAAATCTTCACAGAGCTACACTAGATTTGGGTCTCCTAGTTTGAGTGTAGGGAAAAGTTTATGCAATGCATCCAAAGACATCCTGGACACATGTGGCGTTTGGAAAATCCAGGTGTCCCAATACTTTTAGCTGTGGATTGTATGTGGAACTGTGCTTCATGACCCCCATCCAGGGGGTCTAAGAGTTCCATAGGACAGGTTTCAGGCTCCCTTGTAACCCTGTGTACGATAGAACGGTATCAAAAAGGGATGGATGGATGGATGGATGGATGGATGGATGGATGGACAGATGGACTGATGGATGGATGGCTAATTGATGCACAGATAGACAGACAGATAGATAGACAGATGTATAGGTGAAAGGATAGATGGATGGATGGCTGGATGGATGGATGGATGGATGGATGGATGGATGAATGAATGAATGAATGAATGAATGAATGAATGGATGGATGGATGGATGGATGGGTGAACAAACAGACAGACAGAAGGATAGATGGATAGATGTATAGATGGATGGATGGATGGATGGACAGATGGACTGATGGTTGGATGGATGATTGATGCACAGATGGACAGACAGATAGATAGACAGATGTATAGGTGGATAAATAGATGGATGGATGGATGGATGGATGGATGGATGGATGGATGGATGGATGGATGAATGAATGAATGAATGGATGGATGGATGGATGGATGGACAGACGGACTGATGGATGAATGGATGATTGATACACAGACGAACAGATAGACAGACAGATGCATAGGTGGATGGTTAGATGGATTTATGGATGGATGGATGGATGAGTAATGAGTGGATGCATGGATGGATGGATGGATGGATGGTTAGATGGGTGGATGGATTAATAAATGGATAAATGAATGGATGGATGGATGGATGGATGGATGGATGGATGGATGGATGAGTAATGAGTGGATGCATGGATGGATGGATGGATGGATGGATGGGCTGACAGACAAATGGATAGATGAACAGTTGAATGGATAGATATTCACTAGGCAGGTTATTTGGTGTTGATGTGAATCTCCAGTTCTGATGTCTGAGATGATGCCTCTCAGTCACTACCCCTTTAATCTCATGAAACTTTGAAACACACTTATTCTGTTTAACCTGTGATATGAGGACTTTTCATTCTCGAGCCTCTGCATCGAGGCGGCTGATCTTATGTCCTTTGTTCAGTAAGGTCGAAGCCGTGTTGTGAACGGTGCTCACTGGCCTGTGGCTATTCAATTTGTTGTGGGGAGTGGAGAGCTGATGAAAAGGAAGTGGCTCACAGGGTAAGAGATATTGCAGGAGATATGATGTTCCTTGCCATTTTACATTGTGTGAATTATTAGGGGGCCAAGCACCATAGGTTAGCTATTGTTGTTCTTTTTTATTCTTGAAAATAAAATGTGGCATATTCATTTGGCACAATAAAAGGTGGCAGGGAACCTTCAGACCATATCTTGGGCCAAAGCTGTAGCAAGTTTGAGGTGATAGAGGGTTTGATTGTCGCAGAAACACAACGAAAGAAAATAATAACCTGTAGAAATAATTACATGTCTATCATTATCACTTACTGCCATGTTTTGAGGCAAAGGGAGGAAACCATTGAACCCAGAGGAAACCTACAAAGCCAATGAAATTCGGTTAGCATGTATAAGATTTAGCGCACGTATAGAAAAAACTACGGCTTGCTATATGAAGAAATGGGGTCTGACTGAATACAATAGAATTGTGCAAAGTAAAGGTAGAAGAAGGTGCAAATGAAACGGTATAAAAGTAGACGCAGATCTGGCGACAGTAATGAATGCCGTCCCGAGACTCTGCAGTATAGATCAAGGTATTCGGAAATCTTGGATGGGTTTGGGGATTAGTGCCATTGTGAGGAGATGGATTGTTCCTGGTGCGGCAGTGGAGCCTTCAGTAGCACTCACGGGATAAGAAGAAGAGCGAACGTTCCATCATCAGTCCATGATGATGAGTCTCGATTGTCCTTGATAGAATGTAGCTAGGTAATGATGAGGTTCACACCACCCTCTGGAGAGCTTTCTGGTTCGAACCTGAGCAGCTGCTGTACCACAGTGAGATACGGTTCAATGATACAGCTATAGAAGTTGAGCTCTCAGAAGATAGATGAGCTTTCCTTAGTTTCTTCAGGAATGATTTCCTTCTCAAGCTTGTAACAAGCACAGTATCTTATATAAAAAAAAAAAGCCATTGTGGTGGATTGTATCTTATTGCCTTCATCCTGCATTTACGGTCTACATATCTAAAGTTTTTGATCCCCTCCACTCTTATGATGAAATGTTCTACATGTGGAATTTGTGCTCATTTAGCCACAAGGGCGTTAAGAAAGTGATGTAGGTGAGATGAGGAGGTCACAGGTGCACTAAGCGTGAAAAATCATCCAGAAGGAATCAACCAATAGGTTTTATAGCAGGAGATCTTCCACTACAACCCATATAAATGACATGTCCATGGAGCTTGATTTGTGCACTTTGTGGTACAGGTTTGGATCTTCTAGTTTAAGTAAAAGGTTGATAGGTGAAGGGTTGGTGATGGAGCACCCTGGGAACAGCTTCAGGGTTCCCTGTGAGAATGTCCTGGTGCTAGATCAGCAGTATAGAAAATGGATGGATAGATGGATGGATGGATGGATGGATGGATGGATGTGCACAATATCCAATAGACAGGTCATTTGTTGCTTGTGAACTGAGGATCTGTTCATTCCTCAGCCTCTGCTTTAGGGCTGATCTGATGTATGTTTGGTCACTAAGATCATAGTCCTCCAAAATAACAACAAGACTTGTACATGTTTTATTTTATATTTAACTTATTTCCTGATATTTTTGATCACATTCATATTTATATCGATGCCAACATAAAGGTCTGATAATATTGATGCATTCAGTCAACAACAACAACAACAACAACAACAACAACAATAATAATAATAATAATAACAACAATAATGATGATAACAATAATAATAATAATAATTATTATTATTATTATTAATTATTATAATTATTATTATTATAACAGCAATAATAACAATAATAATAACAATAACAATTATAATTATAATTATTATTATAACAATATTATTATTAATAATAATAATAATAAATATAAAAATAATAATAAATATAATAATAATAATAATAATAATAATTATTATTATTATTATTATTGTTGTTATCATCATTATTGTTGTTATTATTTTTATTATATTATTATTATTATTATTATTGTTATTGTTATAATTATTGTTATTATTATTATTATAACAACAATAATAATTAAAAAATAATAATAATTATAATAACAATAATTATAACAATAACAACAATAATAATAATATTAATATAACAATAACAATAATAATAATAATAATAATAATAATAATATAATAATAATAATAATAATAATAATGTCTATAAAATGAAAATTTGTGTCCAAAAGCTATCCAAAAGGAATATGTAATCCAGACACGTTCTCGATTATCTCCAGTGAGACGGGGAAAAAGTCTTTCACATGCATGAGGTGCAAAAATATAAGGCTCCTTTAGGACTAGAGCTCGAAGTCCAACATATTTCAGAGGACTTGACAAATGAACATGGAACAGGAAGCACCTGGATACGGCGATGAAGATTTTTCAAGGGTGAATAATTAGTTTTCTCTAATGAAAAAAAATAACAAGGTATTTAAGTTAAACATGAGAAGAGGTCACAATAACACATCCGGTGTACGGTGAAGTTCACCTCTAGTGCTGACGTGCATGTGCAATGCACCCAAAAGTATTGGGACAAACCAGCCTTTCCAGCCATATGTGGTTCTTTGTCAAAATGTTTCTTCACGCTGGAGGCAGGTGGTGTATCTGGATGTGCTCAACGTGAGCATTTTCCTTCACTTGAACTAGGAGAGTCAATCTGTTTCAGCATGGCAATGTTTGGGTGTCTGTATATATATATATATATATATATATATCATCCAAACCCAGTGCTTTTGAAGTATTTTTTTGAAGTGCTTTTGAGTGGAATAATGAAATTAAGTTCTTGATTCTTGTTTGAGGTTTGACCTTTCTCATCTTCTCGCTCTCTCTTTCTCTCTCTAGGATGAGTAAGAAACAAAAGCGGAAGACCTTTACTCAATTTCTGCTGCTCATCTGCATGCTCACACACCTGCTATCACCAATCCACATCGCAGCACATAAAGGTGAGTGTAAATTGAGTTATTAGAGCTCTGCCAACGCCGGGAACATGCTATCGTGTGTTATATATAGAAACACGGGAGTTCCTAGAATGAGGCTGGTTTACTGGTGGAACAGTACAGCAGGAAATTGCGCTCGCATCACAGGTGGCCTCAGAAATGAATGACTGGAATGGATCAGTTGTCAGAACACCAGTTGGAACTCCAGATCCCAACATCCATTGTGGCCTCCAAATATGGCAGCTGCGAAACTCCCAAACCACACACTGCTTTTCACAGCTACTGATTGAGCACAGGTGTGATCAATTACACACATTCTCTCTCACACACACACACACACACACACACACACACACTGCAAAGTAACACTCATTGTGACCCGCTGCTTTGACTTGTTCTTCCTAAATGATTATTTAGTTTTTCCCTCTGGTTTTCTACCTGTTTCTGTTTGTACCTTCTGTTTTCAGTTCAGTTGTATGGCAGCATTTTTCTTTATCAAGGTGAATTCTTTATTTTTGACGAAATGCATTGTGGGTGTGCTTGAGAAAAGACATTACTGTGAAATTTCCTTATATCGTTCCCTATTATTAATTAAATGTTAATTTTATTATATTAATATTATAATTATTTATAATTATTTATTATTTATTATTATTATTATTATTATTATTAGCTCATTAACAAATGGCTTTTTTGTAGCTGGATGGGAAATATTATTATTATTATTATTATTATTATTATTATTATTATTATTATTATTATTATTATTATTATTATTGTTCTTTATTATTCTTTTTTTTGCTTAATTAGCATGAATATGAACATCAGTAATATATTGATTGATTTATTAGTATTTTATATTATATATATATATATATTTATATTAATTAATTATATTAATATAGATTATATATATAATTAGTCAATAATTATTATTAATTATAATTTATTTATTTATATTTATTTATTTATTTATTTATTTGCATCTACACACAAAATGGTAAAATGCGTTTGAATAAATAAATTAGAGCGTTTTTAAAATAACCCCTCTGAGCAGTGATACACAACGACGTGGCGATGGCCAGCTTTCCTTGGAGAATAGATCGGGAGCGCGGTGCACGTGCGGCCGCCAGGCAGCTTTTGGCTCAATTAGGGGCAGCATGCGTTCAAACCGGCAGCGTCTTTTGACTCGCTCGTCCTCAAGATGCTCATCATCTTATTGGAGACTGCAATCGAATTATCCTGCAAGGGTTCAGTTTCCATCTGATGATTTTGGTACACTGTAATTTCCCCAGGGTTTTTTTTTTTCCTTTTCTTTTTGGAATTGTAAATCTATTATCATTCGAGTCAGGCGCAGCTTCCAGAGAGCAGTTAATGTTCAAGGGGGAAGAGTTGGAGTCAGAATGGAATGGGAGGGAATATATACGCAAGTCAAACAGCAAATATCGAGCCGCTGGAGGTCTGAAGGTGCATACAGTGTTTTTTATTCTTTCGTGAATTCATTAGTGCATCGTGTCAATAAAACGACTGCAACCACTACTTATAAAACTAGAATACGTTTGAGCAGATATACCAGTATAATATACCAGTAATAATGTAATACAGTAACATTGGGTCATTTAATAAAAACCCGGAACCAGTAAGTGAGTTATTAATCTTCTTAAAACACCCAACAGATGCAGTGCTGGGATTTGAGCTCATAACCTTGTGATCCTTCTATAGAAATCAGAGCTCATTCACCTACAAGATGATTAGTGAGATGATACCATGATGTGGAATGTAGGCAGTCACAGGTCTGCTCCACTTCTTCTTCTTCTGCACACAGTTCTACTGGCCTTCACAAGAAGAACAATGTTTTCATGTTTTGCGTACGTGGGAATAGTCATGCTGGAACACTGCTAGGGGGAAGTGAAGTGTGTATTCTATGCAAATGTGTACTGAAAAAGCGGGAAACATCTACATATGTGTGTGGTGTCCATATACTTTTGGTCATATTCTGAATGCCACTTGTTGCACGTATGCATGTATAGATAGATAGATAGATAGATAGATAGATAGATAGATAGATAGATAGATAGATAGATAGATAGATAGATAGATAGTTTACAAACATAGAAAGATTGACAGACAGACAGACAGACAGACAGATAGATAGATAGATAGATAGATAGATAGATAGATAGATAGATAGATAGATAGATAGATAGATAGATAGATAGATAGTTTACAAACATAGAAAGACAGACAGACAGACAGACAGACAGACAGACAGACAGACAGACAGATAGATAGATAGATAGATAGATAGATAGATAGATAGATAGATAGATAGATAGATAGATAGATAGATAGTTTACAAACATAGAAAGATTGACAGACAGACAGACAGACAGACAGACAGACAGACAGATATTTAGACAGACAGACAGACAGACAGACAGACAGACAGACAGATAGATAGATAGTTTACAAGCAAAGTGAAATGTTGATAGATATTTAGACAGGCAGATGAATAGAAAGAAAGACAGACAGACAGACAGACAGACAGACAGACAGACATAGATAGATAGATAGATAGATAGATAGATAGATAGATAGATAGATAGATAGATAGATAGATAGATAGATAGTTTACAAACATAGAAAGACAGACAGACAGACAGACAGACAGACAGACAGACAGACAGATAGACAGATAGATAGATAGATAGATAGATAGATAGATAGATAGATAGATAGTTTACAAACATAGAAAGATTGACAGACAGACAGACAGACAGACAGACAGACAGACAGATATTTAGACAGACAGACAGACAGACAGACAGACAGACAGACAGACAGACAGATAGATAGATAGATAGATAGATAGATAGATAGATAGATAGATAGATAGATAGATAGATAGATAGATAGATAGTCTACAAACATAGAAAGATTGATAGACAGACAGACAGACAGACAGACAGACAGACAGACAGACAGATAGATAGATAGATAGATAGATAGATAGATAGATAGATAGATAGATAGATAGATAGATAGATAGATAGATAGATAGATAGATAGATAGATAGATAGATAGATAGTCTACAAGCAGAGTGAAATGTTGCTAGATATTTAGACAGACAGACAGACAGACAGACAGACAGACAGATGCTGGAAAACCAGAATGCATTCCCCTGGATAATAGATAGAGCAGTTCTTTAGTTTTTTTGTTTTTTGTTTTTTGTTTTGGCTCAAATCACAGTCTAAACAACGTTGGCTGAAATCTGTGCCCCCTGACTCCTTTTCAGCTGCACATATCAAACACGTTATGGAATATGGAGGTGTCGAATTATGAAAAATACATTGCGTTGTTGTTCATCCTCCAAATGTGCCCTCCTGTCTCCGTCTCTCGGAATGCGTGGACACATCAGCGTTAGATTCGATGCGCAGGGCCACTGAGCTGATCTGTTTGTTCGCTTGTAGCCGGCGAATGAAAACTTCAAGCCTCTGGAGGAGATGGTGACCTTATCTTCTACAGTGAAGGAAACGTTACCTGAAATAACACAGTGTTTCTTTGCTTCCTCTCTGCGCGGTTTGCGCTAATAGAGTTCAGAAAGCCCAGAAAGCAAATAATTGCTGGCTCAAACTTGAGTGTCTGAGTTCAGGCTCATATTTAGAATGTGCTGTGAGAGCATGTGGGTTATTTTCTGCACTCCTTCCGTTCTTCCGTTTGAGCACAAGATCTGCTTTTTTTGAACATCGCATTCCACATTTCGTCCCTATTTGCTGGGATAATGTTCTCCGCCGTTCTGGGAAGATGCTGCACTATATTTGTGGGATGAGGTGAGAAGGTCTGAGGTGCACTTCGGCTTTTTGCACAGGAACATTGTCATGCTGAAACAGGTTTTGGGTTTTATGTTACAGCATCAAGAATAATTTACCAAATCCAAGCACCGATTTATTTGTGGTGAAAACGCAGAGTAATTAGATAATCCCGAGAACAGAGCGAGGGCAGGTATCCAAACACTTTTAATTAGTTGTTTCCTACATTAAATGGGCGAGAGAGAGAAAAAAAAGGCATCCACAGGAGGAGGGAACCTCACGGAAATGTCACACACAATTAAAAACTGCACAGACATGAATTATTCAGACCAACACCGAAGGAGGAGATGAATACATCAAAACAGAAAGATATGTATATAAACACACGACAGCGTTCCTCAAATCTGAGTTTATACATTTATTTATTTAGGCTTATCCTCATTTATTGAATGGCAGCTGCAGTTACATGATTCACCACCAGGGTGCATCAGAATGGATTCGTTTTTAGAAGAAAAGTATTCTCCAAGTTGGAAGATCATGTAAGGGGTTGATCCAGGGCTAGGTGTGAGGTGTTACAGGATGTCGAAGAACAGGCGAAGAACGGCCCGAAGTGAAGCCGTAGCCGTAGATAATCACCTTCTACATCGAGGAGTTCAAGCTGTATTTGATGTGAACGGATCAAAATAACGCTTTGTTTTTTCTTATGCATTTTAAATACAACTCGTTACGTCTACAATCCTGCTGCTCCGAATCACACACACAGATAAAGTAGTGCCATCAGATTACATTTTCTGTACATATGCACGATCCGAGATTAATAATGAAGCTGTTGGAGTTCACACCTGGTGCTGTTTTCCATTCAATTTCTGATTTAAAATTCTCATTTTCTACTCCGGTTTGTTCAAAAAAATGTATCTTGGATCTTGAGCCATTTATCAAAAATGATATATTCACCATATAGTAAGTACAATAGCTGAACTGAAACTGGGCATTACTATGCTTACATTTATAGAATTAATCAATAAATATATATGTATAAAACACTGGAGTGATTGGTGTCAATCATATCGAGTTTGTGTGTGTGTGTGTGTGTGTGTGTGTGTGTGTGTGTGTGTGTGTGTGTGTGTGTGACTTATCTTCTCATTCAACAGTTCACCATGTCCGAACAGGAACGTGTGAAGTGGTAGCGTTACATCGATGCTGCAATAAGAACAAGATCGAGGAACGCTCTCAGACTGTCAAGTGCTCCTGCTTCCCGGGACAAGTGGCTGGAACCACACGAGCAGCACCTTCTTGTGTAGATGGTATGTTCTGGGTTTTGAATTCAATTCAATACAGGTGTGAACTAATTTGTTGGTACCCCTGCATAAAACCAAGAGGAACCCATCATTTCCTATGAAACAAAAAAATGATGGAACCCTAATAATTTGTCGATCACAGAACACAGTGAGACTCCTAACCCTATACCTAATCCTGACCCTAAACCTGACCCTAAGCCTAACCCTAACCCTGACCCTAACCTTAACCCTGACCCTGACCCTAACCCTAACCCTAACCCTGACCCTAACCTTAACCCTGACCCTAAACCTAACCCTGACCCTGACCCTGACCCTAAACCTAACACTGACCCTAAATCTAATTCTAAACCTAACGCTAAAACTGACCCTAAACGTGACCCTAAACCTGACCCTAAACCTAATTCTAAACCTAACCCTAACCTTGACCCTAAACCTGACCCTAACCCTGACCCTAAACCTGACCCTGACCCTAAACCTAACCCTGACCCTAACCCTGACCCTGACCCTAAACCTAACACTGACCCTAAATCTAATTCTAAACCTAACGCTAAAACTGACCCTAACCCTGACCCTGACCCTGACCCTAAACCTAACCCTGACCCTGACCCTGACCCTGACCCTAAACCTAACACTGACCCTAAATCTAATTCTAAACCTAACGCTAAAACTGACCCTAACCCTGACCCTGACCCTGACCCTGACCCTAAACCTAACCCTGACCCTGACCCTGACCCTGACCCTGACCCTAAACCTAACCCTGACCCTAACCCTGACCCTGACCTGTACCCTGACCCTAAACCTAACCCTGACCCTAACCCTGACCCTGACCTGTACCCTGACCCTAAACCTAACCCTGACCCTAAACCGGACCCTAACTCTAACCCTAACCCTAACCCTGACCCTGACCCTAAACCTGACCCTAACCCTAACCCTAACCCTAACCCTAACCCTAACTCTAACCCTAAACCTAACCCTAACCCTAACCCTGACCCTGACCTATCAATCCTCCTTCAGTAGACATCATCATCTTTTCTTTCAAAGCTTCATTTGTACATGAACATACGGCTGATTTGACTCGCCAAAAAGATCTGTTTGTATGAAAGCACTGCGGCTCATCGGGATACGTTTCAGTGTCATTTTCATCCGTTTGAAACGTCGGAATAATTTTTTTTTTTTCCAACACATTTGTTCGCATCAGTATGAATTGGATATAATGACATGAAATCCATCATATATACTGTATATAGTTAATATTACTGCCTGTATTTAGTCTTGGATGGTGTGTGTGTGTGTGTGTGTGTGTGTGTGTGTGTGTGTGTGTGTGTGTATATGTAGTTCTATGCCATGAATTCTGTCCCACTCCTCCATTTTTCCAGCATAATCTCCAGATCCACTATCACTAATATAAAGCAGTGATTTATTAAAATAACACGTACATTTCTAGATTTTTAGAAAATATAAAAAAAAAGAAGTATAAATGCCACTTTAGCTCATTGTAATAAATCTATCTTATAAATCTATTTATATCTATTATATTTATATATTTGTAGGAGGTTCGATGCTTTAGAAAAGTGTGCAGGTGTGAATGTTGCCTGTCTAAACTCTGCTCAAGCTCTGCCTGATTATTAATAGCAACATGGTTTTGTTACTCAGTTCCAGCTGGGACATATGACACATTTGGTGTGAAAACACAACTTCTTCACTGTGTGTGTGTGTGTGTGTGTGTGTGTGTGTGTGTGTGTGTGTGTGTGTGTGTGTGTGTGTGTGTGTGTGTGAAGAGTTAATCAGTAAAGGATGCATCTATGTGAAGTAAGAAAGCACCTTACATACAGGGAGATTTTTTTTTTTTTGCATAAATTTGTGAATGTAGAACATCTGGCAAATGACATTTGGAAATTTCTAAAGATCTAAATATACAATCGGTTCTAAATGGGTTACTATGAAACCAAAAAGAAGATGACCTGAATCCCCATTTGCTGTTATGTTCGACTCCACTCTTCTGGGAAGATGTTCCAGAGTGATGTTTGTGGAGAAGTGGTGAAGCCAGTGCATCTTTTGCTCTAATCCATATAAAGCATATTTTCATGGAGTTGGATCATCATGTTCATGATGGAACAGGTTCCAATACAAGTAGGTTGGAACAGTTTGGAGAAAAGCCACAGATGGCGTATGGAAAATTCATGTGTCCCAATACTTTTTTCTATATAATATATATATATTAGGATGAAAGCTTCGTTGACGGTTGAAGTGGACGTCGACTCCTAAGTGGCCGAGCCGAGTTGAGATGTAATAAAGTGGAGAAAATCAGAGAATGAAGCTCTGAGCGAGCACCCAGATGGGCCCCTCAGTGCTGTCTGACCTATTCGATGACATTTTGTGTCTGACATTCCCTGCAAATTAAAGCATAGCGCTAATGTGCTCGCTGCAGGAAATCATGACAAAGCGATCAGCGCTTAACCTTTTCATTATCTCCACTACATATTTAGATATTGCACCTTTTTTTTTTTTTTTACTCCGATCCGCTCCAGAACACGGGGGCTTCGATTAATCCGATAGGAATCCGATAAAGGTAGAAAAGCTTGCAGTATCGTTTTAGACTAAAAAGTATTGGGACACCATGACTTTTCCAGCCATGTGTGGTTCATCCGCTGAAATTTGGAGGCACAGATTTGTGTGTTCGAAGCGTGTAATTGCTGTAAATATATACACACATTATATCGCTCTAGAAAGCGCCCTTTAATGCTGTACAATAAATAAAACAAAACACTTCATCGTGTGCGTTTCTCCTCTTTCAGCCTCCATAGTGGAGCAAAAGTGGTGGTGTCAGATGCACCCCTGTCTAGATGGAGAGGAGTGTAAAGTTCTGCCGGATCTCAAAGGCTGGAGCTGTGCCACAGGGAACAAGATCAAGACCACGAAGGTGAGTAAAAGCGTCATTCCGGAAGATCTTTCCACCTCCAGGTGTCCGTGGTTAACTTTCCTCCTACTAGGCGAGTTACAATTAGCGACAGCGTGAAGCTTTTAGTCGTCTTTGATGACATGTCACCACGACGCTCTTACACCTTCACCCGGCCGATCAGCCAACACTCCGGCTTTAATTAGAACCTTTTAATAGTAAGCTGATCCCGATGCCCTTGTCCTGGTTATGATGACTGTACGGCTTCACTCCTACTCGTCTCTGTCCACATTATATCAATTATTTAACCAGCCACACCAAACCTGTCTGGAGCCTAATTATCGATCTGAAGGAATCTTAAACAGCTTTGAAAAAAAAAACCCCAGCGCATCTCTGGGGCTGTTGTTTGCGGCAGTTTTTAAATATCGACCCGGTGGTAAAACACATAAACCTCCAAAGCGTGCATTTTCTTTTTCGTCCGCTAATGAAATATTAAAGTAATATTGTTTCCTCCTTTCATTTCCCATGTAACCTTTGGGACAGATCTCTTCTGACCGGGATCAGCTTTGGTAGCGGATGGAAACCGGATACAGGTCAGGCTGCACTTCACGATACATTAAGAGACGGAATGAAATGCTTCGGATTGGAATATTTCCTGCAGTGCTTTTTTTTTTCTTTTCTCCTTTTGTTTTTCGAGCACACCTTCAAAAACATCAGACAACTCCGTGTCCTGAGCGGCGTACGCATTCATCCCGAAGGTGTTCCGATGTGAAGCGTATCTTCATGGAGCTGGCATCGTCATGGTCTGGATCTCCTGCTTCAACTGAATGAATCCTATACATTTGTGTCCTAATATTTTTGGCCACAGCGTGTAGCTTCTCTCAAGCTTCTGGCCTCTTCCTCTTCTTCTTCTTCTTCTTCTTCTTCTTTCTTCTGGGAGGATTAAAACCCCGCAGGCGCTCTGTCCTCCAATAGATCATTAGAATCACTGCGAGTAAAAATGTTTATATGAAGCACAGGGTCAGGAAGCATTTCAAATTGAAAAACGAAATGAACAGAAGTGCGCTAGGAGCAAGAACATGCCAGGAAAAGCTTCATTATCATTAATATTCCTACACACACACACACACACACACACACACACACACACACACACACACACACACACACCCATAAACACACATCTGTTCTCGAATAATAACATTCTTTCCTTATGTGCAGCTCACTAACTTCCTGTTCATGTCATTTTCACACTCCTGGAACAACTATGAATTTGCAAAAGTATCGGGACACCCGCCTTTTCCAGCCCTACGTGGTTTTTCCCCAAAGTTCTCTATTGATCTAGGAGACACAAACCTACTCCGACATGACAATGCTCCTGTGCACAAACCTATGGGTTGGAGAGGAAGATCTCCTGCTTTGTTTTGGGATGAATGTGAACACTGACTGCACCCCAGGCCTCCTCACCTCACTTACATCACTACACAAAAATAAGCACATACCAATCTTAGAGGTTTAGGTGTCCACAAATTTTCGGCCATATAGTGCGTATATGTTAATATGTTATTGCGAGAATAATACATTACATTATGCGCGAAAACGAAGGCTTTTGGTTGTGTGAAAATGTGAATCTTCCCTAAATAAAGCATTTATTTTATATATTTATAAAAGTAAAAAAAAAAAAAAGATAATAAAAATTTACGTTTTAAAAAATGACGTTTTGATGAAAAAAAAAAGAGTTGATTGAATTGTTTGAGTGTGTGTGTGTGTGTGTGTGTGTGTGTGTGTGTGTGTGTGTGTGTGTGTGTGTGTGTGAGTGACTGAGATATCATGCAGTACCCGAGCTTCACTGATCAGCCAGAGAAGAATTGCGCCACTAAAATCATTCCGAATGAACAGACGTGAATGCAGTGGAAAGAGGGTGGGATTCTGTCGTTCCTGTCCTCCTGCTGAGATCAGTGCAGCACATCGTTCAGTGCAGCTTTCAGGAGAAACTATGCTGCTTATATATTCGTTAAACTCGAGTATTCCACAGTGTGGTTAAATGCTCGACTCTGATTGGTCAGAAGGGGTGGGTTATAAACAGCACACCTCGTTAACATTAACGGCAGGTTTATATTATGAGCTCCCTCCGACTATCGTTTCTATGGAAACAGCTCCTCCACGGGGACGTGTACGGTGGAGGAGCACGAGATATTGAACACTGATCACAAACGTTTTTATTACAGACGGATTATTAATAATGTGCTTTCAGACATTTATGTACCATTTATTCAGGGGAATGCATTTCCCAGCGTCTCTCTGTCTGTCTGTCTGTCTGTCTGTCTGTCTGTCTGTCTGTCTGTCTGTCTAAATATCTAGCAATATTCCACTCTGCTTGTAGACTATCTATCTATCTATCTATCTATCTATCTATCTATCTATCTATCTATCTATCTATCTATCTATCTATCTATCTGACTGTCTGTCGGTCTGTCTGTCTGTCTATCTGTCTATCTATCTGTCTTTGTATCTGTCTGTCTGTCTAAATATCTAGCAAAATTTCACTCTGCTTGTAGTCTGTCTGTCTGTCTGTCTGTCTGTATGTCTGTCCGTCCGTCCGGCCGGCCGTCTTTCTTTCTATCCGTCTGTCTGTATTTCTTTCTATCCGTCTGTCTGTCTAAACATCTAGCAACATTTCACTCTGCTTTTAGTCTATCTATCTATCTATCTATCTATCTATCTATCTATCTATCTATCTATCTATCTATCTGTCTGTCTGTCTGTCTGTCTGTCTGTCTGTCTGTCTGTCTGTCTGTCTGTTAGAGTAGATATCTGCCCTGGCTGGTTGGATCTGCTGTGTTGTATTACAGCTGACTCGCACATCTTAAGCTGAAGATGTGGAGAACAGAAAAGCCCTGTGTTGTAATGTACTGTATCTGGATCTCCATCATCTGCTCAGACTCTGTGCATCAGTCGGCTTAATGACCTCATCTTTTATCTGTCATGTTTATGTGATAAAAATAGCTTTGATGTTATATTTATTATAAAACTGTTTAATCTTTGCTTCTCTGTTCTATTTCAGGTTGACTGAGTCAGACGGACTGAGACCTGCCCAGACGCTCCTCATCTTTCTTCTCGTGAAGCTGCTCTGTGTAAAGACTGTTTCGTAACAGACACTGAACAAAGCAATGAAGCGTTTCTGGACACATCTGGACGGATTTGTAAAGGCTTGTTGTGGATTTCTGTAGTTGCGTTTTGCTTGCTGTTTTTGGACTTTAGGACATTTACTGACTTTTCTTCATATAGATTTGAGAGTGACGTCCATTTTGCCTTGAGATACTGTTATTTAGCTTCGCTTTTAAAAATGCAAATCGACTACAAATACTATTGGGCATGTAAAGACACCAAACCACCTACTGTTTTAGTGAAATTTCTTTGTGTAGATCTGATATGAAAGTTTATGACACTGTTTATCACATTAATTACACTACTGGTCAAATGTTTTTAATACTGTTTTGCAGTTTTATTGATATATACTGTATGTATTTATATAGAGGCAGTCCAAGATCAGTGAATAACCTAAAATGGTAATAAAAACTGAATAATAATGTAAATTATATATATATAAATATTGGAGTTCTACAAAAACACCTTTTTTAGGGAAGAATTCAAACACTGTTCAGTAAGATTTGGACATTACTGTACTGCAGGAAGTAGTATATTGCTCTCATGACAAGTACAAAGAAAGAAAGAAAGAAAGAAAGAAAGAAAGAAAGAAAGAAAGAAAGAAAGAAAGAAAGAAAGAAAGAAAGAAACGAATAAACAGAAGGAATGGAAGAAAAAAAGAGAAAGAAGGAAAGAACCAATAAAGGAAGATACAAAAAAGAAAGAAAAAAACAAATGGAAGGGAGAGAGGAAGAAAGGAAGAAAAGAAAGAAAAAAACAATTAACAATTAATGAAGGAAGAAAGAGATGGAAGAAAGGAAGGAAGGAGGGAAAGAAAGAATGACCGAAAGAACAAACAGATGAACAAACAGAAGGAAAGAAGAAATGAAAAGAGAAAGAAGGAAAGTAAGAAAACCAATGAAGGAAGAAACAAAAAAGAAAGAAAAAACAAACAAATGGATGAGAGAGAGGAAGAAAGGAAGGAAAGAAAGAACAAACAAAAGAAAGAAAGAAAGAAAGAAAGAAAGAAAGAAAGAAAGAAAGAAAGAAAGAAAGAAAGGAAGTAAGGAAGGAAGGAAGAAAGAAAGATCATACTAAAGTGTGGGTCCTTTAGAGAAATTTGAAGGACAGTTTCCTCCTCCATCAGAGGGACTTTTTGAAACTCTGGTCTGCAGATACAAAACCACGACAGAATCAGAAGATGTGGGTTTTGGTTGAGCAGTGAGAAGGAGAAAGGACGGTTCCTCTGTGTGAAAGTGTCAGACATGGTGGAGGAAGTGTGAAGGTCTGGTGCACAGAGTGAGTAGAACCAAAACTCCTCCTCCACCATGTTACAGCACCACGCAATGCACCCTGATATCCACCAAGCTGCTCAGGGATTCATCCCACAGCAGGATAAAGAACATACTGTAGAAGAGAAGAACGAGACGGTAGGATTCAAAGCCTGGAACGAGAAGCACAGTCTCACACACTCGGACCCGATGAAGCAGGTTTGGAATGAACTGGACAGAAAGCAAAGGAACCTGCAAGTGAGGGAACACATCTGAGGGACCTTCTGCGAGTTCTGTTTTATATACGGATGGTCGCTGCTTTAAGGAGTTACATTTTGATTCAATTTTGATTTTTTGACTGGTAGTGTATAAAAAAAAAAGAAAAAAAAGAGAAAATTCTTTCTTACATATATGTTTAAATGCAAATGCTTCCTCGTATGTGCTGTATATCAGGACTATAATAAATCAGATTTAAAAAAAAAAAAAAAAAAAACACTAAAAGTCGCATTATTTATTATATATGTATATTGAAAAAAAAAAAAAAGAAAAGTTAATTATTTAAACTATTTTTCACTTCCTTGCATTAGAAATAATTGGCTAACAACAACTCGCTAGTTTCTCCAGTCGGCCGCTAACAATTACACTATGCTACAAAGAGCATCATGTGACACGCTTCAGGTTAGAGGTGAATAAACAGAGCTCTAAACTCAGCACTCTGGTCACGTACGGCTGGTGGAAGTGTGACGCGTTCAGCGTAGTCCTGAGCCCTGGTGTCTCAGTGGCTAGTAATTGAAAAAGAGGGAGTTCAAATCCCAGAACTGAGGATTGAGAAGCTCCGTCTGGCTCTTCAACACGCCACTTAGCCCTCAGCTGCTTCGCAATCGACCCTGTCTCACTATAGATAAAAGCGTCTGTTACATCAATAAATGTAGATTTATTCATTTATTTTTATACTCCACAGGACGTCGTTCACAAGGCCGGTGCCACGCTGCCGCGCAGGGCTTTGATCATGATCATGTGAGCAGGGTTTGGAGAAAACCAGTATCCATTTACTCTGTTTTTGTGTTAGCATGCTTTTAAAGTGCTGATCATACACGGGGACATTCTGCGTCGAGTCCGTCTGTGGTGTTCTTCTGGTAGACATGGTCTATTAATCTCCACTATATATACACACAAGAATGTGGACACCTGACCATAAGAACGAGATGTGCTTTTTTGAAAATCCCATTCTCCATTTGTTCTGATAATAACCTCCACTCTTCTGGGAAGATGTTCCACTAAATTCTGTGGAGGCTTGTGCTCATTCATGCTAAAGTAAAGACGAAACCTGGGGTGCAGTCAGCGTTCAGATTCATCCCAAAGGTCCTCAATAGGGTTTAAAGTTCACCAGGACCTTCTTTTCCAGCGCATATACATCATAACTTCACATGCATTGAGAATAAGCACTAAAAAATGCACTATAAGGGCAAAAGTATTAGGACACCTGACTTTTCCATATGCCGTCTGAAACTGTTCACAAAACCTCTGGATGTGCTAGCATGAAATTTCACCTTCACAACTAGGAGACCCAGAAAACTCCATGAAGATATGGAATGTCTTGAGCTTTCTAAAGATTTCTGTTTATTTTCCTACTGCTGATGAAACCCCTCCCTCAGAGATTCCCACCTCACTGGAGCTTCTTGTTGACTTTGTGAAATTAGTGTGTTTTCATGGCTTCCTGAATATTACCAATCTTTTCCAGATTTCTGGAGATTATTAATCAGACACAGAGGACTTTGATGCTTTTAGTTAATAAATATAAAACCCTAATGGGAGACGTGAAAGCATTACATTTGCAAATAAATATGTCATAAGAATGAACACAGAAGTTATAGCTACAAAACTTTTTTTAAATAAATTGCAGCTTTAAAAAATATTATTATTATTATTTATTTATTTTTTTATATTATTATTATTATTATTATTATTATTATTATTATTATTATTTATTTATTTATTTATTTATTTATTTATTTATTTCTTGATATTATTATTATTATTTATATTATTATTATTATTATTATTATTATTTATTTTTTATTGATATTATTATTATTATTATTATTATTTATTTTATTTTTATTATTATTATTATTATTATTATTTTATTTATTTATTTATTGATATTATTATTATTATTATTATGTATTGTTATTATTATTATTATTTATATTATTATTATTATTTTATTTTTATTTTATTATTATTATTATTATTATTATTATTATTATTATTATTATTATTTTGATGTTTTTAGATATTTGGAATCCTTTATGTTAACGAATACTAAAGTTTAAGCCAAAAGTATTGGGACATCGGACTTTTCCACTTATATTCTGTTCTCCCTCAAACTGTTATCACAAAGCTGGATGGATGCCTTGGGATGCGAGAGCATAAAAGTTTTCCCGAGACTTCAACCATGAGCCCAAATCAGTTCCTGCATGACAATTATGCACAAAGCCAGCTCCACGCTTTGTACTGCTAATAAAAGCGTGTGAACAACGATCATGTTATTCCACACTGGCAAAAAGACCGAAAGACCATGATGAAAAAAGAGAGAATTTCTTGCCCGGAAAAAAAGAAAACAATAAACATCACTTCTGACTTGTGAAGGCTGGAAGAATCCCAGGCGTCATTGTTTGAGATCTCGAGCTCTTTTGTTTTTTGCAGTTCGCTTCTGCTGGCTCGTTTTTAATGCTTTTCATTTCCATGATTCAAACTGAGAATTTTACTGAATGAATACGATTAGATTTTTGTGGATTTCTGATAATGGAGAAATAAAAACCTCAACCTGAACCTCTTATCACTGGCCTTTCCGAGTTCTTATGAATTTGCATGTGTAAGAACAAGTGAGAACGTTCTGTCTGAGGCCACGCACCCACGCAATCACCCTTTACTCTGGTGA
>JBCEWE010000135.1:2500-10000 GCA_039877035.1 Silurus lanzhouensis | reverse complement strand
AGTGACAGATACATAAACCCAGAGAATCATTCATTAAATGTGACCTCATCACTGATTCGTGAAATTTCATCGCAGTGATTGAACTCTACCTCAGTGCACTGACATTTGGAGACTTTCCCGGTGCCTGACATTTAAACTAATCTGAACCAGATCATTTAACAAACCGGATTAAAATCCACACCTACTATTTACACTAATTACCACCTGCTGAGGTCAATGCAAATAAAGTCGATTGAGTCGATTGACAAAAAATGTGTTTCTCAGACACGTGTTTGTTGAACATCCCAGTCCAGATTTATTCCCCTGTCATAATGTGCTCCAGTCTTTTGTGAAGGCTTTGCTGCATGACTGAGAAGATCACATGCTGACGTTAAGGAAGGACGAGAGGAGTTCTGGGGTTTAGCCGGTGTTCCAGTTCATCCTAAATGTGTTCCGTGCGGTTGAAGAGGTCAGGATTCTGTGGAGGACATTATAGAATTCTTTCACTCCGATGTTCACACCAGCGACCATGCCTTGATGGAGCTCACTTTGTGTACAGGAGCATCATCATCATCATGCTTGAACATCGTGTGGGAATCTTAGTTCCTGTAAGTAAAATCCAAAGACATTTAGCTCTGAGGAAGAGTTATGATGTCCACAAACTTTTGGATGGTTGATATAGATTAAATCATGAACTTAATTAGAATAAAGAGTTGGAAGCTTTTGAGCAATTACGGCGAATCTGCGCTGAACTGGAAAGGACCCGAGACCACGCGATGAGATCATCATGCTGTGTTAATTGCATTGCCGTGTGCTTGTGTAATCCAACCCTACCAGATCTCATCACTTCAGGATCCGTCATGATACTCCGCTCTATTTTAGGGGGCCGATCTGGTGTGCAGCTGCAATCGGTACAAGGGTTTGTGAAGGAACTTCTGAATGAAGCCTAAACTGAACACCAGGCTACTACAGTTTCATAGACATCCTATTGCTGTTTCATAAAACATCATAAGGACAAAAGTTTGTGGACTCCTGAGCATAAAATCAGCATTTTGACTTCTACACCTCAATCTTCCAAATTTTTATTAAAAAAAAGTACCTCATGCTAATATATATATATATAAAATATCATATGTGTAAATATTAATTTTATATATATATATATACACACATTTTCTGAACACACTTGTAGATAATTATAACTTTATTATATCTCATTATTACTGATTTTCTCCTCATTTCTTCTCTTTACTGTTTAATATTTTTTAATGTATAATATTTGCTGGGAACAAGTTGAGTGTCCCAATACTTTTGAAAATCCCAAAATTATATAACGTCTCTCTCTCTCCCTCTCTCTCTCTCTCTCTCTCTCTCTCTCTCTCTCTCTCTATACACACAGAAATATTGGGGGTACGCGTCTGCATTTGTTCACATATTTCCCTTTTGTCGTTTCCTTCCTTCCAGCTCCTGCCATTATGACCGTCATAGCAAAAGTTATGGAGTCATAACAATGCATTTTTTCTAGCTCGAAAAACTCTGCATATCATTTATATGTAAATCTTTGCCTGGTTGTAGATTATTTGTCAGCAAATTATTGGTGGTATTGAGACCGAGGGAATGGTGCCGGGGGGGGGGGGGGGGGGGGGGGGTTGGGGTTCAGAGTCGAGAAGGAGCTATGAGGAAAGTTTGACAGCTTTGAGGTAGAAAACGAACATTTCAGCTGAAAATTAAGCAACTTCGCAAAGAGAAGAGGTATGAACTCGGAGCGAGTGAAAAGCCGGGGCTTGTTTTGAAGAGAACCGGGTTTGTTTATGTCACAATGCAGAGGTAAATAGCTTAGGAACCAAAAAATATATATACTCATATAGACTCATATATATAAAATCGCTTTTTTTGCAAATACGTTGTACTGATGAGACAATAAAACCCGATGAATCGGAACTGATCCGGTATTTTTTATCATCTTTAAAAGAGCCTGAACACAAAATACTTTACATTTATGAGTTCACAGAACCATTACATTGATTTAGAATAAAGCAAATGATAAAGCCAAAAGTTTGTGGACACCCGACCATCATAAAACGGGCCACGAATTACACATATAGTGCAAGTGTATAGAAGATATACACATATATACAATAAATCCACTCTTATATACAATTGTACAGAAATACAATATATTCAGCGTCGAACTGAACCGCATGACTTTTCCAGACAGGTATAAAAAAACATCCAGTCTACATCTGGATCTCTATTTATTGCATTATTATCATATCATGTATAAAACCGCACAATTACTGCTGAGACCCCGTGTGTACCGAGTGAACAATTTGCTCTGTCTGATTGTCGAACACAACCCGGGTATGTCACTAAACATCAGCGCAGCTCAATTAACCTCTCTGGCTCAGCATGACTCTGCATAAAGCACACTGCCAGGGGAAAGTCTACAGAAGAATCAAATCAATCCATTATTTACGGGTCTGAAACATCAAAAGGTTCTATGAGAACCGAGGAAATACAGATGGAATAATCCATTTTCATTTTTTTTTATGTTTCAAATATAATAATAATAATAATAATCCCCATGATCATCGTCATCAACTGTCCGTATCCTAGAGGCAATGAATGAAATGAAATGAAATGTTTTAGCAAGTTGTCCATCTTCCAACCTTCAGAATGAGAATGAAGGAGAAAACCGTTATGCATGGATCAGGTCTTTTGGGGCTCAGTATCCTCTTTCACAGGCAACTCCTTTTCGATTCGCGGCTGAAACACTTTCGAAACGCATGTTCTTCCTGCTTCGGCTTTCCGATTTCAGGTTACGCCTCGCCCAGCACTTTTTACCCCCAACTTCCCAAATATTTACTGACCCTTTAACAGCGGGGGGGTTGTGGGTCATTGTTGAAGTAAATGCATGGTTTAGACTTCCATTTGAAATAGATGGATGGATAGATGGATGGATAGATGGATGGATGGATGGATGAATGGTTAGATGGATGGATGGATGGATGGTTAGATGGATGGATGGATGGATGGATGGATGGATGGATGGATGGATGGATGGATTAATGGATGGATTAATGGATGGATAGTTGGATGGATGGATAGTTGGATGGATGGATGGTTGGATGGATGGATGGATGGATGGATGGATGGATGGATGGATGGATGGATTAATGGATGGATTAATGGATGGATTAATGGATGGATAGTTGGATGGATGGATAGTTGGATGGATGGATGGTTGGATGGATGGATGGATTAATGGATGGATGGATGGTTGGATGGATACATGGATGGATGGATGGATGGATGGATGGTTGGATGGTTGGATGGATGGATGGATGGATGGTTGGATGGATGTATAGACAGACAGATAAACAGACTGACTGTCTTGTAGAAAGACAGATGGATGAATAGCTCCATTAAAAAGTATACGGACACCCGACCTTTCCCGTCGCACCTGATTCATACCCCCAAATTGTTGCCACAAGTGTGTAGAACACGTTTAAACGCACAAAGCCAATTCCATGAAGATCTGCTTTACATACATTTTAGTTGAAGATCTTCTTGTTCAGAGATGTTGAACACCTTTGGGATGAACGTAAATGCAGGCCTCCTCACCTTCTCCCCTTACATCAGTACCTGACTTTACTAACACCTTTGTATCTGAATAAACACAAATCTAATGGAACATCTTCCCAGAGGAGAGGAGCTCATTATAGCAGCAAATGCGGACTGATTGTGGAACGTTTCTATTTTTTGTCCGTATAGTGTACGCCATGCTCTGCTGCCCCTGCGATTTCCCACGCTCATATTCCGTATAAACAAAAATATTTAACAGCCTCATTGATTAAACTGTTTCCATCCCAATATTCAGTCTAGACTTGTGTATCTCAGGCCGAGAGCAGCGCAGACAGAGGCACCGGTGTGTTCTTTAAGAACTGCTGCTTTGCGGCAATGCCACCTCGTGTCCTTGATAACTGATAGCACAGATCGAACAATTTATTAACAGGACATGAGTTAGCCATTAGCACCCCGACCTGCAATCACACAAAAAAAAAATAACAATGGATTCCGCTGAACAGGAGAGAAATCGCTTTCAAATTGAAACTTGAACATTTTTAGGACAAGCAGGCAACACAACTATATCACTATATATATAACAGCAGAAGATCATCATCATATGATGAAATGTAAGCCATCTCAGGATGCTGATCTTGAGACTCTGAGGTTCTGCAGAACATGATCATGGAATTTATATTCTCCTGAGGAACTGGCCCAAAAGCATTACTAGTGCTTTTCAGCTTTTATCCTCCATTAAATGCTGCAGCTCATCTAATATTTAGAGAATGCATTAGAACCTCAAGCTCATCTCGCCGTCTTTCTTTCTCTTTCTTTCTTTCCCCTTGTTTTCGCTATTTTATTTTCTAAAGTGACACAGCAAATGACTACATATACAACTAGATGGATGCACAGTGCATGTGTGTGTGTGTGTGTGTGTGTGTGTGTGTGTGTGTGTGTGTGTGTGTGTGTGTGTGTGTGAGAAAGCGTGAAACTAGTCCAGGCGTATATCAGTATCTATGATCAGTGTCTCTCACCTCTCGAGGTGTTCTCAGCACTGAGTTGGTCCTTTGCGGTTGGGGGTGATATGTAATCGGAGCGCATTCTTTGCCCTCTGTGTTCCTGATACACGCTCCTGACACACAGATTGAACACAGCCGATAGCAGCCGGTCGAACAGCAGAGGCTTTCGAACCCAATTTATAGTAAAGATCTATAAAATAATTCGGTTCTGTTCTGTCGTTTCAGCGGATATTTCATACTGAACTGAGGAGGCGCATGAATGCAGAGAAATGGACAGACGTTACGACATGGAGAAGCTTCTTTACGACGGGAGTTAGCGATATATATAGATATAGATATATACAGTATATGATGAGAGAATTATTTTTTTGATTGTTCAGAACTACACCAAGGTCGTGACCAGGGCAAGATCCTATAATCTCTGAGATCTCGAACAAGATCACAAGATGTACAGATGGTTCTCCAGGGATATCCAGAAGCTCGGTTTTGCCGGGATTCAATTTCAGATGTTGTGCTGCCATTCATGAGCTGCCAGACGTACTGAGATACGAGCTGAAACTTGAGTGTCTGATGGAGGAAAGAAAGTATGAGGTGAGCGACATGAGAGTGGCATCGCAAGGATATGAAATGCCACTAAGGGCAGGTATGGGTGGGATGTAAAACAGGACTACACGCCAATGAAGAGCTGATGTGGATCTCCTGCTTGATGATATTATGGGCTGTCCAGGTCGAAGGAAAGCCATGCGTTGCTGGGACACTCATTCCAAGTTTTATGGTTTTGGACAGAAGATTTTTTTTATTTTTTTCATCTTGAAGACATCTTAAAAATTCAAGAATGGTCAGAAGCAATGATTGTTTGCCTGGAGAGTCTTGTGATTCACCATCTTGAAGGTTTTAAAGGATCCTGGAGGTTCTTCTGGGTAAATTATTGTATATCCAGCAGGTTCCAGAGTCCATTGATAGTAACTAGAAGTTTAGTATCTAGCCAAATGATCTATAAGGTGTCCAGATGGAGGACTTGCAGCATTGTAGAAGGATGGGATCAAGTGTGCACTTGACAACAGAAGAAGCTGAACGAGCACAAATATCTACAAGCACACTCCAAAACCTCCTGCTCAGAACACTGAAGGTTATAGGTGTTAATATTGTTGTTCTAGTCAGATATCCACAGTACATCCGTCCATGTAGTGTAGCTTTAAATCCCACACCGTTCCTAACAGCAGGAAGTGAAAACTGTAGGCAGATCACATTTTAACTGTATTTGAATCACATTCATCAAAATGAACGAATCCTTTTTGTGTCATTTAGTTCATTTGGTTCTTTTGATCAGAAATAAGCAGATCCCCAACACGTCTTCGTATTCACTGGTCTGGAAGTGGAGAACAAACCCTTTCCCAGGCTGAGACAAGCTAGCTAGCTTCGGGGTTGGCCGACCTCCTCACGATGTCCGAAACTGAATCAATTTCTCTTCCTCCGTAGGCAAAAAAAAAAAAGAAAGTCTAACTCTGATGTATTAACGTGTGCAGAGCTACACACGTTTTACCAGTCGAACTTGGCTGTACCAGTTTCCCTCTAACCAACCAATCAGAAGATGGAAAAATGCTGACGCTTTTCTGGGCCAGTGAGCTGCCCTGTGAGGTGAATATGAAATCTGATTGGTTAAAGAAACAGAGCTGTTTATTAAGGAGACTATGGTAAAAGGGCCAGCAGTACTGACTCTGAAGGCTCTGGGCAGATTAGATTGACATGTCAGCACATAGAGGCTTAAATCTGATTGGACAAAAAAATCAAACATCCACATACTGGAAGCAGTGCAGCCGAGAGAAACTCTACGAAATGAAGAGAATAAACTTTTGGGAATAAATTAATAGAATTTCATGGAACAAACATTAGAATTAAGGTTGTAAATGTAGGTCAGAGCTTCTGGTAGTGTTTAGGCAGCGGAAAAGGATTTGACCGCAAACTGCATAGTGTTTATGGGAGTCATATAACAAAAGAACGAACGACTCGAAGAGTCGAGAGTTAAATGACTCAATTCTGTTTTCTGTACATAACCTACAGAGATTCTGCGATGCTTCGCTCACGCACGTCCAGTAGAAAATGTACGAATCACTGAGCCACATTAAATCAAAATGAACGAATCTTTCATAAACGGCTCGTCATGAATCAAAAACATTTACATTTACATTTACGGCATTTAGCAGACGCCCTTATCCAGAGCGACGTACAAAAGTGCTTTGAGTCTCTAGTAATGAATAAATCTACACTGTACACCAGATTACACACTTCATATAAATATAACTCTTAAATTCTACAAAGCAAACTGGGAAAGTGCTCATTTAAGTGTTTCAGGAAGAGGTAAGTCTTCAATCGTCGCTTGAAGATAGTCAGGGACTCCGCTGAAGTTCATTCCACCACCTCGGTGCCAGAACAGAGAAGATCCTTGAAGTGTTCTTACCTCTCATTCTGAGAGAAGGTGGTACCAGTGGTGCAGTGCTGGAGGATCTCAGACAGCGTGGTGCAGTGCGAGATGTGATGAGGTCACTGAGGTAAGATGGCGCTGGTTCATTTTTGGCCTTGAAGGCAAACATCAGTGTTTTGAATCTGATACGTGCAGCTACTGGAAGCCAGTGAAGGAGCAGCAGTGGGGTGGTGTGGGAGAACTTGGGCAGATTGAACACGAGTTATGCAGCTGCATTTTGGATCATTTGCATCCAAAAAGCAAAAAGCCACAAATTCAGACACTGATGGAGCAGACAGGAAAGCTAGCATGAAATAATTGAAGCATTGAATTGGGGAAAAAAAAGCTAAAGAGAAAAAGCTGGAGAGTCGCATGATGTTCCATGTGTTTCGGAGCGCTGGAATCCACTTTTTTAGGCATCTGAGGTATCAAATCAACCGAGACCAAGCAGATGGTCCAATATATAGTGCCTAA
>JBCEWE010000565.1:150000-274986 GCA_039877035.1 Silurus lanzhouensis | reverse complement strand
ATACACCAGTATTATGCTAGACAAAGAGTTGATCCGCTCCTGTTTTTCTCATATTTAGAATTAGAAGTTGTAAAGGCCACCTGCGGTGAGTTTAATGTTCACCAAAGAGAGGAACGTTCCAAACGGAGCTCAGCGCTTTAGCTGCAGGGAAGGGAATGAGCGAATGGAGAGCAGGAAAGATCATTCTGGACTCGACGAAGCGAAGGGTTAATGATGCTGCTCTTCGGCTCATCACTTTCTTCTTTCAGCGCTTTGATCTTTCGTTTTGATTAGAAACCCGCTCAGGTGTTGTGGAGGGGGTTTGTGACCAAGTGACCACCCGCTCCTTCCATAACTCACCTTACTAGCATTAGTGATCTAACACAACATGTAGAAAAATTGCTGTAAAACAACATGTATATAAAAGCAGTGGTGTGCGGTCAGGGCCAGCAAAGCCTTCTCTGCTGGCCTAAACACTATTAGATCACTAACCTGCACTTACAACCTAAATTCTAATATTTGTTTCATGAAATTTTATTAATTTATTCCCAACAGTTTATTCTCTTCATTTCGTTTCTCTTGGCTGCACTGTACGTGTATGTTAGATTATTTGTTTAATCAGATTTCAGACTCTTATTTGCTGCCATGTCAATCTAATCTGCCCAGGGCCTTCATAGTCAGTACCGCTGGCCTTTTAACCTTAGTCTCTATTAGAAATGAGTCTGTTTTTTTTTCTGTCCAGCATTTTTCCGTTCTCTGATTGGTTGTTCAGAGAGAAACTGTTACAGCCAAGTTCGACTGGCAAAACACATCTGTAATAATAATAATTAATACATCTGAGTTAGACTACGGAGGAAGAGAAATTGATTTGGTTTTGGACATACTTAAAAAAAACATTTTCAAGAAAAAAGAAGACAAACACAAAATACATTCTATACCATAAAGGTAAAATGCATGCTACACAATACTTCGGAACCCACGTATTAGCAAGCTAGAATAAAAAGCGATGCTAGCCGAGACCACGAGAGGACACGAATTACAGTCTAGTAAACGCTGGTTGGGCAGCATGATGTGCGCTAATTAGCATGTAGAGTGCTAATTACATCTGAGTGTACACCATAGTGTCACAGGAAGTGACTTCACCCTCCTCCCATCCTACAGAAACACTAATTTACTTCAACGGATGGTCTTTTTACCCAGCGTGCTCTGGGGCTGTGCGCCCCTGAAACTGATAGATTATTTTGTCGAGCTGTCACGGCTGGAGGTTTAAGTGAAATGCCGAAGGGTGGACGGCTAATTAATTCGGTTCCCTCTCCTGCACAAACACATCAGACGGGCTGACGCAAACGCACACTCACCGCATGTTTAAACAGCAGCGGGACCGACGGAAAGACAGACGGACAGACGTAGACAACGTCCTGCTATGACTATACAGAACAAACGATCAGTACGTCTTTGAGGAGAAAAAAAAAAACATTGCATCATGGAAAGGAAGGCTCAAATGAAAAATGGCTGACAAGATCGTCAACATGATGTCTTTTGTATTTATTCATGTTATGCTACGTTCGCTTGAAATGAATAGCAACATTGTATCGCTAAGAATGTGGAAACCCTGAATTTTCCCCCAAAACAATATGCTAATATTCCTGTTCTCGTGCAAACACACTAACTTCAGAAACATACTACATGTTGTTTCATCGCTGTAATGCTAACACGTTGTAATGCTAGCGTGTTAAAATCGACGATAAGTACCTCTAGGAACGTTCTAATTCTTCTTTCTTGGGTAACGTGTACAGGTTTTAACTCTGAAATCATGCTATCTTGATCATATATTACCACTGAACACATGCTAATTCTTCATCATTGTTCTAGCACATCCTGGTCTTTACACGGAAACACCAAACTCGTTCTTCATATAAACATGTCAACTCCCACCACTGAAGACATACCAGCGACATTTTCTCACACAAATTTTTAGGCTTCCAACAAGGAAAACATGCTAGGTCTCTTTCTTCACACCAATATATAGTTTCTTAACACTGAAACAATGCTATGTTCCTTTCTTTATCCTTAGAATTTGTCTTTTAGTCATTATAAACGTGCAACCTCCCCTTTTCTCCTGCTAATATATAGTCTCAAACACTAAAAATATGCTAGTTGCCTTTCCTCATGCTAAGATAGAGTCCATTTAACACTGAAAACATGTTATCTTTCCTCATGCTAATATTTAGGCTTCTGACACAGAAAACACGTCCCTTTTTGTTACACTAATATATATTCTTAACAATGAAAACACGGATGTTCCCTTTCTTTATGCTAATATGTAGTCTATCCATCATTAAAACATGGTCCCTTCCTTCCAGCTAATATATAGTGTCAATTGCTGAAAACATGCTAGGTCCCTTTCTTCATGCTAATATATAGCCAATTAACACTTAAAACATGTTAGCTAACTTTCCTCATGCTATTATATATGTCTCTTAACACAGAAAACATGGTGGCACCTATTTTTCATGTCAATATTTAGGCCTCTAACACAGAAAACATTAGTTCCCTTTCTTCATGCTAATATTTAGTCTCTTATTACTAAAAACATGCTAACCCAGCCATTAGGGAGGCACAAGCCAGTGCATTCTTAGTGCCGGTCCCAAGCCCGGGTAAATGGGGAGGGTTGCGTTAGGAAGGGCATCCAGCGTAAAACATGTGCCAAATCAAATATGCGGATCACAAATGAGAATTTCATACCGGATCGGTCGAGGCCCGGGTTAACAACGACCGCCACAGGTATCGTTAGCCGACAGGGTACCGGTGGAAATTGGGCTACTGTTGGCCGAAGGAGGAAAAGGAGAGGAGGAAGACGTCTACAGAGACGGCAGGGAAAGGAGCAGTGTAGGAGAGTGGAGGTTAGGGTTGGTACTTTAAATGTTGGTACTATGACGGGTAAAGGGAGAGAAGTAGCTGATATGATGGAGAGGAGAAAGGTAGATATGCTGTGTGTTCAGGAGACCAAGTGGAAAGGGAGTAAGGCCAGGAACATTGGAGGTGGATTTAAACTGTTTTATCATGGTGTGGATGGAAAGAGAAATGGTGTAGGGGTGATTCTGAAGGAAGAGTACAGTAAGAGTGTAGTGGAGGTGAAGAGAGTTTCTGATAGGGTGATGATCGTGAAGGTGGAAGTTGAAGGGATGATGATAAATGTCATCAGTGCCTATGCTCCACAAGTTGGCTGTGAGATGGAGGAGAAGGAAAGATTCTGGAGTGAATTAGATGAAGTGGTAGATGGTGTACCTAGGAAAGAACGGTTGGTGATTGGGGCGGACTTTAATGGGCATGTAGGTGAAGGGAACAGAGGTGACGAGGAGGTGATGGGTAGGTATGGTTTTAAGGAGAGGAATGTGGAAGGGCAGATGGTGGTAGATTTTGCTAAAAGGATGGAAATGGCAGTGGTGAACACTTATTTTAAGAAGAAGGAGGATCATAAGGTGACTTATAAGAGTGGAGAAAGGTGCACACAGGTGGACTATGTGCTATGCAGGAGATGCAACCTGAAGGAGATTGGCGACTGTAAGGTGTTGGCAGGGGACAGTGTAGCTAGACAGCATAGGATGGTGGTCTGTAGGATGGTTTTGGAGGCGAAGAAGAAGAGGAGGAGAGTGAGGACTGAAAGAAGAATAAGATGGTGGAAACTGAAGGAGGAAGAGTGTAGTGTGAGGTTCAGGGAAGAGGTCAGAGAGAGGCTCAGTGGTGTTAAGGAGGTGTTGGATGATTGGGCAAATACTGCAGGAGTGATGAGGGAGGCAGCTAGAAAAGTACTTGGTGTGACATCTGGAAATAGAAAGGAAGACAAGGAGACGTGGTGGTGGAATGAGGAAGTGCAGGAGAGCATAAGGAGAAAGAGGTTGGCAAAACAGAAGTGGGATAGACAGAGTGATGAGAAAAGTAGGCAGGAGTACAAGGAGATGCGGCAGCAGGTTAAGAGGGATGTGGCGAATGCCAAGGAAAAGGCATATGAGGAGCTGTATGAGAGGTTGGACACTAAGGAAGGAGAAAAGGATTTGTACCGATTGGCCAGGCAGAGGGACCGAGCTGGAAAGGATGTACTGCAAGTTAGAGCAGTAAAGGATGGAGAGGGAAATGTGTTGACTAGTGAGGAGAGTGTGTTGAGAAGGTGGAGGGAGTATTTTGAGCAGCTGATGAATGAGGAAAATCAGAGAGAGAGAAGGTTGGATGATGTGGAGTTGGTGAAGCAGGATGTAGATAGGATTAGTAAGGAGGAAGTGAGAGCAGCGATTAAGAGGATGAAGAGTGGAAAGTCGGTTGGACCAGATGACATACCGGTAGAAGCGTGGAGATGTTTAGGAGAGATGGCAGTGGAGTTTTTGACCAGATTGTTTAACAGGATTTTGGAAGGTGAGAAGATGCCTGAGGAATGGAGAAGAAGTGTGCTGGTACCAATCTTTAAGCATAAAGGAGATGTGCAGACCTGCAGTAACTACAGGGGTATTAAGTTGATCAGTCACACCATGAAGTTATGGGAAAGAGTAGTGGAAGCCAGGCTGAGAGAAGAGGTGACCATCTGTGAGCAACAGTATGGTTTCATGCCGAGGAAGAGCACCACAGATGCCTTATTTGCTTTGAGAATGTTGATAGAGAAGTATAGAGAAGGACAGAAGGAATTGCATTGTGTATTTGTGGATTTAGAGAAGGCGTACGACAGGGTGCCAAGAGAGGAGTTGTGGTATTGTATGAGGAAGTCAGGTGTGTCAGAGAAGTATGTGAGGGTGGTGCAGGACATGTATGAGGACAGTGTGACGGCAGTGAAGTGTGCAGTAGGTACGACAGACTGGTTTAGAGTGAAGGTTGGACTGCATCAAGGATCGGCCCTGAGCCCTTTCCTGTTTGCAGTGGTGATGGACAGGTTGACGGACGAGGTCAGACAGGAGTCTCCCTGGACTATGATGTTTGCGGATGATATTGTGATTTGTTGTGAGAGTAGAGAGCAGGTTGAGAAGAGCCTGGAGAGGTGGAGATATGCGCTGGAGAGAAGGGGAATGAAACTCAGTAGGAGTAAGACAGAATACATGTGTGTGAATGAGAGGGAGGGCAGTGGAGTGGTCCGGTTGCAGGGAGAAGAGCTTCAGAAGGTGGAGGAATTCAGGTACCTGGGGTCAACAGTGCAAAGTAATGGAGAGTGTGTTAGAGAAGTGAAGAAAAGAGTGCAGGCAGGGTGGAGTGGGTGGAGAAGAGTGACAGGAGTGATTTGTGATAGTAGGGTATCTGCAAAATTGAAAGGGAAGGTTTATAGGACTGTGGTGAGACCTGCGATGTTGTATGGTTTAGAGACAGTGGCATTGAGTAAAAGACAGGAGGTGGAGCTGGAGGTAGCAGAGCTGAAGATGTTGAGGTTTTCGTTGGGAGTGACGAGGATGGATAAGATTAGAAATGAGTTTATTAGAGGGACAGCGCATGTAGGATGTTTTGGTGACAAGGTGAGGGAGGCGAGATTGAGATGGTTTGGACATGTGCAGAGGAGGGACATGAATTATATTGGTAGAAGAATGCTGAGGATGGAGCCACCCGGTAGGAGGAAAAGAGGAAGGCCAAGAAGGAGGTTCATGGATGTGGTGAGGGAAGACATGCAGGTGGTTGGTGTGGGAGAGGCAGATGTAGAGGACAGGGTGGTATGGAGACGGATGATCCGCTGTGGCGACCCCTAATGGGAGCAGCCGAAAGAAGAAGAAGAAAGAAGAAGAAGATTACTAAAAACATGCTGGTGCCCTTTCCTCATGCTAATGCTTAGTCTATTTAACACCGATTACATGATAGTTCCCTTTCCTCATTGCAATATATAGTTTAAAAATTTGTAAATATGCTAGCTCTCTTTTGCCATGCTAATGTATAGTCACTGTAACACTAAAAACAGGCTAGTACCCTCTCCTCATACTATTATAGAGTCCGTTTAACACAAAAAAAATGCTGGTACCTTTTCCTCATGCTTTTATAGAGTTTGTTTATCACTGAAAACATGCTAGTGCCCTTTCGTCATTGTTTTTTAGGGTCTCAAAACTTAAAAACATGCTACCTTTTTATTTGCCAAGCTAATATATATTCACTTTAGCACTAAAAACATGCTAACTCCCTATTCTCGTGCTAATATCGAGTCTACTCAACACTGAAAACTAATGCTAATTCCCTTTCCTCATGCAAATTTTTGGCTCTTAACACTGAAAACATGCTAGTCCTGTTCCTCGTGGTAAAATATAGTCTCTAAAATACTGAAAACATGTTAGCTCCCTTTCCTCATTGTAATATATAGTATTAAAATGTGTAAATATGCTAGCGCTCCTTTGTCATGCTAATATATAGTCATTTTAGCACAGAAAACGGGTTAGTTCCCTTTTCTCTTGCTAATATGCAGACCGTTACCACTGGAAACAAACTAGTTCTGTTTCCTGATTTCAATATATAGTCTCTCCGAACCTAAAAACATATTAGCTCTCGCTCGTCAGACGCAAAAGATAAAATTCTATCCTGAAAATGTATTTTGTGCGTGTTCAGACAAATGTGTTGACGGAGTTGAGATGAGTATGTGGTATTCGTTCCCGAGTTTTCCTTGCTCCTGGGTTAGCATGAGCAATGAGACTTAGCATGTGTAAAAGATAAACCCTGAGGCGATACGATAATTCGGAGTAAAATATTGTGATCTCATACGCAGCGGTGTGTTTTAGCTGACAGGAAGGATGCAGGACTCTCTCGCCTATTTTACAGCCAACAGCAAAACTCATTCTCTGCCCCCTCGTGCCCTTCCACAAGTCCGTGATGAGATTCGAGTCGTTCCCTGTGGCGACGAGGGTGGAAAGGACAGAACTGCATCGCTCCATCACACACAGCCCATGACTGGAGGAACTAAAGTGTGTGTGAGTGTATATGTTTAGCGCTGACCTCGGAGTCATCTGATGTTTCCCTGATGGAGTGGGAGGTCAAGCGTTCACTGACTCCGATGCCTCGCCTCCAGTTTTTTTCTTTTTTACACACCTTCGCTTTACCTGGCCTAGTTATCTGAAGCTTTGCAATACCTGGTAAATATATACGGAGAACATTCCAACTCGATCATCTTATGCTAATAAACGTGTTTTTTAACCTTGAAAACATGCTAAAAACGTGTAACACGATATTTGTGTTCCAAAACACGCACGTCTTGCCCCTAAAAACGCGTGTCAGGATGAAGATTTAGCTTGTTTTCTAAATGTAATGGAATTTTTGTGTTTACGTTTTAGCCAAAAACGCATAATGACAAGAGAACATAATTAGCATACACTTCTTTTTTTTTTTATATATATATTTAAACATCATGAAACCCATGAATCCCTGGCTTTTTTTTGGGGTCCCAACCAGGCTCTCATTAGCATTCTTAAAAAGATATTACGCTAATGACATGGTTGAGCTAGATTGGTTAGCAATTTGACTAGGTAGTTTCGACTTCAGTTCAGCATTTTTAGTCAAAAGCTAGCAGGCCAACAGGTGAACATTCCCCACGTAAAGAATACGTAGCATTAGCATTGGTGATAAAGGGGTTAAACAGTTCTCAAGTAACTCGAAGTGGTGAAGTAAAGCTGTAAAGCGTTCACCTGAGGCATCCAAATCATCAAACGCTTGACCTCACACTCCATCAGGGAAAGATCAGACGCTGCTGAGGTCACCGCTAAACACGCACACATTTGCTTCTTAAAACCACAGTGTGTGTGTATATGTGTGAGAGAGAGACAGACTGAGCGATGCGATCCTGTCCTTTCCGCCCTCTCAGGCACAGGGAACAGACTCAAATCTCATCACAAGTGTGGAAGGGTGGAAAGGCAGCAAGTGAGTTTTGATGCTGTTGTAGCGTTGCGGCGTAGCGGAGGGATTGTCATGTCCCCAGTTTTTTCGTCACACACTGTCACCAGAAATACATCACTTCATTTGTTGAGTTGCTGTTTATGTCAAAGAACAGTTTTTTGCTAAAGCTGATTGTGTCTATTATGCCTCTTTTTCTCGCAATTCCGTCGTTTTTTGTTGTTGCGTAGTGGCCATAACATGAACTACACCAAAATCTACACCATACACCTACACGGAACTCATAATTCGATTTCTGCGCTTGAAATTCAAACCAGGAACTGTGTGTACAGACGCTGCTCGACTGGATATCTCCCAACCATAATCGTAACCATAGCCACTGAAACTAAATGTGTCAGCTTGAATTTTATACTCGGTTTAAGACACCTGTGATTATGACTGTAAGTAAGATGAAACACTTGCCTGAGCTTGTAAAGGTCCTCCTGTGCCACGAAATCAGCTCTGACCCGTCAAGACATAGCCTCCACAAGACTTCTAAAGGTGTGTTGTAGTATCAGGCACCAAGACATTAGCAGCAGATCTTGTAAATCCTGTACATTTTGAGTTGAAGCATCGATGAATTGCTCCTGTTCATCCAGCACCTTCAACAGATTCTCGATCTGGGGAATTTGGAGAACACCTTTGTTAAGTTTGACAAAACCCTTCTTAAAGCAATTTTGAGGAGTGCTATAAGAGTTCATTGATATTATGGAAGACCGTTGCAATGAATTGATGTACTTGTGGTGCAACAATGTTTAAGTAGCCAGGAGAGTTCATCTGGAAAGTTTTCACATGGCTTCACTTTTTTCACATTTTATGTTCCAGCCTTATTCTAAAATGGATTACATTTATTTTTCCTCAAAATTCTACAAACAAAAAAAGGTTTGTTTGAAATCTTTGCAAGTATTTACACCCTTTGCCACGAATTTAACTCACGTGCATTCTGTTTCCACTGATCATCCTTAAGATGTTTCTACAACTTGATTGGAGTCCACTTGTGGTAAATTCAGTTGATTGGACCTGATTTGAAAGGCACACATGTCTATAGAAGGTCCCACAGTTGCATGTCAGAGTACAAACCAATCCAGGAAGTCCAAGGAATTGTCTGTAGACCTCTGAGAGCATTGAAGGTATCAATGGGCATAGTGGTCTCCATCGTCCGTAAATGAAAGAAGTTTGGAACCACCAGGACACTTTCTAGAGCGGAGCTTCAAAAAATACTTCAACAATGTATTTAGCAAAGGTTGTTAATACTTATGTACATGTAATTTTTTTCATTATTTATTTTTAATACATTTGCAAATATTTTATACAAACTTTTTTTCAGATGCACTGTAGGTATTAAAGTAACGTCCAAATAAATACCACATCCCAAGGTTTCTCTTTTTTTTCTTCCAATTAATACTTTTTTCACACAATTCTGCCTTATTTTTTTTTTAACGATTCTGACTTTATTTCTTGCAATTCCGACTTTACATTTTCCCAATTCTGACTTTATTTCTTGCGATTTCAACTTCTAGCATTTCTGACACTTTTTTCTTGCGATTCCGACTTTAATTCTGCCGAATCTGAATTTATTTCTGCCAGTTCCGAATTTATTTCTCGCCACTTTTGACTTTATTTATAACAATTTCAATTTTTTGTATACAAATTCTGACATTATTCTCGCAATTCCGACTTTATTTCTCCCCTTGTCGTCTTTGTTTCTCTCAATTCCAACTGGCATCGAGAAACCCAGAGCATCCACATTACCTCCAGCGGCTCACATCTTGGGATCGTCTTCCCTGGGTAATTGAAGAACCTAGACCCAGGTGTCAAAACCTTTATCCAACGCTCCATGGTCCATTCGCGAAACGTCCTTTGTTGAACAAGCATGTACAAGATCTAAAAAAAAAACAAAGATTTGAGTGATGAAATGTCACTCAAGCTTCTTGATCAGACATGTTAGTGTAATTAAAAGTGTGCAGAACCGGTGATTCCCCCCCTCATGCATTATGCAGCACCGATCAAATTATTCATGCCGCTTCAAGATGGCTGCTCTCCAAGCGAACAGGCTTTCAAATTCTGGACCGGTGAAATGTGCCAAAACTATTTCTCCCAAGACTTTTTCCAATCTCGGTAAAATCGAATGCGGCTCGCGTGTCTGAGAAGCTACGCTAGGCGGGAAGCTCTAATCCATTCTACTGATTTCAGTTATTTCACAGGATTTATACCACAGCAATGTTAAAATTCTGGATTCTGTTTGGTGTTGATAATTTTTTTTTTTTATTCAAAATTTAATGCTGCCTATGGCATTAGTTCCAGCTGAAATCCCGGGTATGTTGTGGATATTCCACACTTAGGGTTGCTTTCTATGGGAAGTTAACTTAGAAAATAAGCCAAATTGGAATTTATGGGAATAAATTAGAATTTTGAGGAAATTTATGTAAACCCTCATATACAAACATAAGCAATCTGTTTGGTCATAAGTTGACATGTATGCAAACTAGGGATATAACAGTACCGCAGTTACAATCTGAGTTCCCGTAGGAGGTATTAAGTGATGGACTGCGTTTGTTTAGTCTCCGCGTTATTTATTTATTTTTATTTTTATTATTATTATTAAAATAAAAAAAATACACAAAAATGCCAGGAATATAAAAGCAGGAACTAGAGTTAGCGCAGTGTCACTGTGGCTACTCGCTCAGTACCAGAAATACGTATTTCTACGTACAGAAAAATGTGTTGTAAAACTCAGATTTTGTTTTAAACTCTGTCATTTCCATTTGTGTGACAGTCTAGCGATATGGATATGCGTTTTTGGTGTCCAGCTTCAAGAATCTTAAAAAAAAAAGATCAAATCCTGACAATTTCGCATATCGAGGGAGTGAATGAAGGAAGAATCGAAGGAATGAAGACATTTGTTATTGTATGCTGAAACAAGTAGAACAGTTAAGTAGATCTTATCTTTAGAAAATGACATATTAAATGTAAAACACACACTGTATTACTTATTATTATCTGTATTACTCAAATGAGGTCTAACAAATGTTAAATATTAAATTAAAATGATGCATTTCTTTCATTTTATTGAATCCTTAAAATTGTACTCAATTTAATCGATTACTCAATTGAATCAATTTATTAAAAATTGTATTGCTGTTTGTGGATTTAGAGAAAGCGTAAGACAGGGTGCCGAGAGAGGAGTTGTGGTATTGTATGAGGAAGTCAGGTGTGTCAGAGAAGTATGTGAGGGTGGTGCAGGACATGTATGAGGACAGTGTAACAGCAGTGAAGTGTGCAGTAGGAATGACAGACTGGTTTAAGGTGGAGGTTGGACTGCATCAAGGATCGGCTCTGAGCCCTTTCCTGTTTGCAGTGGTGATGGACAGGTTGGACGGACGAGGTCAGACAGGAGTCTCCCTGGACTATTATATTTGCGGATGATATTGTGATTTGTGGTGAGAGTAGGGAGCAGGTTGAGAAAATTCTGGAGAAGTGGAGGTATGTGCTGGAGAGAAGGAGAATGAAAGTCAGTAGGAGTAAGACAGAGTACATGTGTGTGAATGAGAGGGAGGGCAGTGGAGTGGTGCGTTTGCAGGGAGAAGAGGTGGAAAAGGTGGAGGAGTTCAGGTACCTGGGGTCAACAGTGCAAAGTAATGGAGAGTGTGTTAGAGAAGTAAAGAAAAGAGTGCAGGCAGGGTGGAGTGGGTGAAGAAGAGTGATAGCAGGAGTGATTTGTGATAGAAGAGGATCTGTGAGAGTGAAAGGGAAAGTTTATAGGACTGTGGTGAGTCCTCAGATGTTGTATGGTTTAGAGACAGTGGCATTGAGTAAAAGACAGGAGGTGGAGCTGGAGGTAGAAGAGCTGAAGATGTTGAGGTTTTCATTGGGAATGACGACGATGGACAGGATTAGAAACGAGTTTATTAGAGGGACAGCGCATGTAGGACATTTTGGAGACAAGGTGAGGGAGGCGAGATTGAGATGGTTCGGACATGTGCAGAGGAGGGACAGGGCGTATATCGGTAGGAGACTGCTGAGGATGGAGCCTCCAGGAGGGAGGAAAAGAGGAAGGCCAAAGAGGAGGTTTATGGATGTGGTGAAGGAAGACATGCAGGTGGTTGGGGTAAAGGAGGCAAATGTAAAGGACAGGGGGTATGAAGAAGGTTGATCCGTAAATGTAAATACATTTAACATTATTTTGGGTGCAGGATTCAAGAATGTTTTAGTCTCGCCTGCAATTTTGTAAATTCATAGCTTACTCCAATTAATTCCCATGGAAAGTTTCCAGTTTTAAATTCCTGAATTTTTGAAACCCTATTGTTACTATAATTGGACATGCTATACATGCAATGCTACTGATAAACAGTAACTCTGCTTCATGTGGATTGTTTTCCTGACATCACAGTTCATGTTTTTTCAAACTACAATCCTACCAAAGGATGTGCTGCATTTCTATTCAAAGCCTTTTAACTTTTAATTACATGCTTGGGAAAGGATACATATTTTATGTATGTAACAAGAAAAAATTCAAACATGAACCGTGAAGAGAGACGAAAGACAAAGAAAAAAAAAAAAAAAAAAACCCCGAAAAAACACCAGCGCCCTCAAAAGCGTCGTTGGATTATTATTTTTTTGTTTGTTTTAAAGTGTCCGTACGTCAGCTCTCATTATCTCCGTATATGTGTAATGGCGCTGCGTGTTTTCCTGCGGATGTCTTTGATCATCGTGTGCATTAAGCCGGGCCGCGTCTGATTGCGCGCTCGGGGTGTCGCCTTCGGCTTGTGCACTAATGACACTTTCGCAACAAAAACAAAAACAAGCGAGTGGACGCACTCTCTGGGTAAAGAGCCTTGAGCGGAGCAGTGTGCTCGTATTTTTTTTTATGGTATTTTTTTTCAAACACAGAAGTCCTGGGGAGGTTGGGGTGTGTGTGTGTGTTTGTGTGTGTGCGGAGAGGGAGGCCAGTCTGCATCATTGTGGTCCTGTGGTGTAAATTATTGATCTGTTGTTGTGGTGTCTCTATGATCGGTAAAGGCACTCTCATAAAAACTGCACAAGGATCGCTGACAGGGGTGGGCCTGGGGGGGCAGTGTAGGGTGTCCGGGGGGGGGGGGGGGTTTGTTGGGGGGGGCTATGGTTTTTAATTAAACTCTGCAGTTTTCGCTGTCTTTTAATGTAGCTGTTTTTCTCTCTTTTTTTGGAATAATACATCTGACATAGTGGCTACGCCTCCATAACTGAGGCACAGCCAATGATACGATACATTAACGCTCATATGAATCGGCTACCGATGCGATTTCCATTCGATTGAACACAACGTGATACGATGCAATGGAAAAATCTGACTTCTACTGCATGGCGTGTTCACAAACACACAAAAAAAACCCAGACTTTCTTTTCCTGTTGTGTCTCCAGGAAGTTACAGCTCTACCTCTGCCATGTTAATCTCTATTCTATGCGACTTTTAGGACATGCCTCAGTCTCTGTTAGTCTCTCTCTCTCTCTCTCTCTCTCTCTCTCTCTCTCTCTCTCTCTATCTATCTATCTATCTATCTATCTATCTATCTATCTATCTCTATCTATCTATCATCTATCTATCTATCCTGCTCTCACACTATCAGAAATCTTGTTGTCTCTTTCAGAAACTCTCTCTTTTTGCCGAGTCTGGTTTTTTCTTTCTGTATCTATATCTCTCTAAATATCTCTCTCTTTCTCTCTTTTGTTCCTCTGGATCTGTCTCATTTAAGTTGGAGTTCAATGCTGCCAAAGCAAAATAATATAAAATAACTGTAACAAGGAACAAAGGACAAGAAAAATAAACGAATTAAATAAACCTTGCGTTTATCGGATTCAATAAACTTAGTAAATAAGTATGATATAAAACACTCGTTTTCTAATTCAATTCAGTAAAATGTTCCCTATTTCTTATATTATAAACAGGAAATACCCATATATGCGTATTGCCCTAAAACCCCACAGTGGTTCTGCTCGGTGCTGAAAGGGGAGACGAGGACGAGGACGAGGACACTGGGACGGTGTTGGGTAAATTTATGGTAATGATCCTGCCAGATTCTGTTATATTTTGGACAGGCCAAAAACAAATGTGTCTGCTTCCATTTGTTCTTAGTAACATTGTGTACAGTCTTTTTTCACCTCTATTTAGTTGTGTTAGTGTGTCGACTTTTACTTTTCTAAACATAATCACCCACTTCTGAATAAGAATGTCTTTATTTCAGCTATTTTTTTTTTTTTTGTGTGTTTGGAGGACTATAGGTGTTTAGTTTGGTTTTGAATTTAATTTAATTGTTTTTCTTTGTTTATTGGAAATACTTTTTATATAATGTATTTGTTGTAAATAAATATATTTAGTCAGGATTTAGAGGCATTTAATTGTGTTTGGGTAAATGTGTAGAGGTGTTTGTGTGGATGTTTGGTTTTGGGTGGATGTTAATGTTTGTGGGGTTTTTTTTTTGTTGTATTTGGTAGATGTTTGTATTTGGGTCAATGTGTTTTTTTGTGTTTGGGTCAGTGTTTGTTTTTGGGTCGATACTTGTGGGGGGGTTTTTGGGTTTGGGTGGATGTTTGGGTTAATGTTAGTTTTTGTGTTTGGGTGGATGTTTGGGTTTGAGTCAGTGTTTGTGTTTGTGTTTTTTTGTGTTTGTGTGGATGTTTGGGTCGGTGTTTTTTTGTGTTTGGGTGGATGTTTGGGTCGGTGTTTTTTTGTGTTTGGGTCAGTGTTTATTTTTCGGTTGATGTTTGTGTTTGGGTCAGTGTGGGTAGGTGTTTTTTCTGTGTTTGGTAGATATTTGTGTTTGGTTCAGTGTTTGTGTTTGGGTGGATGTTTGGGTCGTTTTTTTTTGTGTTTGGGTCAGTGTTAGTTTTTCGGTTGATGTTAGTTTTTTGTGGATGTTTGTGTTTGGGTCAGTGTTTGTGTTTTTGTGTTTGGGTGGATATTTTTTGTGTTTAAGTCAGTGTTTGTGTTTTTTTTGTGTTTGGTGGATGTTTGTGTTGATGTTTATGTTTGGGTGAGTGTTTGATTTGGTGTTTGTGTTTGGGTGGAATGATGGACGTGTTCCCCAGTAGACCCTCTGGTTCAGGAAACAGCAGGCTTTAATGTTCTGCATAAAGCAGTGTGAGACCTGGAGCTGTTAACTTCTCCCACACTGTAGCTAATTCAACTGTTCTGAATACGAGTTGGATTTAGGCAGTATTTCTGTCTCATTGCAGTCTTGTTTAGAAAACACCATTCTTTCCTGTCCGATTTTCACAGCCCACTTATTTTGTTGAAACATTTATTTAATGATATTATAGATGTTCCACTTTCCCACCTTCACCAGACTGGGGGCGTTTAAACTTCAGTCCTTATAGCAGACTGATTCAAATGACTTCTAGATGAAGCACGCATTCTATGGTGTGGTTTTTGGGTTGAAAGAATTGAATTTTATTTAAGATGCCGTGTTTTGTTGCGAATGTCGTTTAGTGGAAGACGCATAGTTTAAGACGGCAAATCGGTCATCATTTTTTTAAAAATGCCCATGAACCAAATTTGGGTTCCAGATTGTACTCGATGTCAGAAGAAAATCTAGAATAATTCACTTAAACATTTTTACCTCAACTATTTTGTTTTTACTATATCATTGAATCATAATCATTGAATAGTTTTCATTCCTGGGGTCTTCTTGTCTACAAAAAGTAACCTTTTTTTGTATTCTTATCAATGGCCTTCCAAGAATGACAGGTTTGTCTTTCATTCTAGCTGTCTCTTTTCTTATCAGTATCCCCCCCCCCCCCCCCCCCCCGTGTATCTCTCTCACTTTTAGTGCCATCTGTCTCACTTACTGGATCCATATCTCCCATGATCCGACTCTGTTGCTGTCTCTATCTCTCTTTTTCTGTCTCTGTGGCTGCTCGTTCTCGTTCTCCTTCTGTGTATTTGTCTCTCTTTTGGAGTCTCTCTGGTGATTCTGCAACCCATCATGGGCTGGGGAGGGGCTCTGGAGGTCCTGCTCGTTGCTATGGTAACCGGCTCAGTGCCGAACCTTCTGACTGGAAGCAGCCAACCTTTACACACACACACACACACACACACACACACACACACACACACACACACACACACACACACACACACAGATACGCACAGATATGCACATTCATGCAGTAGGACAGGTGAGGTGAGGTGTAAGAGAAGCATCTGTCCACACACTGAACAATGAGAACTCAAAGTTTTGTTTTGGCTAAACCTTTGAACAAATAGAAGCAGAAGAAAACGAATATTTGTTGTTAAATCAACAGAGAATAATGAATTACAGCAGCTGCTATACTCAGATTTTGCTGAAAAACCAGACCTCAGTCTCATCCAAGAGGCAGGGTGAGGCAGAGCCCAACAAAAAAATTAATAAAAAAATAAAAAAATGTATATATATATATATATATATATATATATACACACACGCACACACACACACACACACTTACATACAGTAATCCCCCCGCTTTACCGAGGAATGGCATTTGCCACATAACTAATTAGTTTGGCTGATTTTCCCAGTCTCTCAGGGATATACCACGATAGTTAAAAAAACTTATAGGAAATTATTTTTATGGAGTTTTATGTTTAAATAAAGTTTATTCATAAAAAACATTTTTTCATTATAAATTGAAGTAAAATTTTAAAACAGGACAGTACTGTATACATAAAATAGCATTTTTGGGGTGGTGTCTGTTTATCACTGTTTTTTGTTTATCGCACCTTGTGTGTCCAAACTTTTGGTCTGTACTGTATATATATATATATATATATATACAGTACAGACCAAACGTTTGGACACACCTTCTCATTCAAAGAGTTTTCTTTATTTTCATGACTATGAAAATTGTAGAGTCACACTGAAGGCATCAAAACTATGAATTAACACGTGGAATTATATATGAAATTATATACATAACAAAAAAGTGAACTGAAAATATGTCATATTGTAGGTTTTTCAAAGTAGGCATCAAGAGAATGCCAAGAGTGTGCAAAGAAGTAATCTAAGCAAAAGGTGGCTACTTTGAAGAACCTACAATATGACATATTTTCAGTTGTTTCACACTTTTCACGTGTTAATTCATAGTTTTGATGCCTTCAGTGTGACTCTACAATTTTCATAGTCATGAAAATAAAGAAAACTCTTTGAATGAGGAGGTGTGTCCAAACTTTTGTTCTGTACTATATATATATATATATATATATATATATATATATATATATATATATATATATATATATATATATATATACAGTGGAACCTCGGGTTACGAATTTAATTCGTTCCGGTACTTTATTCGTAACCTGAAAAGTTCGTATCCCGATACAAATTTCCCCATAATAATGAACAGAAACTTCGGTAATTCGTTCTGGACAACCAAAAATATTACTTAAATAAAAATAAAGCCAATATTCACTAATATGATTTACTTTTAACATGTTATTTTAAAATCATACCACATAAAAACATACAAAAGAGGAAAAGATCTTTACCGGGTACTTTCCCTTTGAGAAGACTCGCTGCAGGAGACGACGTTCGTAGAAGGGGGAGGAGGGAGAGTTATTGTTTGGAAGGAGAATCTTATTATATTATATTATTTATATATTATTATATATTATATTATAGAATATTAAAGACAGTGTTATTAACACGAACGCTGAGACAATTGTTGCATTAGAGGGAAAATGAGAGCTGTTTCTTTAAGGCTACTATCAGTTGGTATTGAAGTCCAGAGTGAAATTCATTATGGGTATTGTACTTGGGAAAAGACTGTAACCCTGCTAATCTATCTTCATAAAAACAAGTAAAGTGGTTATGCATCGGCTAATGTTGTCCATCTCATCATTCCACGAGCATCAACTAACGAGTTGTTACGCTGCCGCCGGGAAAAGTTCAAGCGGATAAGTAACACGATGCTCTCGCTAGGGACACAGGACGCTAACTGATGTGACGAGCTGCGTGGATAGAGCAAAAACAACCAACTTGCCTGCGATTTTTTGGTGAGCGACGTTCGTATCCCGATATATTGTTCGTAACCAGGGGCAAAAATTTTGATGAACTGCGATTCGTAACCCGAATTATACGTATGCCGGGGCGTTCGTAACCAGAGGTTCCACTGTATATAATTATATATATATATATATATATATATATATATATATATATATATATATATATATATATATATATATATATTATATAGTGAATTACTTGTCATAAATGTTTTATTTACTACTCTAAATAAATAATACAACAATAAAATATTTTAAAAAATGTTTAATGTAATTTATTAGTACAAACTGTTTATTATTTTTTATTTTTTGAAAGCTACACTTAATCCGGTTCCAAATGAAAATTTGTGAACTATCGAGGTTGCGAGTATCGAGGTTCCACTGTGTGTGTGTGTATGTGTATGTGTATGTGTGTATATATATTAATTAGTCATTCAAGAAAATGTAATCTTTCAAGATCGCAGTACTAAAAAAAAAATGTTGCAGGACTAGTTTTGTAATATGCCAACAGATGGCAGCTCAAGGCTGCACGCACAGTCACAGGGAGCACTGACCTTCAAAGGTCAGCGTGCCAAAAGATCTGACCATGTGCATTTCCAAATCTGCGATTTCATTACGGACAACGAGTTTGAACAAAGAGCAAACGTGCAATTCTGCATGAAACCGGGCAAATTACGAATTCAAACTGAAGACTTCCAGCACACATTCCAGATGTGGCAGGAATGCTGGGAGCGCTGTATTGCTGTGCAAAGAGACTAATTTGACTTATTACAAGGAACAAGCAAACTAAAAGGCACTAAACCGATACATTCTTTCATACAAACTTAAAACCTTTTTTATCTCTGTAAAGCAGCTTTCAGACAATTGTCATTGTTCAAAAGTGCTCAACAAATAAAAAATGTAATAAACTTCATACATTTTAAATTTCATTGAAACCCATTCCATGCAGTGTGACAAGTTTTACCTTTCAGCTAGTGCTTAATCTAAAAATGGCAAATTGGATTACAAGAAAAAACCCTTCCGTGTTCCATTCATGTTACCCATCGATTAACAGAAAATTTGACCAAGCATTTTACAGGGTGGTATCGAGACAAGCTTTGTTGACAAGTACTTTATCTACATTTATGCACTTCAAAATCACCTTCAAAATAGTCCCCTTGCACAGCAATACACTGCTCTTCGAGTTCCTGCCACTTCTGGAATGTGTCCCGGATGTATTCTGTTCGGAGCCTGTCAATCACCTTCTGCGATTCGCTCTGGATCTTCAAGATAGTGTCAAAATAGTGACCTTTAAGCTGGAAGAGGGTGAACTCCGCAGGACTGGAGATTAGGATGAGTGCAAAAGTGAAATCGTGTTGTTTCTGGCGAGAAACTCACGAGTGAGGTGAGCTCAGGGATGGGGTGCGTTGTCGTCGTGGAGTGGAGCAATTCATGTGGTCAGAAGTTAGCATCAGGACGATGTCTTTTGGCACACGGGCCTATGTAGGTCGGTGCTCCCTGTGACTGTGCGACTGTGTTCTCAAAACGTTTTGATACCACCTCGTAATGAATGGACAAGCTTCGCAAAGGCAGGTAAACTTTTGTAACTTCAATGATAAAGAAATAATTTACATTTGTGGCATTTGGTAAATAGCTATATGACGGAGCAGTTGAGGGCAAAGGGCCATCCTAAGGGGCCAATCGATGACTGCTTGGTGAAACTGGGATTTGAACTCCACAAGCACTCCTCTTTATCATCACTACCACTTCACTTCACAGAGTAATTAAGATATGCAGCAGTGGGATAAAATGGTCAGTGGTGCTTGGCCCCCTAAAATCTCCTCAGCAGAACTCTTCCTGCTATCCGTTTCTCTTTAAATCGTAGCAGGCGTGTGTGTGAATAAAGAGTTAACACTCTACCTTCTGCTGAATGTTTACCGTGTGGGAGTTTCCACTCGTCTGAAAGGGAGAGCCTGTGTGTGGGTGTGAATTCTATACAGGTATGTGTATATTTTTTTTTTATGTCTCAGTGGGTGGTGGAATTAAAGTGGGTCAGTGCTTTCATTCTTTCTTTGCCTATATGTTTGTTCATTTATTGAAAGAAACGAATGGATGGACTGATGGAGGCATTAAAGAAAGGAAGAAAAAGAAAAAAACAACCTTCAGGACATCTCTTGCTGGAATGAAATGGTTACCGTTTATACGTCCTCTCATTTTAGCATTTCATTTGGCGTGAATAAACAAACGAGGGAACTGGAATAGGGAATTTTGCAGGCAGGTTCTCCAGTGTGATGAATTACGCTGATGGGTTCTCTCAGAGCTGAAGGACTTCCTGTGCTAAATGATCTCTTAGTGTGTGGAGGGGCAAGAGAGAGAGAGAGAGGGGGGATTTTGGAGAAGGGCTGATTGTTATGCTAATGAACGGTAGCACAGATTCATCATAGAGTGTTTCCTGCCTCTGGCATGTAAACAACACCGCTATGAATTATGGGTACATTGTGAAAGACAAGGACCTGCTATTATTTTTAACGCTCCCTCGCCGGCCCGAGTGTCCCTTTCGCTCTCCGTGTACCGCGCATTTTCAACTACAGGTTGCAGCAGAGCAACGGGCCTCTAGGGGGCACCGATGGATGAGTGGAAACCCAGAACATGTCGCAGCATCCAACAATTTCAGGTTTCCTAACAACAGAAACTAATAAGCATTCCATGATCTCCTACATGCTGCTTTTCAGAGCAGAAACATCAGATTAGCGTTTGGTACAGAGCTGGTTAACAGATCCATCAGGACGCTACACGGGACAAACATTCATTATTAGCACGTGAGCCATGAAATAAAACAGTAACCGCATATTGATGAACAGCCTGAGATGGCACAAAGACAGTTAATTACAAAGAATCAGACAAGCGAAGCTGACACAGAAACCTTTAACTCCCAGAAACAGAAAGCCCTAAAGCATTGTGGGATTGATGAATGGTATATCAGACAGGGAAGGCCAGAAGACTCTACTCTTGATTAATCTGCTTCTTTTAGACAAGGACATTAGCCGGTGACCTTAAGCACACATCCACGGGACAAATTAAAGGAAGGTAAGATACACGTAAGCTAACAGTGATGTGAAAATTTTACACGGCTAATACACACCATGCTAGCACAGGTGACCGAATCCCAGAAACTTTCCATGGTATGTTCATCTGGGGAATTTTAGAAAGTATATAAAATATAACCACATTTTTTTTGTATGCAATATTTATGTAATTTTACACGAATACTTACCAAGATGGGACATTTTTTGTGTCCAGGATTCGAGAAATGATGTGTGTTATGTTATGGAGGAATGCACAGTGCATGTAGGGGGTGTGGCCTGAGTAGCCCTGCAGTATTTGTCCTTTGTCGAATGATTGATGAATGTGCAGAAAAAAAAATCATCTGAAATTGCATGTACTGAAATTGTAAATCTGTTATTGGCTAACTTACAATTTTGTAAATTCCCAGTTTATTCCAATATATTTCATATAATAAACAATATAGGTTCCAGTTTAAAAAATTCCTGGAATTTTGCAACCCTACTAAAGACCGATTGTCTGAAACATAGGGCTCTGGGGACAAATAGTAGGATACTGAGAATATAGAGCCCCGAAGATATATGATGATGGGAATGTAGAGCATGGAGCACAGAGTTCTTTAAATTAAAGGCATACAATAGTGGCATAAAATACTGTACTGGGATTATAAGAACCTGGGAAAATAGTGTTCTGGGAACATAGGTTGTTGGGAATTAAACATATAGTAACATACAGTATTGTTGCATTTATAATATAGGTCTCTGAAAACATATTGTGTTGGGAATTTAGGGAACATAGAGTAAGATAGGGCCCTAAGATATATGGTGGCTGTGAATGTGGCTTGGTTTGTGCTCTGAATGCACTGGTAACTGTGGGACCTCCTACAGACATGTGTGCCCCTTTCCAAATCAACTGAATTTATCACAGGTGGACTGCAAACGCGTTGTAGAAACATCTCAAGGATGATCAGTGGAAACATGATGTACTTAAGCTCAATTTTTTGTGTAATAGGAATATAAGGTCATGGGAATATTAGGTACTGGGAATATAGGGCCTTGAGAAGATAAGGTACTGGAAATACAGGGCCTTGGAAATATAAAGTACTGGGGATATAGGGCCATTAGAAGATAAGGTACTGGGAATATAGGGCCTTGGAAATATAGGGTACTGGGATTGCAGGGTACTGTGAATACAGGGTGAATACTGTAAATTAGAATATATAATATTGGATATACAGGGCCAGAGGAATATAGAATACTGTGAATGTAGGGCACATATGTCCATGTGAGTCTAAAGTACTGGGAATATATATAGCGAAATGGAAATATAGGGTACTAGGAATGTAGGGCACTGATAATATTGGGCCATTGGAATATAGGGTACTGGGAATATACGGCCATGGGAACATAGGTCTATGGGAATATAAAGTACTGGGAATATAGGACCACTAGAATATAGGGTACTGGGAATATATGGCTATGAGAACATAAGGTACTGGAAATATATGGCTATGAGAACAGAAGGTACTGGAATATAGGGCTATTAGAACATAAGGTACTGGAAATACACGGTTATTAGAACATAATGAACTGGGAATATGGGGCTAATAGAACATAAATTACTGGGAATATGGGGCTATTAGAACATAGGGTACTGGGATTATAGGGCTATTAAAACATAAGTTACTGGAAATACATTGTTATTAGAACAAAATGAACTAGGAATATAGGGCTATTAGAACATAAATTACTGGGAATATAGGGTTATAAAAACATAAGGTACTGGGAATAAAGGATTATTAGAACATACTTTACTGGGAATATAGGGCTATTAGAACATATGGTACTGGGAATATAGGGCTATGAGAACATAAGGTACTGGAAATATAGGGCTATGAGAACATAAGATACTGGGAATATAGGGTTATTAAAACATAAGGTACTGGGAATATAGGATTATTAGAACATAAATTACTGGGAATATATGGCTATTAGAACATAAGGTACTGGGGATATAGGGTTATGGGAACATAAGGTAATGGGAATATAAATCTATGAGAACATACGGTTCTGGGAATATAGGGCTATCAGAACATAAGGTACTGGGAATATAGGGCCATGGGTCTATAATGATACAGAGTATGTAATTCCTCAGGGTAGAACTCATTTGTACTTGGGTAAGTATTGGGGTAATTAGGGTGGAGCAAAAAAGCTGCTATGGTTGTTTTGTTTGTTCCGAATTCTGGTATGATCACAAGTGGGTTTTGGAAGTGCTGTGAATACCATAAAGGGCGAAACGGAGGACGAGAGAACATGGCCATCTGTTGTGAAGCGCAAGATCACGCAACAGCAACATGACCCACAAAATATCGAGTTATTCGGGTGTGAAGTCATAGCTGCCAGGACATCTGTTAGCTTAAAATAAAGAGCGGCTAATTTTACCCCGGAGGAAATCCTTGCTACGAACAAACTGGGAATGACATCGAGAAACACATACACACATTGTTTTCTAAATCTGTAACTGTTGCGTTGGTGACTCTGAAATTCTTTTTTTCCTCCCTTCTGGACTTTTCCACAGCTTTGTCTCATCAGCAAAGTTAGCAATTCACACCACATGCTGCTAATGAGACAGGACGGTAAAAATAGACAAGGAGAAACCCAAAGGACGATGGCTGACAAAAACTAAGAAGAATGCTTGAGTCTAGCACAAAGAACAAAGACTTAATTATTTTTTACGTCACACTGTTTCACACACACACCCCTAGTGCTAATGCTAATGCTTGTTCAAGAGGGCTCCATAATATTTGAAGCTAATTAAGACCCATGGCCCTGTCAACTTAGCTAAGTGTGTCATCACCAGATCAAGGGCTCCGTCCCAAATGCTAGCACCTGGTTATAAAGAAGAAACACACACTTGAACTATATGCTAACATAGCAGATTAGCTTCTAAGAGTTGGACAACCATTTTGCTAACGCGCTGCCTCCTGACATACATGCTAATGTAAATAATAGAACGTTTTAGCCATGCATGTTGGAAAAAAATGTCACTCTGAAAATTTGCATTAGCATACAGAATCAGCTTGCCTGACAAGGTAGCTGATTTTAGCTGGCATTTGGGCCAAAAATAGGTCAGAGTAAGAATGGTAACTAGTCCTCATTTTGGAGAAAGCCCTGGAAAGACTGATGTTATGCTAAGAATACTAACAATGTATGAATTTTGCATTTGACCCCAAACATGGATGTCTTAGTAGTTTGAACTCACACAAGGCAGAAATTCTAGTGTTTGACTTTTCTAGTCCACTGAGTAGCTTCACATTTGTAGCCTTTTAATGGTTGATTTTGATGTAGCTAGTGATAAACTATCTAGTTAACTAATAGAGAACAAAAACACGCAACAGTTTGCCATGAATTTGGGACAGAATGTAGTAGCAGTAGGGTTCGAGATGATCAGTTACTAGGGATAAATTCTAGCATCTGGGACAGAGCCCTAAAATGGCCAGTGCTTTAGTAGGCACCTCAGCACGTAATAAACTTTGTTGTTTGGAACAGAACCTTATTTATGTAAAACTACTTATTACGAGTGAGCTCTGGTGTTTGGGACTGAACCGTGAGATTGTCTAGAAAGAATCCCAAGTAGGACTGAGCTGCAGCGTTAGCACGTCCGCTAACTAGGAAACGATTCGCGCATTTGGCATGGGAAATTAAAACGAGCACCTGTTTCCTAGTATGAGGAATTTCTAGCAGGTACGGTATGCTAATGCAAAAACATGCTAATGGCTGAAACGTGAGTGTGTGATCCACAGTTGAGCGAGAGTGAACACCCCCAAACACACACACACTCATGCTTACTTCTTGTGATGCATCAGGAGATGAAGGCGCCGTAGGGATTTTCACCCGGATTTTGGTAATGGCGCAGTCGGGGGGTGGGGGTGGGGGGGGTTGTGTGACAAGTTCCGCGTGCGTGAAACATGGCTTAATCTCTGGCTCGCAGTTAGCACAGCCGCGACGACACAAATCAAGGAAATGATGTCAAGGAAAGGAGAACGGTTTGATCAGCCCTGGGGAAAATGGCTGGTACATGAAAATGAGATGAACTGGAAGGAATCCCACTCATCCTTCAGATTTTTGTCAGAGAGAGAGAGGAAAAAAAAAAACTGATCGGGCTACGCTCGAACGTGTTCCGCGTATAAGCGAACGCCTTTCTGCTGATTCGTCACTGAAATGGCCGTGTTGACAATTAGTCTTTGCAAAACAACGATCGTTATCGGTTCTTAGTAAGAGCTCCTAGTTTATTTAGCAACTCATTGTGCCGTCTGCATTTCCAAATCGCTAATCGACGCGAGTTAATTATTCCATTTCCGCATTATCGGAGTGATTCATGCTAACTCCATGTTCGGGCTGATGATCGCTAATCGCATTAATCAGGAACCGGTTCGGCTAAATTGGCTAGCTAGCAATAAGAGGTCGTTATTAACTTTTTTAGGAAATTTTAGCTAGCCATTTTAGATTCAGGCAAATTTGCTTTCCGATTCCATAAGTTACAAGTTTTTTCCATATTAAGTGCCCATTTGCTGTAAACTCCACTCTTCTGGGTAAATGTTCCACCAGATTTTGTGGAGATTTGTGGCGATTCATTTAGCTACAAGAAGGGTGTTAATAAAGTTAGATATTGACGTAGGTAAGGTAAGGAGGTCCGAGGTTCCACTTTATTCCAAAGTTGTTCAGAAGGGTTGGAGCTCTATATTGCAGCAGATCTTCCACTCCAATCGATGTAAAGCAGATCTTCAAGGACTTTGTCATGCTAGAACAGTCTTGTAGTTCAAGTAAAGTGAAAATTTTCTGTGAAAAACATCTTATAAAATTGTGTGCCAACAACTTTGGCTGTGTTTAAACTTAGCATTGACCTGTATCCGGATTCTGTCCACATAGGCATTAAAAAGACGTGTAATTGCACTTCTTATTGGAATTTTATTCTATATGGACTGTCCTGTTCCAGAGGTAGTCGAGGACACGTTGCGATTGGATCTCAGCGTGATGCGAACGCAAGTCAGCCATCGTGTCTGCATTTGTAGGTCGAAATCACGCAAAACCCCACAATCTCCCGACCGAACTGCCAGGGAAAAAAATGGAGGACTCCAGGCTGTGGAGTGTCAAGGAGACACTTGTATCTTCTCCTCAATGTCCCGCGACTGAAAATGGTCCTCAGGTCAGCTCTCCACCAGGGCGATCTTCGGCAGACTTTGCGTAGAAAAGACAAATATGAGGAAGAACCACATATGGCTGTATAAGTCCTAACAGTTTGGTCCCTATAATGTATCCTACCAGAAAAATCAGTGTAACCAGTGTGGTCATTTAAATACTTTTTGATATACTTTATGTAATTGCTGGAAAAATCAGCTTTGCCTGAAAGCCATGGGCTGTTTGAACCTTTATTCCCCCCCCCCAGCATGCCCAAGACCTCCCCTCCTGTTTTCATTAGCTATGTTAAAGCACAGCGTCTGCTTGTTTTATGTTTTATGCACAAAGCAGCATGAACTAAGCTCAAGTCGTCGTTCCGTTTCTGCTGTAAAATTACACAGCGAGAAGTTCACACTTTTCTTCACACGGAGTTGCTCTTTGCCTCTGTTTCGACTTAATTAGAAGCTTTTCTGTGAAGTGCGGCTGGCCTTTTTTTGTTGTTGTTGCCGCCGTAGAGAAGCAAAAATCAGTTTTCCCGAACGCTCAGTAAAGATACGGTCGGGTCAAACGTGGTAAGTCCACTCCAGCTAGCGTCCATTTTTTTGTTTATTTTTTTTACACAGATGGACATGTTTCATCTGTTGGAAGTGAAACACAGTGAGATATTTGGTAGAATAAAAAATAATCAGTGTTAAGTTTTTCATCTAACAGCGGTGCAGGTAGAATTAAATACTAAAATGATACGAATGCTATAATTTTGTTGGCCTGGATGTCACAGGAACAGCAGAAGAAAATCAAATAGATGGTGGTAAAAGAATGACCATAAGCACCATAAGAAAGAAAGAAAGAAAGAAAGAAAGAAAGAAAGAAAGAAAGAAAGAAAGAAAGAAAGAAAGAAAGAAAAGGTAAAAAAAGAATATATATAAAATGAAATGCTTGAATACAAATAACAAAAAGGAAAAAAAAACTACAAGTAGAAACTATAGAAATACATAAAGTGGAAGAAGGGAAGATTTAAAGTAAGCAAACAAGCAAGAAAAAAATAAAGAAAGAATTTACACAAAATGAATAAAAGAAATGTTTAAAAAACAAAGACTAGAATACAAATGAGTAAGAAAAAAGAAAAAAAATGGCAATGTAAAAATGGAAAGAAAAAAGAGCAACATAGAATATTACTAGAACCAAACAACATAAGAAAGATGGAACAAAATGAAGAAAAATAAGAAAAAACTAAAGAAAACTAGTGAGAGAAAGAAAGGAAGGAAGAAAAAGATTTCCAAATGCAAATCAATAAATTCATTAATGTATTAACAAATGTATAAATAGCTAGCATTGGAAGGCTAGAGGGGGGAAAAAGCCAACATAGAGAACGTTATTGCTCTTAAAAACTCCTACAGTGCTTTGGTGTAGTCCTGTAATTGCAGCGATGCTGGTGATATTTGGTGTTGAGGTTTCTTTTAGAATAAGGATTAACCTTTCATAGGCAACCACTTAGAATTCCTGACAAAATCCAAATCCACAAACAACAAATCCATTCAATTAAATCCCAATCAAAAAGTAGAAATATGACTTTTTGACATGAACATTTGAAAAACTCATGACAAGTATGATAAAAGCTGTATTCAATCCATGTCCTGTTCACCTTGTCTCACCCTGACATTACAATGAGGTGAAAGAGGACATTTCTCCTGAAATGTTCCAATTATGATGATTATATATGAGTGTTATTAATAATACATGGCTGTTGAATGTAAAGAGAAGGACGAGCCGGAGGTGAAGCGGCAGAGCGGCGGATTCCTCGGCGCCGGAGTTGCATCAGTTGCTCTTGCATATCAGAGGCCAGGCTCCGTTTTAAAAATTTTATATTTCTCTCCCCCTTAGGAGAAATCTGGAGGAAGAAAAAGGCATGAAATATTCGTTTGCATGAACGATGTGTTGTGCGGCCCCAATGGCACCGAGAGGGGAAAAGAAAAAAAAAGAAAGGGGAAAAAAAGAAGAAAACTGGAGAAGTGACCCAGTGGAAAAGATATATTCAGAAAACACTCACCTCTTAATCTCATTTATTTCTCCTAGACACGGTCCTGAGATTCTCACGCGGGTTCCTCTGAGACGTGTCTCACTCGCTCTCTGATTCAACCTCAGCATCACTTCTACTTTCTTCTCATGTGGACCCGAGACACCTGAGATACGCATTAATGCAGAATTAACCTTCACTTGACTACAAGCATTTCTCTCAGAATAATTACATAATTCAATATTTTATATATAAATAAAATAAAAAAATAATTATTCAACTCTTTATCATGCATGTTGATATGCATGCATTTTTTTTATAAAAAGAAAAAAGAAAAAAGAAAGAACACGAATGGCAAAAAACCCCCAACAAATAAGGTAATAGAGAGTAAAAATAAAATAAGAACTTTAAGAGATAAAGAAATTCAAATGGCTGACGGAAAAAAAATTACAAGACAAAACTCAAATGAAAGAAAGAATGACAGTTAAATAAGAAAGAAAGAAAGAAAGAAAGAAAGAAAGAAAGAAAGAAAGAAAGAAAGAAAGAAAGAAAGAAAGACAAGTGTATCAAAATGAAAGAAAGAAATTCCAAAAAACAAACACCAATAAAATAAAAAATAAAAAGAAATAAAAAAGAAAGAAAGAAAGACAAGTGCATCGAAATAAAAGAAAGAAATTCCAAAAATCGAACACAAATAATATTTAAAAAAATAAAAAAATAAAAAAAAAGAAAGAAAGAAAGAAAGGAAGACAAGTGAGTCAAAATGAAAGAAAAAACACATACAAAAAAAAGAAAAACAAGAAAATACTTAATAGAAAAGAAAAAAAAAAAAAAAGAAAGCCAAATGGCAGTAGAAAATAGACAAAAAAGAAAACACAAATCGATAAATAGCGAATAAATAATACGGGAAAGAAAAGAAAAAAATTGAAAGGTCAAATGTTAATGCAAAATGGAAGAGGAAAAAAATATTCAGATAAGCCCGAATAGCAAACACGCTGTCTTTTGATCTTATTTGGTACAAAGTGTGTGATTAGCAATTAGCTCATATTCATCTTCATTATTCATTATTCATTATAAGGTGTTGGATAATTATGCGTATAACCGGAGTGTAATTATAGTGTGTGAGTTGAATCGGCTCGGCTGCCGACGGAGGTCACGCTGCCGTTTTTATTCCCCTGTGTAACGAGCGGGTTTTGCGGGGTTCCAAGTTCTTCGCATTATCGAATAACTCGCCCAGTAACGTGTTTCCTTCCTCCTGTAAAAAGGGAATCATGGACTAAAGCTTCTGGTTGATGCATATTCATTTGCGCTATCGAGTGAGTCCCGTCGTCCATCATCGTAACCTTTCGTACGCCGCCGATTCATCACACGCCACCTGAAATCCAATATGGAGATCTCAGGGGTCTCCAACGCGAGATCGATTTGGAGCTGAAATATGGCATTTAGAGGATTTAAATAAATAATTGGTTAGTGCTGGTTTAGGTTTGTGGAACTGGAAAATGTTTACTTGTGGACAGATGGAACAGTCGGTGTGAATGCGGCCTGAGGAGGTGCCAAAGATGGAATGAGCCAAACCCCAAATTCAACTCCTCGATTGTAGAATCTAAGGGGCAAGACAACTAACGAAAATGGACAAAGGTTTGTGAACACCTGGCCTACAATGTCCTTGGCTCCACTTTTCTGGGAAGATGTTCCACTAGATTTTGGCGTGTGGAGGCCTGGGGTGCAGTCAATGTTCCCATTCATCCCAAAGGAACTCAATAGCAATCCACTCTAGATCTTTCACTCTAACTCATGTAAAGCACATCTTCATGGAGCTGGCTCATGCTGGAACACGCCTTGGTCTTGTAGATCAAGTGATGGGAAAATTTCACGCTTCTGCATCCAAAGACGTCCTACACAATTGTGTGCCTCCAACTTTGGCGTAACGGTTTGAAAAAGAACCACATATGGCTGGAAAAGTCAGAGATCCCAATACTTTTTGTACGTTAATAACTCGATAATAGCTCCAGAAAAGCTGTTTGCTAGCTTGTATTTTCTCAGGTGCTAAACAGGAATAACTAGCTGAAGAAACTCAAAAAAGTGGGTAATAAATACAACTAGCTTATCTCACTACATGTGCTGGAGTAAACATAGTAGCTAGAAAGCTAAGAACTCCAGAATAGCAGGTATTAAATAATGCTAGTTTGTGTTACCTCAGGTGTTGGAGTAAACAAATCTAGAAAACTAGTCACTCCAGGAAACCAGGAAGTACATACAGCTAGCTTGTGTCACCTCAGATACTGGAGAATAGTAGGTAAACAAAACTATCCAGCTAATTAAATCCGGAAAAGTGGGTACTACAGTAAATATGACTAGCTCATTTCACCACAGATACTGGAGTAAACATAGTAGCTAGAAAGCTTATATTGCCAGAATAGCAAATATTCAATATTAGCTTGTGGTACCTCAGATTCTGGAGAATAGTAGCTAAACAGAAATATCCAGCTAATTAAAGCTAGAAGAAAATAGACCAATTAATACAACTAGCTTATGTTACCAAAGCTGGTGTGAACAAAATAGCTAGCAAGCTAGTAACTCCAGAAAGTAAACGTTGAAGAAATGAAGGTTTCCTATGTGAATAAACATAATTGCAGGCTTTAAATATAGCAAGGTTCTTTTAACTGAGGTTCTGGAGTAGTGTCTTTGGGCAGATATTATACGGCAAATTCTCCTAAAGGAGCAATCAACATTAGCATGTTTGACTAGCAATATGAAAAGAAAAGAACAGGATTTCTGATGGACAAGGCGCGGAGAAGGTCCAGGGATGAGAAAAACCAGAAGAGGATGGTATCTATTGCTAACTCAAATGGTAGAGGAAGGCATGGAAATGTGCAAGGAGCTACAGAGGATGGGGAGATAGAGTGAAGTAGGATGTAAGCCGGACAATAATAAATAATATCAAATTATGTTTGGACCTCAGGTGTTGATGCTGAATGAGATGGAATACAAAGAAGGGAGAAGGACTGGAACTTGTCAAATAGGAAGTTGATGTCTGCAAGGACCACAAGAGTCAAATAGTTAGTCAAAGACCTTCAGGACCAAATTACACAATTTATTCACCGAGGTCCACAACTACAAAACAAAACATTTTCGGCAATAATTGAGGCATTTTTGTAGGCTAAGGATCCTCATGACAAATCTGAACATTTGTTCTTTTATACATTTTGTTTTTTATAGTGTTTTTTATGGTGAAATGTTTAAGAGAAAGCAATTTTATGGCATTTGTTAGTGAAAACAGTTAAACATTTTATTCCTAACTTTCTGGAACATTCGGTCCCGCTGCGGATTCCCGCGAACTTTAAGATAATCCGCAACTTGCTGTTAGGTTCCAAATGGGAACCCGTGAATTTTGCGAGCCTCGAATTATCGGGGGTTTACTGTGTAGGATTTCAAATATCTACCTTGCACTCTATATTTGAAGTGACAACGACAATTCTATGACAATGAGCGACTTTTTAGCGACTGCTTGCCTCATTTTCAGTGCAAAAAAAACCTTCAATTCCAAAAACTTTGAGAAGCAGCTTTTGTTATATTAAAATACTTCCCATGAGAGACTGAGAGCTGCATCCAATGCAGAGTTGAGGTGTACAAATTGATTTGTATTTTAGGAAATAAAACCTCACAAAACGTATCTTGACTAGTGCATCTTTGAGCCTACGTTCAATACAAGTAAAATACTCAGGTATTGCTCAATTTAGATACGCTAAAACTTTCACTTCAATCATATTGGGTGACAAGTTTTGCAGTAAGGTATCTATACTTTTACTTAAGTAGGATGTTCAGACACTCTTCACATCTTTATAACCTTTATAAGTTATAAGGCCTGGTTGCTTAACTGACTTTTGTCCATTTAGTTTTCTGTATTTTGCGATGTGATTCCAGAAAGCCATTTCAGCGCTTTCAGTAAGATCCTGACTGACTATTTCTATTGTAATATGAGGCAGTATTCAAAAGGTTTTCAGACTAGTTTTGAAACACGGCAACAGCACGATTCTGCACAGTCACAGGGAGCACCGAACTTCCTAAATCAGTGTGCCGAAAGACATTGTCCTGTGTACATGGTGCTATTCTGACCACGTGCGTTACCGTGTCTGCTATTTTCACCAAGTTCCCACGTGTCACTTGCAGCAAACAACAGGATCTCACTTTCGCACCACGTTCCTGAAGATGAAGATCTAGCTCGAATCACTGTTTTGACACCGACCTTCGAAAAGATGACTTCCAAAACACGTTCCAGGAGTGGCAGGAAAGCTGAAAGCTGACTATTTTGTAGGTGATAGTGTGTAAACATAGATAAATAAAGTAGTGTAAAGTAGCACCTTATATCACACCCACGTGGACTTTCAATTGGTTTCTCAAATACAACAGAATTTCAGCTGATGGTTTCTGGAGAAACACCTCTATCCTTCAAAGGAAGAGCAGACCTAATGTGAAAATCTTCTGAACTGTCTGACATTAGTATTGTTGGTGTTTAAATGCTCTTTGATACCAAAGAAGTGGTCCTAAATACCTTGCAGGTAAAAAAAAGGGACATTGTGCATTGGTCTTCTCGACTAGATCAAGGTAGATCTTCAGCACACTTCCACTACTTAATTTGAAGCCACAGATTGTTATCCTTGATGTTGATGTGGTGCTGACTTGCCATACTGGTGGACCCTCAACCCACAGAGGCATTCATTCACCGAAGGCCTTTGGCGAGCTCTTTTTTTTTTATCCGACGGCTCGAGTGGCGCTTTGAACCCTTTCGCGAAAGGGTTTGCGACGGTTGAGGACATCAAACGCAGCATCAGCAGTTTTGAAAGGGAAAAGAAAAGAAAGTAAATAAAACTGCTCAGTCGGGGGATTTTCTGTGAACTCCTTGAGCTTCAAGGCATTATCACAGCATTTGTAGCATCTGCCGCACTACTACTGAAAATCGGTGCGGCCAAGTGGACTTTCATTTTCTGTTCTCTTTGGTTGGATGTGAGCCATCTTCGATCCGGTGCCAAGAAGCAGACTGTCTGAAGTTTACAGAGTGACTCAACGCACTCCTGCTTATCTTCCTCGCATGTTCGAGTCTCATCTGAGTGGAAACAAAGGCATTGCAGAAGAGTTTCAGCATGTGGCAAGGATCCAAATACACATACCTTTGCATCTGGGAGCTTGGGATCGGCACGAAAATATGTTTTTTACAATGAGAATCAGGAAGCCATATGACCAACAAATCACTAAGGCTACGTCGACACTCATCCGAATATATTTCATAACAAAAAATGGTGCAGCAACGACTAAAAACACTGCCTCTGTGTGGATGGGAGGCCAAAACGAGAGGTGTCATTGAACAACCAACGAATGCCCACTAACCTGTGGTGATCTATCCATCCTAAACATCTCCTGCTGTACAGTAGGTGTAGTAATGAGGGACTACTTACTTCTGCACCATTTCACAGACGGCTTTGCTTAACGTCGGTTGAAGGACACAGCTGGAAGTACGTACCTTCAGAGCTCATCTTCAGAGCCAGTCCAGCTGTGCCCTTCAAGCGACGGTGAAAACACTGTGGAGATAACCGTACATTCTACTACCAACTTTTGGCCTGATAGAATAAAAAAAAGAAAAGGTTCTGTCTGAATGAGTGATGTTCGACGATTTTTCTGCTCTGCACTCAGCCTTTTCGATGCGGCCGTATTTTCAACTCTTCCTCCCACACTTTTTTTTTTTCACCATCTAAGAGCCACAGTTTATCCGGATGGACACGAAAACAAAACCTGAAGAACGTTTACAGGTCAATACTTGCCATGAAAAAAAAATAGGTATTTATTTTCTTTCTCTCACTCTCTCCGTACAGACTGCTCTAGTGCTAGAAATGACAATAATGGGAAAAAAAACCTAAAGTTTAAATGGAAAAAAAACACCAGAAATGACAAGGTTTTTCTCCCCGCTTACCGTGCGCATCTGCTGCACCGGAGGAAAAAACAAACATCTTTTTTAATAATAAAGAAAGAAAGAAAAAAAAAAAAAAAAAGCAATACTTTTGCTTCTTCTTCCTTTTTTTTTTTTTTTAAAGAAGACAGAGAAAAATGTCCCTTAAATGTAAGCAGTGAAGTCAAACAAAAAAAAGAACTTAAAATATTTTTTTATAAACTGCACTATGAGGGTCAAAGGTATTGGGACACTTGACTTTTGTCCAGGTTCTTCCCCAAAACCGTTGCTGGAGGCACACATTTGTATCAGACGTCTTTAGATGTGGGAACATGAATTTTTTTTTTTTTTTTAAATACAAGGAAAAAGAAAAACAAATTGAGAAAGACAAGGGATGAAATTAAAGTACAAGAAAGAAAGATAGAAAAAAGAAAGAAAGAAAGAAATACATAGCAGACAAAACTAAATCAGAAACTAGACTGAAATAGGAAAATTATATTGCAAATGAATGAAAATTAAAATAAAAAAAGAAAAACTAAAGAAAAACAAAAGAAAAAAGAAGAAGATAAGAAAAAAATTTAAGAAAAGCAGCAAATGCAAGGAAATTAAAAGAACACAGTGAAATGAGGAAAGAAAATAAACGAAACTAAAAGACTAAATGACAGAAATGGAGTAGGAATGAAAGGAGGAAAAGAAATGTAAGAAATGCAGGTAGAAAAAAAAAAAAAGTAAAAAGTGACAAAAGACAGGTTCTGACTAGTCCACTGATGTGACATCATCAGCATTAATATGATGTCTTCAGCCAATCAGTGGGCATCAATGGGAAGTACACTACATCGGGCATCTTCAGCTGTATATGTGGTTCTTCTCCAAATGGTTGGAGGCACACCTTTGTATAGGACGTCCCAGGATGCATTAAAATGCTTTCTTTACCTGAACTAGGAGACCCAAAACCTTTTCCACCATGACAACGCTCATGCGACAAATACAGCTCTGCTTTACATGGGAAAGAGGTTTCAAGACTAGTTTGGTAACACACCAACAGATGGCAGCACAAGGCTGCACGCACAGTCACTAGGGGCACTAACCTGTGCCAAAAGACATTGTCCTGTGTACCCTACTCGCCAGATTTGGCTTCAACTCAGAGGTCAGCGTTTTGACACCACTGCGGAGATCTTTTGATACCACCTCGTATATGGACTAATACTTTTTTACACACCTGATTTTTAAACATCACATTCCGCATTTGCTGTTACAATCATCTCTTAATAACCTCCACTCTGGGAAGATGTTTCACAGCTGAAATTTGTGCACAGGGGAATTACAGGAACATGCTGGAACACAGTTTGGGTCTCCTAGTTCAAGTAAAGGGAAAATGTAATTCTCCTGCATCCAGAGATGTCCGATACATTTGTGTGTACAGATTTGTTTTCTCCACCGCTCCTAAAAGTTTCCATCCATCACTCGTTTCCGCTTCTTCTCGGCGTCTCCTTCCCCCCCTCCCGCTTGTTCTGTACAGCGAGCGTTCATGTAAACAGATGAATTCACAGAGCCACTCACGACAAGCGGCCGAGGCCTAATCGCACTTGTGATCAGCGCAGATATATATCCTGCATGCTAACCAGATTACACAGGACAAAGAGAGAGAAAGAGGGACTTGTGCTTGGCTAATATGAATTCTCCTGCTCAGTTTCAGTTTAAACGCTGAGGAGAAATAAACAATAAAAGAGTAAATTACCCAACTAGTGCTTGAGTAAACGTCTAAAACAGTGATTAGCACTTGAGAAAACAGGTAGGTACAGTGACTAGCATTATAGTAAACAGGCTAGTACAGTAACTAGCATTACAGTTAACAGGCTAGTACAGTAACTAGCGTTATAGTTAACAGGCTACTACAGTAACTAATGTTATAGTAAACAGGCTCATACAGGGACTAGCATTACAGTAAACAGGCTAGTACAGTAACTAGTGTTATACTCAGGCTAGTATAGTAACTAGCATTACAGTTAACAGGCTAGTACAGTGACTAGGGTTATAGTAAACAGGCTTATACAGGGGCTAGCGATACAATAAACAGGCTAGTACTAGCATTAGTACTAGTATCTAACATTATAGTAAACAGGCTAGTACAGTAACTAGCATTACAGTTAACAGGCTAGTACAGTAAATAGCGTTATAGTTAACAGGCTACTACAGTAAGTAATGTTATAGTAAACAGGCTCATACAGGGACTAGCATTACAGTAAACAGGCTAGTACAGTAACTAGTGTTATACTCAGGCTAGTATAGTAACTAGCATTACAGTTAACAGGCTAGTACAGTGACTAGCGTTATAGTAAACAGGCTTATACAGGGGCTAGCGATACAATAAACAGGCTAGTACTAGCATTAGTACTAGTATCTAACATTATAGTAAACAGGCTAGTACAGTAACTAGCATTATAGTTAACAGGCTACTACAGTAACTAGCGTTAGAGTAAACAGGCTCATACAGGGACTAGCGATACAGTTAACAGGCTAGTACAGTGACTAGCATTATAGTAAACAGGCTAGTATAGTAACTAGTTTTATAGTAAACAGGCTCATACAGGGACTAGCGATACAGTAAACAGGCTAGTACAGTGACTAGCGTTATAGTCAGGCTAGTATAGTAACTAGCATTACAGTTAACAGGCTAGTACAGTAACTAGTTTTATAGTAAACAGGCTCATACAGGGACTAGCGATACAATAAACAGGCTCATACAGTGACTAGCGTTATAGTAAACAGGCTTATACAGTGACTAGCATTATATTAAACAGGCTAGTACAGTAACTAGCCTTATAGTTAACAGGCTAGTACAGTAACTAGCGTTATAGTTAACAGGCTAGTACAGTAACTAGTGTTATAGTTAACAGGCTAGTACAGTGACTAGCGTTATAGTTAACAGGTTCCTACAGGGACTAACGTTATAGTAAACAGGTGTCTGTGTTTTAAGTGCGAAGAAATGGACTGCTTCTCAGTCAGTAATTTTGGAATGAAAACACAGCTATTAAATCCACACACAATATATTTGAGCTTGTGCAGTTTGCTACAGATGCAGTTTGCAAGCTCTGACTAGCGATTATCCAATAAAAGGACGTGAAAACGCAGAGGTTAGATGGCCCCCATATACATATTAATAGACATAAACAGATTAAAACATAAGTCAGTGATTCTAATAAAGTTTCGGCCAGCAGAGAAGACCTGACGGCCCACTACAGGCACATGCGCACTCACACACACACACACACACACACACACACACACACACACACACACACACACACACACACACACACACACTGTCAGAGGAGCTGAAGTGGTGATTCATGGCAACTGTTTCTGCACCTCTCTCCACCACATCTTGCATCACCTGCACTTCCAGTAATTGATGTCCAAAGGCCCCTCAGAAGGGAGCGTAATTAGTGCACTTCGCTACTGAAACCGTGAACTGAATGATGAACAGATTTTATTGGAGAGACGAAAAAAAAAAGAGCGGTGGAGGAAGACAAAGCGAGAGGATTTCACACGCATTCATCATCTCTCCAAGTCGCTGACTCGCTATAATCAAACCTCTCCCTCTCTCATTCTTTCATGCCCTTTCTTTCTCTCTTCATCCTTCACCCGTTCTCATACTTCATCCTCCTTCTTTCTTTCATTTATGCCCTTTTTATTTTTGTCCATACTTTATTCCTTCATCAACCTTTCCCCCCCCCCATGCATTTTCTTACTCTTTTTTTTTCTGATAATCTATCCCGCCATCCTCTACACATTTTAATGTATTTTCTTTCATATCCCTATTTTTTTCTGATACTCTAGCCCTCCATTTTGTCTTTTTAATGCCCTTTCTTTCTTTCTTTCTTTCTTTCTTTCTTTCTTTCTTTCTTTCTTTCTTTCTTTCCATTTTTGAATTGTTCTTATGCTCTATCTATCCTTTATTTATTTCTTCTCAATCCTTAATTGTCTTTCTCTCCATTCTCTTTTCTTTTTGATGACTTTAGTTAGTTAGTTAGTTTATTTTTTCTTCAGTCATTCAAACATAACATACACAAACAGAATATTTATAATACAGCAATGACTGAAGGGGTTTAGGCTGAAGTGAAACACTTATTAATGCCTAACCCTATTTACAACCAATTATAAATAAATACCCAACATGAGGCAACAATAATCAGAAAGCAGCAAAATGAAAAACAGATATTAGAATATTACCAGCTGTATATGAGCAGCTCATACAGATAACATATTAATAAAATATTTTTCAAATATAAGCCATTACTAATAACATTACACAAATCACCTTGTCTATTATCCTCTAAACATTCCATTACCCTAATACTGCCATGTATCATTACATAATACACCGGCCTTCTACTAATTTTAATGATCTTTAAAATAAACTGAGCAATATCATTCTAATGCAATATAACTACCAAGTACATTTAGTTTGACATTTTTTTTTAACACCTTTATTGATATAGATTGTTTTATTTTGTCCTCCAGACTATTCCATAGATTGACTCCTCTAACTGAGAAACACCTCGCTTTAGTATTGGTCCTAACTTTATTTTTTTGATAGACCCCGATTCCTCTCAAATTATATCGAGTCTCTCTTGGCTTAAACCTTTTCTGAATACAGACTGGGAGCTTAAGATTGTGAAACTTATACATCATTACAGCTGTGCTTAGATCCTCCAAATCCTGTAATTTCAATGCATTCATTTTAATAAACAATGGGTTAGTTGGGGTGTAATAATCAACTCTGTTAACAACTCTGAAAGCCTTCTTCTGCAATATGAAGGTAGGTTTGATAATAGATTTATAATTATTCCCCCATATTTCCACACAATAGTTTAAGTACGGAAGAATGAGCGAATTGTATAATAAATATAATGAATTTTGATTTATCAATGATTTAATTTTACACATTATACCAATAGTTTTAGATATTTTTGTCTTTAAATAATTTATGTGTAATTTCCAATTGAGTTTATCAACAACATAGATACCCAAAAATTTTGTATTACACACTCTCTCAATTTCTACATGATTAATTTTAGTTTTGATTGGTTCCTCAATTTTTCTATTTCCAAAAATAATATATTTAGTTTTATTCAAATTCATTGATAGTTTTTTATAGTCAAACCAACTTTTTAATTTGGAAAGCTCTTTTTCCACTATCTTCAAAAGAAAATCTAAATTTTGTCCAGAGCAATAGAGACTAGTATCATCGGCAAACAAGATACAATTTAACTTTGTTAATACCTTCGGAATATCATTTATGTACATTATAAACAGCTTTGGCCCCAGTATAGAGCCCTGTGGCACTCCATGCGTTATATTTGTTCTTTCAGAGTCAAAGTTGTTTATATGTACATATTGATCTCTGCCACTAAGATAATCTCTCAACCAATCATGGGCAATGCCTCTTATACCATATCGTTCTACTTTAGCCAACAGGTATTTATGATCAATGGTATCAAATGCCTTGCTCAAATCAATAAAGACACCGACAGTGTACTCTCCATTGGCAAATGCTGTAGATATCTCCTCAACCAGTTCAATGACTGCCATTGAAGTTGCTCTATTTGCCCTGAAACCAAATTGATAATCTGAAATAAGGTTGAATTTATTGAGATAATCATCAAGTCTTATAACATATAACTTTTCTAAAATTTAGTAGTGAGATTGGCCTGTAGTTTGTAAATTGATGTTTATCTCCACTTTTAAAAATAGTTACTACCTTGGCCGTTTTCATTTTAGACGGAAAGATGCCCGTAAAAAAAGATTGATTACTAATGTATGTAAGTGGAGCAACAATACTATGTATAATTTCTTTTACTACAATCATATCAAAATCAAAACAGTCTGTTGACCTCTTATTCTTAAATTTAGTCACAATTTGAGTAATTTCATTTTCATCCACACTTCTCAAAAACAAAGAGCTCACATTTCCTTTAATAATATTTTTATCTATTTCCTTTACCTCTGATGGTTGAGGGATTTCATTAGCTAGAGTGGGTCCAACATTTACAAAAAAATTGTTGAACGCCATTGATATTTCCTTATTACCGTTTAAGATTTGGCTCTCTTTCACAAAATAATTTGGATAATCATTTTTATTAGTTCGCTTCTTAATAATACTATTTAATAATTTCCAAGTACTGTGGATGTTGTTTTTGTGCTGTTCCAAAATATTATGATAATAAACTTTTCTATTAGATCTTATTATGGTAATTAACTTATTTTTGTACACTTTATATTTGTCCTCTGCTTCTTTAGTTCTATGTTTTATAAATAATTTGTGGAGGTATTTTTTTCTTTTTGCAAGCGTTGGCTATGCCCTTCGTTATCCATGGTTTCTCTAGGTTGGTGCTGTCTTTAATAAAGTATTCCTTTAGTGGGCAATGTTTATCATAAAGACTTGCTAGTGTAGACAAAAAAAGTCATAGGCCTTGTCAGGATCAGAGGTGGCATAGACCTTGTCCCATGTCTGGTTAAACAAATCAGTTTTTAAGGCAAACATGGTTTCAGGGGTTCTATTACGTATAATTTTAATCTGATCTACTTTGAACACAGTAGCCTTATATAGAAGTTTGTGAAAAATACTAAAAACAGGATAATGATCAGTAATATCATTTATGAGCAATCCAGCAGTTATTTGTGTTTCAAGTCTATTCGTAAATATATTATCTATTAAAGTAGCTGTATCGGCTGTGATTCTTGTGGGTTTAGTGATAAGTGGAAATAAATTATTACTATACATAGTTGTGATGAAATCACTTGGGACGGTCTCTCCTCAACACCTTGGGTGGTTCCATGTAATTCCGGAGTAGAACGGGTGCTTTGAGGACGGATTGGACTGTAGTTGGTGTCGGCGGTCTGCTGCACTGACTCGGGAGTGCAGTTTGCTTCTGATCATCATCACTGCACCCTGCAACTTTGTATATATGCTTCAAATGGACATTTGGTGCAACCCAGATGAGGATGGGTTCCCTCTTGAGTCTGGTTCCTCTCAAGGTTTCTTCCTTATGCCATCTCGGGGAGTTTTTCCTTGCCACAGTTGCTCATCAGGGACAAACTTACTTACAAAGAACATATTTACATCTGATCACCACATTATCTGTGTAAAGCTGCTTTGAGACAATGTTCATTGTTAAAAGCGCTATACAAATAAAAATGAATTGAATTGAATTGAGTTTTCTTATTATTTTGGGGATTTAAAAGATTTATATTAAAATCGCCACACACAATATGCATCTTACTAACGTTACCAAACAAAATATCAACATTTTTATTAAATAAATCTAAACATGATCCTGGTGTTCTATAGAGACAACTAACAATAATATTTTTAGATTTAAGAACTGCAATTTTAACAGATATACACTCTAGAACTCCCTCAATGGTGGTTGTCAGACTATCGACAATTTTACAATTTAGGTCATTTTCCACATATAATGCTACTCCCCCACCTTTTTTATTAATCCTGTTCTTAGTAAAGAGCTCATATTCCTCCAATTCCACTTCACAAGCCTTATCCCCATCCAACCAAGTCTCCGAAACTGCAATAACACTGAATTTGTTAATTTTACCAAGGCATTCTTTAATATCTTCAACATTTTTATACAGGCTTCTACTATTGAAATGAATCAAGCTAAAAGCTCCTTCCATATTAATACTGTTACTTTGCTCTTCAGTATAGTATTTACATTCATTTATTATATTATTATAAAAATGATTATCTGGATCTATATCTTTCCCAAACTCATTTGTTTTATAGAGATGCATGATTGTCTAAACTATGTTCAATCAGTTCACTTCTATATGGACTACCAATATTTTCTCATTTATTTCCTCTTTATCTCTATTAACTACTGATAAATCATAATCACACTCAGTCTCATTTAGTCTTTTCCCAATTATCAAATTATAAATGATCCCCGTGTCCAACATAAGGCAGATTTCCATCCATCGTGACGATAATTTTAAAGCAATTTTCCTCCGTCCAACGTAAAGTAGGCCCATCTTCCAGTTTGTCCGCACGTAAACGTGTACCTATTTTCCACAGTCCAGTACATGAAAAGTTTATCCAACAGTAATCAACGTAAAGTAGGCCTATAATAATCCATTCTCCAACTCGCTGAAAATTTATCCGCACTTTTCCATAGTCCGCATAGCTCCAGCAGAATGCATAGAGATCCATTTGAACCCAGTCTAAATAAAACAAACATACTATTCTCACCCATAGCATAAAGTAATAGTAATTTTTTAATTTATTTGTTTGTTTGTTTTGTTCAATCAACATTATCTAAACTGATCAAGGTCTTTAAGTTGTCTTACCAGTATTACCCTGGCTTGTTCCTGAGTAGATCCCTTTAGCTGAATGAAGATCTTACAGTTTCTCGTCCATGTCGCATTTATCTTATCATTTCTTCTCAGCATACGGGCTTCTCGGGCGATCTCAGCATTTCTTTTTGTAAGGTGCTCGTTTAAATAAACATTAGTTCCTTTCAACTTCCTTCCCTGTCGCAGTAAATCAATTTTGTATTTCCGATTTGCAAAACGCAGAATAATTGCTGGCTGTTTTGTGTCTTTTCTTGGCAGAGTGTGACACGCAGCGATGTTATTCGCGTCTAGATGTATATCTTTTCCCCTCAGAAATGTTACAACTTGTCTCTCCAATGTTTGCACATCCTCGGTGCACATTTCTCCCCACTGCTGCCGCTTTGGCATATGAGCGGGGTTTGACGCTCAAACCTGTGATGATAATGTCTTCCATCCGCGTGTATTGTTCAAACTGATCAATCCTCATTTCAAGCTCATTGATAGTTTGGTCTTTTTCTTTTATCAAGTCTCTCAATTGTTTCACCTCGTCGAAAAGTCCCATCAGTTTCATCAGCTGGTGAGTCACTTTAGACAACTCCTCAGTCAAATGATTGAGCGACTTATGAATTTCCGGCATCTCGTTCTCCATCTCTGCTTTACTGGTTGCTTTCTTCGGTGGCATAGCCACGTTTTCCCGTACTGTTTCAGTTTTCTTCTGCATGCGTTATGCAAGTAAAGTTAGTTTTTTGTCGAGTAGAGATACAGCATTTTCACAGGGCGCCGCCATGTTGAAATCACTTTACTTTTGTTAGCAATAATTTTCATCCCTTTTGGTACTCAATTTCTTTCTTTCTTTCTTTCTTTCTTTCTTTCTTTCTTTCTTTCTCTTCATTTGTTTTCATACTATATCTCTCCATCTTTTGTTTTTTTCAACACCTTTTCTTCCCGATCCCTCATTTTTTCTCTGATACTCTATCCCCTCTCTCCGTCTCTTTTTTCATGTCCTTTCTTTCTTTTTTATATAATTTACATTTGTGGCATTTAAGACGTACAAATGTGCTTCGAGTCTCTTTAAAATGAATAAATCTACACTGGTACACTAGATTAAAAACTTAAGATAAATCCGCCTACAACTCTGTTGAGAGTTTATTTTTTAAATTTTAAACAAAGCAAACTTGAAAAGTTTTAGTTTAAGTGTTTCAGGAAGAGGAAGATTTTCGCCCTTCGCTTGAAGATAGCCAGGGACTCCACTGATCGGAACTCTAGGAGAAGTTCATTCCACCACCTCAGTGCCAGAACAAAGAAGAGTTTTAATAACGCATGTAAAGATAGCAGCAAAGATACATAATGCCTACCAACACACACACACACACACACACACACACACACACACACACACACACACACACACACACACACACAAAGCTGGCCAAATGACACACTGTTTGAGCAACACTGCTGGACCTCCTCCCCCCCACCTAAATTAGTCACTTTGGGCAAAAAAACATTTTTGTTTGCCCAGAATTACCACACACAAACGCACAATGTGAACCTTTGTGCTTTTTCTTACACACACACACACACACACACACACACACACACACACACACACACACACACGTACGTAATTTAGTCATTTTGGACAAAAAGCATTTCTGTTTGCCCAGAATTACCACACACACACACACACACACACACACACACACACACACACACACACACACACACACACACACAGTTTGGCTTCAGTCAAACTGACAACTAGAAAAAAAAAGAAAACAAAATAAACGAGAAGCGCAGTTTGAGTTCAGCAAATCAAAGTGGAAAAAGTGTGTATATGTGTGTGTGTGTGTGTGTGTGTGTGTGTGTGTGTGTGTGTGTGTGTGTGTGTGTGTGTGTGTATATGTGTGTGCGCCACAACCAGAAATCTGAGCTAATAAAAAATAAAAAAAAATTTTTTTTTTAGACAAAATGACCGCCTGTCACTCGTTTAAATTTTTTGTTTGTTATGGAGAGAGAAATGATAATTAATGCCTGTGAAAGCAGCCTGTAATATTTTTCTCTGTAATTTATTTCACACACGTCGTTACGAAAAACAGCGGAAGCAACCGTCCGAGTCTCTGTTAGCATTAAAAGACGAAGGGAACAGCGTGAAACACGACAGCTTCCGCTAATCGTGACAAATCGCACTGGTGTGTGTGTGTGTGTGTGTTCATTTCTTTTTTTTTTATTTACGCTAAGAGTAACAAGCTAACACTACCCTAGTTACTAATCACACAAAGCTAATGTTGTCCGTCATGCAGTCTAGCACAATGCTAGACTGATGATAGCAAAATGGCTGGTGGTTAGCATAGTGACATTGAACTTTGGACCTGAAGGTCATGAATTTAAATCCCAGCCACACCAAGCTGCAACTTCTGGGACCCTAAGCACGGCCCTTAACCCCCCCAGCTGCTCAGTTGTATTAATAAGATAAATGTAAGTTGCTCTGTAAATGTAAACAATGCTAACCGTACTAATTCATCAGTGTTCTTTCTGCGGACGTCGATCAGGGGGTATTAAATTGCTTGTCATTTATAAATAACGCAGTTTATTATTATTAACAATTGTGAACATCCAAAGTTTACATTTTTAAAACAATTTAAAATAAAATGCCTGCTTGGATAAATAATATATAAATTTATATTTTATAAAAATATAAAAATATAAAATATAATAAATCCAATTAACACCTGTTCATTATATTGATTAAACTGAGTAATCAATAAATTGGCACAAATTTAATTAGTTAAATTAAATGAATGAATGCCAAACTGAACTTTTTCTATGTTTCCACACGGACGGATTTATTTGTCGGATGTGTGCATCATGGCAGATTTTGGTGCTGATTCGAGACTTGCTGCATCAGTAAAACAAATGTTTAATGATTACAAAAATGTTTTTGGCGGAGTTTAATATTTATTTTAATATTTTTTATATCTATAAAAAAGGACGTCGTAAATAAATGTGTTGCTTTGAAGGTTTTATTTCCGCATATTATATTCATTTTTTTTTTTTTTTTTATAAAAATGGTCGAACAGAACTACATTAATCGCAAGTTAATAAAATTGGTGCAGTTAAAATTAATTTGCGTTGTCGCGCGCTATAACATGCATCATTTATTACTGGTACACATAATATATAATTTAATTGTTAATTAAATTACATATTGAATGAAAATTTTACTCACCACAATGCAGAGTGCAGGAAATTGGCTGAAGTGGTCTTTTCCTTTAAATCCAACGCCCTGTAAAAAGCAAAAAACTTTAATTAAATTACATTTTTATTAATTTTTAAAACAAATATTTTCATGGTACCAAATGGGCTGTGGACCGGTCCTTGGCCCTGTGGTTGGGGGACCCCCTGCTCTATACAACAAGGGACTGTATCATGGTCATGAGAGATCTATTTACTTTCTCAAACAACGACATTCTAAATGAAAGAAGAATCACAGTGGAAAAAAAAAAGATTTTAAATGAGAAAACCGATTCACTGACTGAAATACTGACCCTCTGTACTAAAGAGGACTGAATTTTGGTTATTTCCTGGTTGGGAAAGGAACAAATCTAACAAAACTCATGGAGTCAAACACTGACCCATTGTATGCTAAATTTCCTGTCAGATTAAATGGAAATTCCCTTCCCTTTCTCAGGGTTGCACTTGAAGAAAAAAACTAAATACTATGGAGTTCATAGCTTTATAAAATCAACATTAGCATTAGTAATCACACAATGCTAACAATCTTGTATACACAAGGTTTTGAATAAAAAATAAACATACAGTGCTACAACTGCTAATCCAGTTTTGCTTATAGTGCAAATAAAGTCTGCAGTGTTGGTTAGGAAATCTGGACTGACAGTTCCAAATTAGTTACAAAACAACTTTTGTTATCTCAAGATCCCAAGAAAACAATAAAAGAAATAACACACGGCCTGTCTGGGCTTCCGTAGTTTTTTTTTTTTCTTGTTGCTTTTAACATAACAGTGAACACGCTGCTATTGATTGTTTCCACACACACACAGACATATTCTATCTTTCTCTCTCTCTCTCAGGCAGCAGGAAATTACACTCCATATCTCCGCGAGGAAATAATGAAGTTGCACGTTGTGTAAGCGCGTCGATGTCAACAGCGCCGACGAGAACACAGCGAGTATCTTTAATGAAAAACACAAAAGAGTCGCTCAGTCACACGCCAAGCGAATACATTTCCATTATTAAGTTCTGATAGACAACTTAAAGTACGTAAATGCTTCTGAAGGGGCTGCAGAAGTGGCGGTTCAACACATTAAAGCAGGAGTGCAGCCAAAAATCTAATTAACCCGAATGCCACCGTTTATCCAGAAATTGTGCGCAGTCAGAGAGACGTTTGGTATTTTAAAACAATACATTAGACACAAGGTAGAAATAATGCTTTACATTGCATTATGGCATTGGGTAGATGCCCTTATCTAGGGTAAATTGCAATGATTTTATTTATACAACTGAGCCTTTGAGGGTTAAGGGCCTTGCTCAGGGGCCCATTAGCAGCACCTTGGTGGTGCTGAGATTTAAACTCATTAGCTTTTGTTCAGAAGTGCAATGTCTTCTAGATATGACAAGAAATATGTTGGACCAAAAACTCATAGGCGCCTATTTTGGTCCAATTTTTGTTTTGTTTTTTCATAGTTTTTTAAAGCTCCACCCACTATAACAACCATTTTGTTCAATTACCATAAAAAAAAATATTATTATTGATATCAAGATAATTTTCATTATGACAACTTCACTGGCTCTTTTAATCTATTTAGATTTTCAGCTACAGGTCAAGATGTTCACACCAAACTTCAGAATGATCTTGGTTACCTGAATGTGACCGTTTGTCTGAAATTATTTCGCTGAGAAATAATAGCCCTTGCTTTTCATAGTGCATAGTACTCGCTAATTTCAGACATACCTACACCGGCTTATCTAGCACCTATGATCTACCCAGCTGTACCTATTCATTAAAGCCATCATCATCGTCATCTAAAACTCCCCTTATCTCAATGTAAACCAGGCTATTTTAGAGTGAACAACAAGAACATGGTAAATTACCAATCTTTATATTTGTGGTGAGCCAAAAAGCATCTCAAAATGCTGAACCTTGATAAGAAAGCAGTTGAAAACAGGCTAATTTGAGCTGAAAACTTGGTGATCAGATCTAGCGCAAAAAGATTTGTAATACAAGACTACGAATTCTACATTCTCTAGGATTAAACATCGGAACAATTGGGAATTCAACTGAGAAAAACATACAGAATAAACCTATATTAAAAAATTAATAAATCATTCATTCATTTATTTATACATTTTTATCCTCAACTTCATCCTGTTCTCTGAACCCATTCATAAAAGCCTGGTCTCTCTACACTTGCCATTGTAGAGCTGACAACATAACACACAACCACTCTTGTTGACCCAAAAAAACATCTCAAATTGGTGGTCCTTGAAGGAAAAACGAGACAGAAGATTATATCAAGAGCAAAAGATAATATCGGTCGTCAGCTGTTGGACCTGAAAATGGGCTAACTGGAGCAAAAATTGATCGATCACGTTTTTCCAACTAAGATCACCCATCTCCCCATTCTAATGGTTAATCTCTAAATAAGGGCTTCTCCCCAAAGAATTTTAAGCAAAAAGGATTTATACCAGCTATTAATGAGTGGTATAAAGGCCTATATCAAGGTATAGAGGCCTGCCTCTGGATAGTGTCATCTTTGATTGGAGGCCACTCTGTTCAGCTGGGGATGGTTTCTCATCAACGCCTTGGGTGGTTCCATAAAATTCCGGAGTAAGAACGGGAGCTTTGAGGATGGATTGGACTGTAGTTAATGTCAACAGACTGCTACATTGACTAAGGACTACTTTTCGCTTCTGATCACCATCACTGTACCCCGCAACATTGTATATCTGCTATAAATGGGCATTCGGTGCAACCCAGATGAGGATGGGTTCCCTCTTAAATCTGGTTCCTCTCAAGGTTTCTTCCTTATGCCATCTCGGGGAGTTTTTCCTTCACCACAGTCGCCACCAGCTGGCTCATCAGGAACAAACTTACTTATAAAGAACATATTCACTTTTAATCACCACATTATCTGTGTAAAGCTGCTTTGAGACAATGTTCATTGTCAAAAGCGCTATACAAATTAAAATGAATTGAATTGAATTGAATAAAGCTTTATAGTTTGTTCTTCACGAGTGTTGCCAAATCACGTTTGGATAAAAGCGAATTCTTCATTTTCAAAGAATTTACCTGGGGAACAATGGGGAATGTAACTGAGAAAAAGACACTGAATAAACCCAGATTATTAATAATTAATTCATTCTTCATTTTTAAGTTCTCTGGTCTGTTTTCTGATATATTCAAAAGCTCATGCTGCTAGGTGGATCGGCTATGCTAACCGACTTCTAGGTCTGAATGACTTGCTAAAGATGAATGAACAAGTTTTGCCTTTCCAGGGGTATCCAATCATAAGTACATTAATTTGCCCGCAAGAAAAAAAAGGAAAACTTTAGAGTACCACCCGGAAATAAATGGTTAGATCTTTGAAAGTAAGCAGCGCTTTGACCAAACCTGAGGTGTGGAAAACAAATGATAAAGAACCCTGTTTTAATGCATTGCGAAGGTGTCGCTACATTATTTATAATAGACTCCAGATCTGAGGGTTGGGACCGAAATAAATAATATCAGTTCATTTCCATTGAACCAGAGGAACACCGTTCAGTGAGGTGGTTAGATGAGGATGGATCATTAAGCCAGAGGCGGCGATCGAGTTTAGGATCGTCAAGGAAACAAATGAGGAAGATATTCCGAAAGAGATAAAACCGTATACAGGAAGATACAAGGGCCTGATCTTGATTCCTGAAGTAAATTGTTTGTTAAGGAGTAAAAGTAATTACTAATGATGTCTAAAAATTTGTCTTGAACTTGAACCAGTACCCTGATGTCCCGGTTTCAAAGAAAATTAGCCAACATACAGGATGGAAAGCCAGCTCATAGTTAGCCAGCTGCTGGTACCTCGTCACAGCTCATCTCCTAAGCACTGGCATAGCTACAAGATTCACGTTTAGTCTACTGTTTTTTCCCAGGATATATTCGCTTGGCAGCGCTAACGAAACGTTGCAAAGTCTTGCCAGTTTCAAGTCAAGTGCATTGACACTAAGGACTAGCTAAACATAATTAGCAAAACATTGGTGGTAAACACCACCAACAGAACCAACTATTTTCATACATTTCGATTAACATGCAAAACTTATCACTTGTACCACAATGCGCAATAACACACTGGAGGAGAACTAGCAGATGGCCAAGTATGACCATTGATTGTCTATGTTAGTCTATTTTCGTTTTAATTACCGCTAGCTGGTAGAATAGCGTTTGGAGCTTCATTTCCTTTGTGAAGTAAAGACATGACCATTGTATTACAGTAACATTTACACACACACATACAGTCTGGGGCAAAACGTGTAGGTCCACAGAACCCCAGAGGAGCGTTAGCTTGTAACACACACACACAGCAAAATTAATTAACCAAAAACAGACATGTGGCCCATTCTCGACATGTTCTGAAAAGCGTTTTATTTTCTGAAGAATCCGGCCGTGTGTGTTTCAGATAAGCTTCAGACCAAAATATATAAATAATACACACACATGCAAGATAACTGATTTCTGAGTGTGTCTCTTTTTAAGTCGTGAATTGATTCCCAGGGTTCCAGCGTTTGGCAGCTCAAACGGAATTAAAGCCGAAACTCATGGAGTATTAAAGAAACTTGTAACGTGATTAAACTGTCATTTTAAATCGACGCTAATTAAAAAAAAGAAAAAAATTATAAATAAATAAATACACTCTTTCCTCTGTGGCCCTCTTTCATTCCTGAAGATGTTGGGCTTTGTTTTTACTCTTTCACACTTTCTTTTATACAATTTAGCAAATCCTATCCAATCAGTACCTAGACAACATTTAGAATCTAATTTTGTTTTGTCTTTTTTAATCAGCATCTCTACAGGCCGGACAGCCATTCCATTCCAAATCTAATACAAACATGCCTCATTGTATTTATTAAGATACTGATCATTGGATCAAGTAATCCTACTTTTAACAAGGAGACATTAAAACGACTTTGTTGTTCATCAAGATCAGAATAGAATAGAATAGAATCATCTTGCAATAGGACCAGCTGCCATAAACAATGCTAGTACTACCTTTAAGTAATTCAAATTAGAGATAAGAACTCCGAATACGTGTACAGATTCAAATCCTTCTGAATCACTCGGTGACGGATCCGAGTCTCACAAATCTCGAGTCTGTAGGGATTCTGGCTGCTTTTGCCATGGAATTCCACTAGAGGGCCCTCACCGAAGCCTTAGAATTTACCGAATCTGTGGACTCATGTATTACACTCAGATTTTACTATACGCTACGAGTCTGACGCTGAATCCCACGGTTCGGCCTGCTTTGCAATAGTCCTTCCACTAGAGGGTGCTTTCTGAATCCCTAGAGTCACCGAATCCTTGGAAGCATGAGTCCCTCGGATACACTGACCCCCAACAACGATAGAATGGCATAAAAAAAAATGGCAAACCAAGACAACAAGGTTTGGACTGTGGAGGACGGCTTCTCCAATAAGTCTAAATTTCATCTGACCATGTGCTTTACCACATCTGCGTAAAACTGGGAAAATCTGTCACAGAGACATTTGACATAACATACGTTTGACATACGGCGATGCTGCGGTTCGCCGTCGTCCGAGGTGTTTCGAGCGGCATCCACGCTTCAGGAGCGGAAGAACATTGCTGCAAAATGACGAGAGAGCACGAAGACCTACAACAAGCTCAACCCTTGAAAAGTAAACTATTTGCCAACTTGGGCATGATGATCATTGGAGAACGATCCACATGATCTCAGTTCAGCACACATCCTACTCGCCAGATTCGGCACCTGTGGACTTCAACCTCTTCCTGAAGATGAAGATCCAAATTAAAGGTGGCCGTTTTGACACTGTTGTGAAAGGCATGAATCGCAGGAGGTGCACTCTTCTTTTCGAAGACCAAATGCTCTCCATGACACAAATCAAAGCCCCAGGATAAAGACCATATCATGGCTAGGCCAAACTCCACACCAGAACCCAACTGAAAACCTCAGGAATGTGATCGAATGGAGGATAATCAGGGTTCACCAAATATTCCTTTAAACTCTTCTCTGGGTTCAATCATTCGTATTATTGCATGATGGCGCCACCAATGGCAACCACGGCGCTGAGCTCCGCACTGGAAGCTCCTGTCGCCGAGTCAGATTTCTTGTGTGGGTAAACATCCTTGGTACTAAAGCTATTTCTGATTCTGATTATCATCTTTATAAAAAAGAAAATAAAACGGTTTATGTACTACATAGTCGTAAACATTGAAATGATCATAATGCTAGTTTATGTGTACGTTTGTTTATAATAAAGCTAGTTAATGTCTACTGCATTTACTATCATGCTAGTTTGTGTATACCATGTTTACAATAATGCAATTTGTGTCAGCGTGTTTACGATTATGCTAGTTAGAATTTTAACGGTCACTTTCACGCTAGATTTGGTTTGCTCGTTTAAGATAATGCTAGCTACCATTTTTCGTTTAGTGAAATGCATTTTCATTTGTGTGTAAGACTGTTTATTCATTTCACTTTTGTATTTTTTTTGGCAAATACGTGACCAGGCTAACATCAATGACTCAAACATAACGAGTAACGAAACCAAACTTTTACACGGACACTGAAAGGAGGCAAAGCGCAGGTTGGCGTTACTCAGCCAGAGAGTGGCTAGTGATACGACCTCATGATAGCCGTTATTTCATTTCCTAGTTCCACATCAAGCGCGAGGGAAACAGGAGAGCTCTAGCAATGTGCGGTTATAAATTATAAATATGAACCTTTATCGATTGCAGTGACCCTCTGTCAATGCCAGAGTGAAAAAAGAAACAAACATAATCGATTAACGAGACTGAAACCTGGTGACCTTACAGGACCTGTTCCTCCACCTGAGACTAGCAAAGTTTCTGCTCATTCCCTCATTTCTCCATCTCTACTCATCTTACAGTACACTTCTTTCTTTGTGCTTTTTCTATTCAGGGTTTTTTGTGTGTGTGTGTGTGTGCATGTGAAGTCCATCTGGAGTCTGCTAATAAAGAAAAATGTAACCGTGTAATTTTATCATCTTCCGCATGAAGCATTAGTTACTTCTGCTTTACAGAAGCCTGTTAGCTATAAATCCAGTTTATGTGTCAGCTTGTTTGATAATAAATGCTAGTTAGTCTATCAGTTCTTTATATTTTAATGCTAATTTGTGGATTGGACTTACAGTATTTGATATCAAGCCAGTTACTATATTAGGCTTTTTAATGCCACTCAATGTTTTTTTGTTTTAACTATAATGCTGGTTTATGTATATATAACATATTTACTTTTCTTTTGTGTTCTCTGATACTACATCACATTATATAAGTTTATAGTAAAGCTAGTTCACTATAGATAAAGTTATGATAAAGCTAGTATAATGTACTAATTATAGTATACTTATATAATTTGAACAAAAACTTTTATTATAAACTGGCATTACAGTAAACTTGTATAAAAATGTGTTAAAGTGAACTGGCATTATAGTAAACTTGTATAATGTTTACTATGATGCATGTCCACTTTATAGAAGTTTACTATGGTGCTAGTTCATTTTATAGAGGTTTACTATGATGCTAGTTCTCTTTAGAAAAGTTTACTATGATGCTAATTCTCTTCATAGAAGTTTATAATGACTAGTTTACTTTATAAAAGTTTACTATGATGCTAGTTCTCTATAGAAGTTTACTATGACTAGTTCACCTTATAGTTTATGATGCTAGTTCTCTTTATAGAAGTTTCCTATGATGCTAATTTACTTTATAAAAGTTTACTATGGTGCTAGTTCATTTTATAGAGGTTTACTATGATGCTAGTTTACTTTAGAAAAGTTTACTATGATGCTAGTTTACTTTATAGAAGTTTATTATGACTATAGTTCACTTTAGAAAAGTTTATTACGATGCTAGTTCTCTTTAGAAAAGTTTACTATGACTCTAGTTCACTTTATAAAAGTTTACTATGATGCTAGGTAACTTAAAAAAAAAATTACTATGATGCTAGTTCCCTTTATAGAAGTTTATTATAAGTTTACTTTATAAAATATTACTATGATGCTAGTTTTCTTTAGAAAAGTTTACTATGACTCTAGTTCACTTTAGAAAAGTTTACTATGATGCTAGGTTACTTTACAAAAAAAATAACTATGATGCTAGTTCACCTTATAGAAGTTTATTATGGCTCTATTTCAATTTATAAAAGTTTACTATGATGCTAGTTTATTTTATAGAGGTTAACTATGATGCTAGTTCTCTTTAGAAAAGTTTACTATGACTCTAGTTCACTTTATAAAAGTTTACTATGATGCTAGGTAACTTTACAAAAAAATTACTATGATGCTAGTTCACTTTATAGAAGTTTATTATGATAAGTTCATTTTATAAAATATTACTATGATGCTAGTTTATTTTATAGAGGTTTACTATGATGCTAGTTCTCTTTAGAAAAGTTTACTATGATGCTAATTCTCTTCATAGAAGTTAATTATGACTAGTTTACTTTAAAAAAGTTTACTATGATGCTAGTTCTCAATAGAAGTTTACTATGAATAGTTCACCTTATAGTTTATGATGCTAGTTTTCTTTATAGAAGATTACTATGATGCTAGTTCTCTTTATAAAATTTACTATGACTAGTTCACTTTATAAAAGTTTACTCTGACTAGTTCTCTTTATAGAAGTTTCCTATGATACTTGTTCTCTTTATAGAAGTTTCCTATGATGCTAGTTCTCTTTATAGAAGTTTACTATGAGGCTGGTTTGTGTTTCAGCCTGTTTATTCAACTTTTTGGTAATAAATTTAAGTTTTCCAGCATGCTATGTCTGCAGCGACCTGTCGCTGGGCATTAATCCAAATCTACAGAGTTCATTTCTGCGCGTGTACGATGCCGATCCGTCACTTTTTCCATTTAATTCTGCTTTTCAGTTACTCTATCATCTGGGCTCGAGAGACGACAGGAAGCCCATAATATTCACCGCTATAATGTCAGGAGGCGAATTAGCATTTGCTTTGGCCGTATTATCTCCTGTTGAATTTCCATAAACATGTTTTTTGCAATGTGGTGCAGCTGAATAATGCATGAGGAATGGCCTCTCGTCTCCGTCAGATATTCAGCATATTTCACGCGCTCAGCCTCTCGCGCAGCTTTCCGCATTAATATGCATCGCTCGCTGGCCGCGATCCGAACTGTCGGCGAAAGCCAAAGTGGAATTACATTTCAGGGGTTGCCGTGGATACAATCGATGATTTGTTTCAACAGAATTTCCATCAATGATTCATGCAGAGCTGTCCGGAGAAAAAAAACAAATATATAAATGCGTTATTTATTCACACTTCGTACTGTAGTTTGCATGCGCGTGTGTGTGTAAACCTTTGTCTATTCATCCCCATGAAGAACTGTTTCACTTTGTGTTTTGTACTTAGTAATAAAGCGTAAAAAGCAACAAACCGATGTGTGTGTGTAGGGCAGCCCCTAAAAAAGAAAAAAAAGTAGAAGGAACGAAAGAGAAAAATAGCTTTAATAATAAAGGGAAGAAATACAAAAAAAAAGAAAAAGAAAGAGGAATGAAGGTGATCAAATAAAACTTACACATATCCTTTGGGGACTAAAAGAAAGAAAGTAAAAAATGAATGAATAGAAGTGAGAAGCATTAAAGTCAAACTGGGAAAAAGTAAGAAAGGAAAAAAAGAAAAAAGAAAGAAAGAGAGAGAGAAAGGAAAAGAGAAAAGAGAGAAAGAAATGTGAGCATGAATATATGAATGTGTCAAAAGGATGGATGAACGCCAATGATGCACTAAAGGAAAAGGCATGACAAATAAATAAATAAATTAAGTAAAAAAGAAAGTATATTACTATTTCCTCTGAGAAATACCATGGTATTGTTATTTTCTTTTGTTAGCATGTAGCTTTCATTAGAAGCAACGACTTGAAAATCATCTCAGGAGTCTATTTAGGTTAGCTTGTGTTAGCTTTTGTTAACGTCATAATAATTATGGAAGTCACCTCAGAAATCCTGGGATAAGCTGCAAAGCAGACTGTAATGTTAGCATGATACAGTAGCTTTTACTTTAAGTCTGGAGCGAACTTTTATATTTAGCGTATGTGATCGAATTTGAAGTTAAATCGGTCGTGTTCCTGATTTTCTCTCAGAAGATTTTGCACCACATGAACTTAGAGCCAAAATGGCCGATATTTAAATAGGCTACATGTTTACCATTTAGAATAAAGGCTTCAAATGACCAGCATTAAATAACAAGTAGTCATTAATTCTGTTGATTAGGACCGACCCAAAATGGCCGACATTTAAGATTTAAGTGACATACACTACCATGGCTTTATTATGATCAATAGTGTAAAAAATAAGTAGTCATAATCTCTGCTGTATATGATTGAGCCAAAATGGCTGACATCACATACACTACACATGAATTCTACTATTTGGGGTGAAGCTTTAAAATATTGTAAAAAATAGTCTATGCTGCTGTTTGAGCCAAAATGGCTGACAATCACAGTTGCTACACATGATTATATATATATATATATATATAAATATCATATGTGTGCAACAATTGAAAAATGAACTAGTCAAGAGTCCTGATGTTTAGGAAAGAGCCAAAATGGCTGACATTCAAATCCATTACACATGATTTCTACCATTTTTGATGAATGTTTTTTTATTTGTTTAAAAATTTCAGCCATTTTGGCTTTGTCCTGATCAACAAAAAATAGGATGAACCCAGAATGCTTGTATATTAGCAAAAACTTAATGACTAACATTTGTTTCTAAGCCGTAAAAGCGTATATTCCTGAAAGCTGGTGAACATACAGAACCACTAAGGCTTGGTAAGGCTTGATTAAAAACTTAATCACTAACATGTGTGGCGATGGTAAGAACAAGATATTAAAGCTAGGAATTTGGAACGGACGTGCTCCAACATGGCTGCTGTTCTAGTAAACAGGAAATCAAAGATGGTAGCTAATCCAGATCCGTGTTTTTTTTTTTTTTTTTTATTACGGATCGAAACCACGCTTGCCCAACATGCCTCGCTTAAGCGCTTGTGGATGAATGGGATGAATGTGAAAATCCACAAAGCCGCGTTCTAAAAACAAAACAAACAAAAAAAAAAAAACAAGTGGAAAGACTTTGCGGAAAACATGCTTTTTTAACTTACTATCCAATGTTTTTTTTACGGATGTAAGATACATATACTTTAATGCAGGGGTCTTCAAGGACCCCTGGTAGGGACCCCTACGGCCATATTGCGCTAGCTTAATTATGTTAAGACAACAGGAGCTATGTTGTAAAAGCACTTTAATGTAATATTCATTATATTTCAAAAATTTTATATTTTAACTTTGATGGTTTTACCCAACATTAATTAGCCGACCCCTCCGCAGTACCGCCGTGGAATCCCTAGGGGTCACGGATTCCCGGTTGAAGACACGTGTAACATCGTCAGTGTTGGGCAATAATGCATTACTGTAACGCAGTTACTTTTGACAATTACTAATACTGTAACGCATTACTTTTAAAATAATTTCATTTCGTTACCTTTACCGTATGGTGCATTTGTCCGTTTTTTTATTTTTAAATGAATGAATTTGGGCTGAAGTGTAGCCTACAGTCTAACCTGTTTACAGCAGTGACGCATTGTAGGATTGGTGGATGAACCACTGTATACATGAAGACGCACTGTGGGTGTGTCTCCGTTTATTCAGGTCTGTGCGGCAGTAATGGCGAGTCGAGGCAAGAGCAAGACGAGTTTCTCAAAGTGGAAATATGCTCATTATTTCACTTTAGTTGAGCATAAAGACAAAAACTTTTTAGTCAAATGTAAGTTGTGTTTTTCTGGTTCGAAGCTCGTATCTACTGCGATAAACAGCAACTCCAATCTGTTGAAGCTCCTCCAGAAACTCCATGCCTCGACGAAGCTAGAAGCTAGAAGCTAACCCGGTGTTCTGTTCTACATTGTTGATAGTTTTCATACTTCAGCTGTGAAAGGAACATGTTTAAGAGCTCAACACAACAGCTTTTATGATGCGGAAGCCACTTTAGTTTTTGATTCTGAATATATTATTCAGCTTCTTTTGTTATTTATTTCAGAAATCCTTGTGATATATTCAGTTTGTGCTGCTCTGACTTCAATAAAAGTGTTTAAAAATTACTTTGTGTTTAAGTCAGTTTTGTGTTTGTGTAGACCATAACGCATAAAAGGGCGTTAATGGAAACATTAAAGAACGTTCTTTAAAAAAGTAACTAAAAAGTTACTTTTAACAGTAACGCATTACTTTTTGGTGTAAATAATCAACAAAGTAACGGAGTTACTTTTTGAATGAAGTAACGAGTAACTGTAACTACTTACTATTTCTTAGTAACCAGCACAACACTGAACATCGTTCATGAACCTGATGTTGACTAATGGAATTAGTTACACACACACACACACACACACACACACACACACACACACACACACACACACACACACACACACACAAAAATTTGCTAATAAGACTAACACTGATACACTCCTAGAGTTTAATTTGAGAGGTCAGTTTTGCGCTTATCTCAGGCGTCTCCACTGTTGAATGTAGAGCCGCCGAATTCATAAATGTAAATGCAGACGAATGAAATTATTCTGGCTCTTCATTGTGCTTGTGATTAAACTGCAAAATACCAGAGCTCCGAAAAAAAAAAAATCCCTCAGGATTGAATACATTTTGTGCTTGAAAGCCACTTGATTTTCTAGCACACATTTGAAATAATTGTGAAAGAACTGTTCATTCTGTTGTGGACTTGCAATTAAGTTTTTTAAACTATATAAAAAGTAAAACATTACCGTTATTCTATCATTTGCTGTTTGTATATGCTATTTATTTATTTCATATATTTAAAACATTTTATTTACACACAGACAATATTTCGATATATTATGTCAAAATTCATTTTGACATCGATAATTTGATTAACGCGCATTTATGTTTGACCATTTTCATTACAAATATAAATAAATAAATATAAAAGAGGCGAAATTAAAAACCAGCGCAACACGCATTTATTGATGTTATTTTTTTACTCATATTATATATATATATATATATATATATATATATATATATATATATATATATATATATAAAAATGTAATCGGATACATTTGGCTTATCGATACACCGAGTCTCAAATCAAGCATCGGAAAGCCCAAGGTGCACATATCCGGCAAATAAAACCGTCCGTGTGGAAACATAGTAAAAGTCCCGTTTGGTGTCCAGATGATTTACGTAATTTAAAAACACCATAATTAAAACCTTTACAAGAATATTTCGTGTTCCTGCTCTATGTCGAGTTTGGTTTCGCTAATAATAAGTATTAATTTAAGGTCATAAATATATAATATATATTTCACATACACGAGAATAAACATCCTTTACCCATTTATGTTACCCATTGTATTCTATACGCATATATGCGTTAAATGTATTTGGGAAAATATGTTACATATATGAAAATGGGTATTTTTGTAATATTTCGAAAAAATATCTGGCATATATTTAGAAGTATCTGACAAATTTGTAAATGTATTTCATATATTATTATTATTAATATTATTATTAAATATATTATTTGTAATTCCACCCATATTGTGCGTTACATTCCATGTTTCGCCGAAAATAAGACCCGGTCGTATAATAATTTTTGCTTCAAAAGTAGGGCTTCTTTTGGAAGGGAAGTCTTATATTTTCATGTACAACAATCCACGGGTGCATTTATTTATGTATGGCACAAAAATCTATACATGACTGAGGTCATCATACTGTGCTTGCCATTTTCGAAAATTTTTAAAGAAAGAGGTTTAGGATTCTTTTTTTTTGCACTCATCTTGTCAAAATACGGTCTTACTTCCTTACAGTTATTGGAAAATCCTTTACATACATGATGCATTGAATTATCAAGATTGGTCTGATTGGTCATCTATTTACCATACCTTTCGTACAAAGGCACCCGCTTGGGTATTATGTTAATATTACTATAAATATTATATTAACGTAATCCCCCGTTTATCACGGTGGTTACTTTCCAAAACCGCCTGTGATAAACGAAAAAACGCGATAAACGGACGCCACCCCAAAAAATGCTATTTTATGTATACAGTACTTTACTGTATTGACATTTTACTTTATTTTATAATGAATAATTATATTTTTATTAATACATTTAATTATTTTAACATAAAACTCCTTTAAAACAATTCCCTTTAAGTTTTTTGGGCGCGAGATTCGAACCGCGGTAAAGCGGCAGATTACTGTAAATTAATATTTTATAATTCAATACATCGTCATGTATTGCTGAACAGAACAGAACAGAAATGTACATATTATCCATATAATACATATTATATGGATACTACATTAGCATACTTTACTGCAATCGAATCTAATCTGTCTAATCTGTAACACCAAACACAGAATCCCGTTATACGAATATTAGCATTCGGGATTTCGCATTCAGCTCCAGCTCATTTGCCCTGATTAGAAAGTGGCACCTGTTTTGCACACATTAGCAAGCCGGCTGTTTAAAATTACAACCTCATGCTGTGAAACATAAGCTAAAACACTGACAAGGTGGTGGGGAGGAAAAAAAAAAAGAAAAGACCAGCTCTGTGTCCTCAGGGACGTGTTGTCTACGTACGTCGCGTATTTATACGCGTTAAGTCCACTAATTCTGTGAGTGTGTGTGGAGTCACACTTAGCATCATTCATTATGATGCTAAGTGTGGAGTCACACTTAGCATCATAATGAATTTAAAGAATGAGCCAGCTTGAGAGGAGTTTGAGACCTTGGAATAGTTAGTCTTTTTTTTTTTTTTTTTTCTCGACGAGGACATCTTGCGTCCTTGTCGTGTCGTGTCTTTTTAACAACTCTGTGAAAGATCTGAGACTTCAGGGATTATTCTCTCAGGATGCATGGAAATTTAACAAATGTAAGAAGGAAGAAGTGATGGAAGGAAAGAAGTAAGAAAGAAATACGAAGTGAAAGAAACCGAAAAAATTCCAATTGTGAATTTGGAAGCAGGACTGAGATGAAAAAAAAAAGAATAAAACAAATGAGGAAGACTGGAAGGAAGGACCTTTCCGCAGCATTTGACACAGTCAACCACAAGACTCTCGTCTACCCTCAAGAGCCTCGGTATCCACGGAACAGCATGGGAATGGTTTGCTTCCTACATCTGCCCCGTGCAGACTCACCACTGGTGTCCCACAAGGCTCGGTACTTGGTCCCCTCCTTTTCTCCCTCTATACCCACTCCACTGGTGAGTTCATATCCTCACATAGGTTTTCTTACCACTGCTATGTAGACCACACTCAACTCTTATTTTCTTACACTCCATCAGATACCACAGCTTCTGCTTGGATCTAGGCAAGCTTGAGAGACATATCTTCATGGATGAGTGCTCATCAACTAAAATGCAATCCCAGCAAAACAGAACTGCTGGTTATCCCAGGTGATTCATCTCCAGGTCAAGATCTCCAAATAACTCTTCATGACTCTCTGCTCTCCCCTTCAGCCACTGCTCGTGACCTTGGGGTAACTATGGACAATCAACTGTCCTTCTTACATGTCGCTAATGTGGCTCGTTCCATTGATTTCTTCTCTACAACATCCCAAAAACTTGACCATTTCTGTCCACACAGGCTGCCCAGGCACTTGTTTAGTCTCTTGTCACTTCAAGACTGGACTACTGCAACTTTATGCTGGCAGGTCTTCCCCTGAACGCTATTCGTCCACTGCAAATGATCCAAAACGCAGCTGTGTGTTCAACCAGCCCAAGTTCTCCCACACCACCCCACTGCTGCACTCCCTTCACTGGCTTCCAGTAGCTGCACATATCAGATTCAAAACACTGATGCTTGCCTACAAGGCCAAAAATGGACCAGCGCCATCTTACCTCAGAGACCTCATCACATCTCGCACTACACCACGCTGTCTGAGATCCTCCAGCACTGCTCGACTGGTACCACCTTCTCTCAGAATGAGAGGTAAGTACACTTCAAGGCTCTTCTCTGTTCTGGCACCGAGGTGGTGGAATGAACTTCCCCTAGATGTCCATACAGCCGAGTCCCTGACTATCTTCAAGTGATGGTTGAAGACCTACCTCTTCCTGAAACATTTAAATTAGCACTTTCCAAGTTTGCTTTGTAAAATTCAAGAGTTATATTTATATTAAGTTTGTAATCTGGCGTACCAGTGTAGATTTATTCATTGCTAGAGACTCAAAGCACTTTTGTACGTCGCTCTGGATAAGGGCGTCTGCTAAATGCCGCAAATGTAAATGAAGGGATAAAAGCTAAAGGACCCTTTAGGGAAAATAAAGAATTGAATACCAAAAAAGTGAGAAAGATTAAAAACAAGAAAAGCATGGAATAAAGATTGAGATTGCAGAAAAGAAAAAAAATGGAAATGAGGAGAGAATTGGGGGGAAAATACTATAGTAAAAAATATAAGTAGAAAGACAGAAAAAGGAAATACAAAGAGGGAAAAAAAAATAAACGAATGCAGACAAGACTGAAAGGGGGGAAAATGCTATTTAAATGAAAAATACAATGTAAAAAAAAATCTGGAAGAAAGTAAAAAACCTAATGAATTGCGCTTTTGAGAGAAGAAAGAAGTGAATACTAAAAAAGAGAAAGATAACAAATAAAGGGAGAAAAGAAAAAAAGAGAATGCTGAAGAGAAGAATTCTGCATTTCTTTTAGAAAAAACGTTAAGAAAAAAGAAAGTACAGGAAATAAGGGAATGAATAATGAAGAAAGACTAAAGAAAAAAAATTACAGAAATTAAATAACAAAAATTAAGTAGGAAATAAAGAAGGAAAAAAAGGATTACATTTATTGTTTATTTATTTTGTCATTTTTTTCCCAACAAAATGAGATCACTAATAATTTACATTGCATACATTAAAAGAAAGAAACAAAGTGGTGAAAACATTTAAAGAATATAGACAGAAAAGATAAAGAAGGGGGTTAAAAGAAAGAAAATGTACTATGGAAGAATTCAGACATTTTTCATATAAAAGGAAACAACAAGAGAATGGAAAATTGAACATTTCAAAGAAAAAAGTGAGCAAAAAATGCAAAAAGAATAAAGGGACAATGAAAAAGAAATGGGAGAAGAAATAAAAAGAAAAGAAAAAAAAGATGGTAAAGAAGATATGCACATCCTTGTATAATAAGTCAAATAATAATGATAAAAAAAATTATAATTATTGATCCAAACCATTAATTTCTAATGAACTGACATTTTGATTTATTTCTTTTATCATAATTTTATCAATCATCTGTTGTCTTCATTTTTTTTTTACTTAAGCATTAAACAAAAAGACACAAAAATAAAGAAAGAAGAAAAACTTAAAAATAAATAAATAAATAAATAAATCCAAGACAAAAAAAAAAATGAGAGAACGAAAATAATTAAAAAAGCAAGAATATATAAAAGAGGGAAAAGAAGTTGGGGATAAAGGAGAAGAAAACCAAAAAAGGGAAGAAGAGGAAAGAATGTATAAAAATCTATATAAAAAAAGATTAAAATAGAGAAAGAAAAGCATAGAAAGCTAGAAAAATAAAGGAAGACACCATGTTTCCCTCTTCTCCTTCCACCTCTCCCTCTCGTTCTTCTTTAATCCATCTGTTACTCAGCAAATCTGTCTGTATCTTTATCTCTTCCTTATTTCACTTCGTATCTCTCTCTCTCTCTCTCTCTCTCTCTTCACCCTAGTGTATCTATCCTTCCCTATTGACTCTCTCCATGTTTATCTCCCTTACTTTTTCAACACTCCTATAATTACTGTTCCTCTGTATTCAATTTCTCCTCCTTTCTCCTCCTCTCTCTCTCTTTTTATCGCTTCCCCTATCATGTGGAGATGAGAGCAGTTTGGTGTCTTCCTTGTGCTGTTTCAGCAGATCTGACTTTTAAAGTCGATCGAAAGAGTGTATCACCATCACACACACTTGTATTAATAATGTTGGTCCTATTTATGTTTTTCCTCCTGGTGGATTAATGTTTGAACATTCCATAATCTCCACTCATCTGGGAACAAGTTCCACTGGATTTTGTGAAGATTTGTGGAAAACCATTCAGAGACAAGGATGTCCGTAAAGTCCTGATACTGATGTAGTTGAGGTGAGGAGGTCGTTCTAATTGTTCCCAATGGTGTTTAACAGGGATGGAGCTCTGTTGCAAGAGATCTTCCACACACTTCCAAGTCATTGTCATGCTGGAACAGGTTTGACCGTTTCAGACTCAAACATCTCTACATACGGTTCTTCCGAAAATGTCAGCCTTTTTGAGTTCCTGCCTTCGATTTCATGTCTATTCATGTTATTCATTTCTCTTCAGTGTCAGCCATTTTGAATCTTTGCCCATAAATTCATGCCTGGTTCAGGTTTTTCTAGAATGTCAGCTATTTTAAATCGGCTTCTTTCCCTCTAGAATTTAGGTCTAGTTTTAGCGCTTAAAAGAATGACAGCCATTTTAAGTCCGTGTCTAAAAAAATTCACCTCACATCATGCGCTAAAAGTACAAAAGTTCTTGTATGAACAAAAAAGCACCTGATTCTCAATGCGTCTTGCAGAATCTCTTTCCAAGTGGCTCATCCTTATCAGAAACCTTGTGAGGAGCTCCATGTTCATGACCAGTTGATGATGGTCTCCTAGTTCAAGCAAAGACGCCGATACAACTGTGTACCTCAAACTTGAGTATACAGTTGAACTAATTATACTTCGTAAGTGTTATTTAGAGAGCAAAAAGCATCTGGAGGGTTATTTATCATGGAATGACCTGCCCAGTCACCGCACCCAACTCTTATTGAACTGCACTGGGATGAACTGGATCACAAGGTCTGAAAGATATCTCCCGGAACGGGCGGATAGACCAGAAATGCGTACAAAACACGAAACAAATGCTGACAAATGCCGCTAGTCAGCCTTAGCTAGCTCAACCGGATGTCTAGTTGTGACCGGAGGCCCCTAGTTTATCATCATTCCTCAATCTGTGACCAGCTATACAATAATCCAGTCACAATCAGCTTTTTGCTGTCGATAATACCCTTAAAATTGCGATAATCGCCCGAAGTTCTTTCAATCCCATGCTCACACGGCGCGTAAACAACCGCAAAAAGTGCCAACGATCCAAGAGGGTCCAATTAATTTAAATTAAAATAGAAGAAGAAAGAAAAAAGAAAAGAACAGAAAAAAAAACACTGTGCTCAGTCTCCAGACATCGTATTGGCATCTGAATAAGAGCCGTAAACGGCCCCGGTGCAGGAGGCTATTAAAATCGGCTGATTAAAAGTAGTTAGCATGCAGGCTGCGTCCCAAATCGCTCAGATTAAAATCAATACCGCGCTCCGATTTCCTGCATTTCATTCGGGCGCGGGTGAAAGGCGTAAGCACACGTACACTTCGGAGAAGTATATTACACGTATACATCATCCTAGCATCAAGATCGGCACCGATTATCGCCGAAAATCATTTTCTCCTCCACGCCTGCCCCCTTAACGCTCGGATTTACGGGGTCGCCGGAAAAACACGGGGACGAACAAGAGGGACCGGAAAAAAAAACTTCGAAAAAAACCCTTTGAAATGCAATTGCTATAATTAATAGTCAGGACCGTAAGGGCCTGCGCTAATCTGGAAAAGCAGGCCATAATGGAAAACTTATTAGCATTAGCGCTCCATCTGAGTGGTTTCTCAGCCCGACTTTTAACTTCGCTTTATTTATTTTTTGTTCCCCCCCACTCACACACACACACACACACACACACACACACTTAATGCTTCTGGTAAACCGAAGCAATTTATTACACACGGTGCTTTTTATTGCACTCCAATCGAAAGCCTGCAGGAATATTGCAGTGTTTTGTAAGTGAGTGTCGACCAACAAAGATACATTCAACTTTTTTTTTTATTGATTTCGTTTCCTTTCCTTGTGAATGATACTCCTTCTTTCTCTTTCGATGCTTTCTCGATCTCCTTCCTTCTTTCTTTCTCCACAGACCTTTAAAAACATCAGAGTCCATTTCCAATGTATAATGAGGTGACCTCAAGTCAGGGGTTTTAGTGAGGGCAGATAATAAAAAGCCCTGATTATTGATTGCTAGCGATAAAGGCTAGAGCTTGTTTTGTTTTCTATTTGGAACATAAAGTGTGACCAAAAGTTTCATCTCAGACTCTGGGAAACATCTCTTGTTACAGGTTCTTTCTAAAACATCAGCCATTTTGAGTTCCTGTGTATTGATGTTATGCTTTTACATTTTTTGCTCCACAATGTCAACAATTTTACATTTTAAATGTTAAATTCTTGTTTTGTTCCCTTCTAGAATTTCGTTCTAGCTCTTTCTAGAATGTCAGCCATTTTATGTCTATGCCTCTGAATTTTATGCATCCATCTACTTCACACTATGCGCTAAAAATGTGTAACATAACGTGTCTTCCAGCATCTCTTTCCAAGTGGCCTACTCTTCTGATTAACCTTTCCAGAACATGATCAGAACCTTGCGAGGAGCTCTTCATTCATGTCCAGCTCACGATACGCCGAATCAGGCTAAAGGTACCTTAAATGAATACTTTTTCACAGACAAATATATAGACGCCTCATGAAAATGTACGTTTATTATTAGTGAAACCGAACTCAAACAGAGCACAAAGACAAAAGATTCTTGTAAAGGTTTTAATTATGGTGTTTTAAATGACACAAATATCAGGACACCAAACGGAACTTTTTCTATGTTTCCACACGGACGGTTTTAATTGCCGGATTTGTGCCCCATGGAGGTTTTTTTCGTGTTCGATTTGAGATTCGGCGCATCATTAAATCAAATGTTTGGTGATTTAAATGTATTTTTTTTTTTTTATATAATTTTTTTTTATTTTAGGTGTGTACACAAAATTGAACAGTTAGAGGGAAAGAACGGTTAACATTTTTTTTTTTACAATATTAAACAAAACGCCTGCATGGCGTAAAAATAAAAATTGAATCTATAAAAAAAAAGAAAAATCTAATCTATAAAAAAAAGCAATGAAATAAATCTAATGAATGCAATACACATTTCGATTCTATTGATTCAATTGGCACAAATTCAATTGATAAAATCCATTAAAATAAATGGAAAAACTAAATGTATAAAGTGTCCATTTGTTAGATCCCATTTGGGTTGGCGATGGCAAGAAGTGACAGTGATTTCAAAACAAAATCGTGTTTTTCGATTTAAACTGCGCTCAAAGTGCGACACGGAGACGAATTTGCGGTCCGCCACTTAATACATTCATAAGGATTGTAAAAAAGATAGAATTTGCTGAAATGCTGTCTACCGCTAATTTATATATAGGATTAAACACCGTCATCCTCAACATGCACTCTCTCAAAACTCAATTATAGGAAAGGAAATGGTAGGAAATCCATCTCGGTCGGAATTTTCAGAAGAGTTATTCAATAAGAAAGCAGGAAAGACAGACAGGATATTTGCATGAGACTGTCCTGGAGTCTTTTGATGAATTGTTTAGTAGCCTGGGAGCCTCTCGTCATTCTGTCGGCTGAGCACAACACACTCCATCCTGAGGCTGTGTTTGGACCGAGAGTCAGACTTTCACTCGTTTCTTACCTTCAGTCCATTGTGAGGCTCATAGCGGTACATCCTAACGAGGTTGATCCTCATCAGACGTTTCTTTCTTAAGCTACACATGCTCTGGAGACACAAAAGATTCTGTTACGTTCTACTCACCAGACCTTCCTGATCCATTTCAGTAGTGTCTGTTGGATTCCCTGCTGAGCATGTTCTTCACATAGACAGACTAAAAAACACTACAAGGATGAAAGTCTACAGTGGGACACCACAAAGTTGGAAACTTTGACGTGAAGATCCAAACCTCACTATATTATTATCAAAATTTACCAACAATCTTGCGGGTGGGGAAAAAACTCCCCGAGATGGCATAAGAAGGAAACCTTGAGAGGAACCAGGGTCTCTTCCTCTCTCAGGTGCTACAGAAGTTCATTTGAGCCTTTACGTCTCTGTGTGTGAAAGTGAGGGACGTCTGACAATCAGCATCAGTAGAGAGGAAGCAACGGCATCATGGTGGTTGCCAGATTGTGTTTGTAGTGGTGCTGATGGACGGTTTTACATCAAAGCATCCAACCATTCGCCTCAAACTGCTGAGCTCAATGCTGATCCCAAGTTTCTTTCTTTCTTTTCTCTTTCTTTCTATTTGGGTTTTTTTGTGTGTCCTACTTTTCTTGCTTGATGCCTGCCTGCCTTCCATCCTTCCTTCCATCCACTGTTTGCCATTCTTACTGTTTTCTTTCTTTCTTTTTCCTTTTCTTCTTTCTTACTTAAATTTGTTTTACAATCTGTGTGCTGTATGCTTCCTTCCTTCCTTTCTTCCTTCTTTTTTATTTCCACTATTTTTCATTCTTTCTGTTCTTTCATTCTACTGTTTTTCATTCTTTCATTCTTCCTTCCTTTCCTCCCTTCTTTTTTTATTTCCACTGTTTTTCATTCTCTGTTCTTTCTTTCTGTTTTCTATTTTTCTTGATCTATCTATCTATCTATCTATCTATCTATCTATCTATCTATCTATCTATCTATCTATCTATCTATCTACTTTTTTCTCTTCTTTCTATTTTTTACAATCTGTAAAAACTTTCCTTCATTCGTTCATTCGTTCGTTTCCTTCCTTCCTTTTTTATTTCCACTGTTTTTCATTCTTTCTGTTCTTTCTTCCTGTTGTTTCTTTCTGTTCTCTATCTATCTATCTATCTATCTATCTATCTATCTATCTATCTATCTATCTATCTATCTATCTATCTATCTATCTATCTATCATCATCATCTACTTTTTATCTCTTTTTTTCCTCTCTCTTTCTTTCTATTTTTTTTACAATCTGTGTCCGACTTTCCTTCATTCGTTCCTTCCTTCCACTGTTTTTCATTCTTACTGTTCTCTTTCTTTGTTTCTTTACAATGTCTCTCCTACTTTTCTTGCTTCCTACCTTCTTATTTCCTTCCACTGTTCTTTCTTTCTTCCTGTCCTTCCTTCCTTCCATCCTTCCTTATTGACCACCTTCTGGGTGAATTGCACCCCGGCCTCGTCTCTTCATCATTACCTGACCTTACGAACGGCCAAAAATCTCCACAAAATCTAGTGGAACATCTTCCCAGAACAATGGAGGTTATTTTAAGAGCGGGATGGTTTAAAAGGTGACAACAAACTTTTGTAGATGAGATTACTGTGGATGGTTCTACTTGGAAACCATGAAATTGGATTTGGACTGGAATTAATATGAACATTTTGCTAAAATGGCTTAGCAGTTGCCTTCACAAAAAAAAAAAAAAAAAAGATGAAACTATTCTGAATCGGCCCCCTAGTTGTCTAGATGATGATGGGTTCTTTTTTCCTGCTGGTTTGTTTGGGCAAATGTGATGAATTTCAATTGTATATCGATTCATTTTCACAGAGCTGCTTTGTGACAAAGTGCATTGTTCAAAGTGGCAAACAAATAGAATTGAGTCATCAGTGGTCAAAAACCACACAGTGTGTGGTGATGATGTTCCTCTCGCTTGCTCATGTCGCATCCTATCAGGTTTCTGCCTCCGTCGTAGACATCTCTAAGTGAACAGTGCACGAGCGATGCATTTCGTCCCTGCCCCCTTCTCCTTTTTTAAATAGGCCTCGGCTACTTCAGGGTGGAGTTAGACGAGGTGGGTGCAGGGTTTCACGGGCTCGTCTGCTTTCCGCATGGCACTAGGAGATTTTTATGGTTGCCATGTTGGTTTAAAAGCCCCAGCAGTCAGGCTGTTATTTTAGCAGGAAATTGCTTCACAGTGCAGCTTCAAGCTGTATATGACCACAAGGGAAAGTTCTTGGACATGTGTGTCAGCCTTTTCTGGTTCTACGCATGATGCAAGAAGAGTGCTATTTACAGCAATCCTCTGTACCCACCTGAAGGTTATGGGGGCGACCCTTGACTTTGCCCCTTACCCTTAACTCTAAGCACCCCAGTTGAAGGAACTTTTAAACAGGTTCAAGACCTATTGGACAACCGTGGACCTTGCGATCATCATGAAGACCACGTTAAACATGAGTTGTTTTAGCCATACAGTAACATCATCGCTCTGAAAACCTCATATCAGCTTCTCTCCTAATCTCTTTATCGTCTTATCTCCCATCTACCATATTCCCCCACACAAACTTCTCCACTCTTCTCCCGGCTGCTTCTATTCTCCTTCTTTTCTCTTTTGTCTGAGCCCCTCTGAATCTCTGGATGTGTGTGAAAGGGAGGGACGTCTGACGGTCAGCATCAGTAGAGAGAAATCAATCATGATGATGCTGATGGACTCACCCAGTCTCTCTTTTTCTTTCTTTCTTTCTTTCTTTCTTTCTTTCTTTCTTTCTTTCTTTCTTTCTTTCTTTCTTTCTTTCTTTCTTTCATTCTTCTCTATTAATTTTTCGTTTAAACTGTTTCGTTCTTTTCTTGCTTCCTTTCTCCTTTCCACTGCTTTGCATTCTTTCTGCTCCAAATTGTCTTTTTTTCTTTCTTTCTTTCTCAGTCATTTCTTACTCTTGTGCTTGCTTGCTTTTTTTTGTTCTTTTTTCTCTGTTCATTTAATTTTTCTTATCTGTTTTCTTCTTTTCTTGCCCCTTTTCTTCCTTCCTCCCTCCCTTCCTTCCTTCCTCCCTCCCTTCCTTCCTTCCTCCCTCCCTTCCTTCCTTCCTTCCTTCCTTCCTTGCTTCCACTTTTCTACATTCTTTCTGTCTTCATTCTCTTCCTTTTAATTTCCGGTCTTTAATTTGTTTGTTTCTTTGTTGTTCTCTTTTCTCTGTTCATTTTATTTTTATTTTTTCTCTTCTTGTTTTCTTTTCTTTTCTTCCTTTCTTGCACTTTCTTAATTCTTGTTTCTCTGTTTGTTGCTCTTTCTTTCTTTCTTTCTTTCTTTCTTTCTTTCTTTCAATCAATATCTTTCATATTTCCCTGTTAATTAATTTTTTTTCTTGCAATATGTTTCCCTCTTTTCTTGCTCCCCCCTTCCTATTATTTTTTTTCTTTACTCCATTGTTCTACATTCTTTTAAATCCATCTCAATATCAAACCCTCTTATTTCTTTCTTTTTCTTTCTTTCTTTCTTTCTTTCTTTCTTTCTTTCTTTTGCAGTTATTCTCCAGTTAGCATTAGCATTTTTCTAAAACCGTCACCAATATAAAGGCTCTATTCTAGTTGCCAGAGATCTTCACTATGTAGTGTTTTTGGTTAAATAGTCTCAGATTTAAAGGCTCCATCCCAAATACCAAATTTCTTCACTAGGTAGTGTTCTTAATAAAAGGGTCACCAATTTAAAGGCTTCATCCCAGTAAACAATCAATTTTTCAAAAATTCATTACTGTCCTTAGTGAAACACTAACAATTTTTCGGCTTCATCTCAAATCACAGAGTTCTTTACTAGCACACTAATCAGCGGTGATCTGAGATCATTGTTAGCTAAGGCTGTAGCGCACTAGCATCATCGATCTTCAGAGGAAGTCAGCAAGGGTACGAGGTAAAGCAAGGCACAAAATCAGGACTGAACCACTTCTTGTTTACAATGTGGAGAAAAAAGAAAAGATATATATATATATATATATATATATATATATATATATATATATATATATATATATATATATATATATATAAACAGAGAGATTGCAAGAAGACAAAAGCAAACAAGAGCAACAAAACACATCGATCAAAGTGTGGGTGAGAGAGAAGTGCATTCACTAGAGAGAGAAAAAAAAATGAGAGAGGGATATATAAAGAAAAAGAGAGAGAAAGAGAGATTAATAATAGCTGAGAGAGAGGAGGGAAGTGTAGCACTCAGGAGGGATGATAACATCGTAAACACACACACACACACACACACACACACACACACACACACACACACACACACACACACACACACACACACACATTCAATTCCAGATAGCTTTACTGGCACAGACTCCATTAAGTGTAACATTGCCAAAACTTTTAAAAATAGAAAAGCTTTTCAGAACTTTAACCATTTTTTTTGTTTCTTTGGTAAAAGAAAAATATCCTCCTCTCCTCTTTTTCTCCATCTGTCCCAATTTGGGCTGCGTCCCAAATCTCTGAAATAATACAATATAATCCTGCACCTATTAGCATTCACTTCAGCAACCAAAAAAATTTAGACTTTTCTCATAAACTAGCTGTTTAACATGCTAATTAGCTGTTAGCATTAGAGAAGAGATTAGCTGTAAACATTTATCAGCCAACTCACTATGCTGACTCAAGCAACCTCTCTCTCTCTCTCTCTCTCTCTCTCTCTCTCTCTCTCTCTGTGGTGGAATTAAACAGCTTGTTTCTGGTCGTTAAATCTCTCCTCCCTCTGTTTCTTCGAATATAAACATCTGATCGGCGCCATTTGTTCGCCTGGTTTGAGAAAAATTTAAATGACTTTTGCATTAATAAACGCAAAGCTTCTGTTTCTCTTTTTTTCTTCTTCTTCTTTATCCCGTGTTGAGTGTATGTGTATGTATGTGTATGTACGTGTGTTACATGACTCATACTGTTTTCTCGCTCTAACTCTGACACATTGTTATTATATAATTAAACATTTCAGATGCACCTCTCATAGCTGATGTCATAATGGGACAAATGAGAGCTGACAACGTCATCCTGGGACATCTGGCAGTTGACGCTGTCACATTGGGACATCTGACAGTTGATGTCATACTGGGACATCGGACAACTAATAGCGTCACATTAGGACTCCGGAAATGTCATATTGGACAACGTCATAATGGGACATAGGACATCTAAAGAATTTTTTTACTCCGCTGTCTCATTGAAAATCCCTTTCTTTTATTTATATTCTCGTTCTTTCTTTCTTTCTTTCTTTCTTTCTTTCTTTCTTTTTTTCTTTCTTTCTTTCTTTCTCTTTCTTTCTTTCTTTCTTTCTTTGCTATTACTACTTTTCTTTCTTCCGTCCTTCTGCAAGATCTCACCTCTTTTTTTCTTTTTACTACCCTCTCAATGAAAATCCCTTTCATTTCTTCATTCTTTTTTTTCTTGCTATTACTATCTTTCTTTCTTTCATGCTATTACCATTTATCTTTCTTTCTTTCTTTCTTTCTTTCTTTCTTTCTTTCTTTCTTTCTTTCTTTCTATGATATTACTACTTTTCTTCCTTCCTTCCTTCCTTCCTTCCTTCCTTTCTTCCCTTCTCATTATGCCATCATCTGACAGCTGAAGATGACATAATCGAACAGCTAATGATGTCATAATGCGAGATCTCACCTCTTTATTTCTGTCTTTTTACTACACTCATTTTAAATCCCTTTCTTTCTTTCTCTTTCATGCTATTGCCAATTATCTTTCTTGTTTCGTTCTCTTTCTTTCTTTCTTTCTTTCTTTCTTTCTTTCTTTTTTCTCTTTTGCTCATCACACATGAAACACCTCCCAGCAGATCGAGTGTGTTTGGTGTAAGTTGTGGATGTGTGAAAGACGGGTGAGATCGGTGTGTTTGAAGTTAAACAGCGGAGAATGAAACACAGACGCTGCTGATGGAGGTCAAGCACGGGGGTTTGGGTGAGGTGTTTGCGATTCCCTGCTGATTCATCTCAGTTTAAATTGTGGTATGAAACTCGCGCTCGCACATCGACTCAAACACACACTGAACCTCCATAAGGGGGAGAACAAACCCCCTCACAGGGGGTTCCCATGGTGCCGTCTCAAATCTACAAACGAACACTAAGGATTCACAGTCTTGGTTTTTCATGCTAGCATCAATGCTACAACACGATTCATTGAAAGTAGTTTGCATGTTGTCATGGTTTCCCGAGCTTCTGATTGGCCAGTCCTCATGAGCAGGAAATAATTGAGAAAACCTATGGCTGAATCATGAGGGAGAAATCTTTTCAACAGAGTGATTAGCACAGAAGCTTAAATGTCTGCGACTAGCCGGATAAACTAACACAACTCGCCAAAGTGTAAAGTTTCCAAAGCACTATTTTTTGTCCTCCGAGGACAAGTCTCCATCCTCGACATGACAATCCACACTTTCCATCTTCAGCATTTCACTCCAGCGGTTGTTAGCTTAAGCGCTGCTGATCTCAAGAGGCTTCGCTAAAAGCGCCAGACTACGGAGCTGTGGCGTCCCGGACGCTCTTTTCTCAGCGCTTTTAGGAATGTAGGTCAGATTTCTGTCAGAAATACATGTTAGCATTGCAGCAGGCTAACAATAATGTAACAACACACTAAACTTTGAATGAAACGCAGCCTGCATACGTTGTTGCATTCAAGAAAGCTACACTTCAGGAAGTAAATCTTGATTCGGAACACAACCAGTGATAACATTCAGCGTCAAGACTACAATTGATTCTTAATACTGAACTTAATTTGCTTCAGTTTGGAACACAGCCAATCATATTTTCAAAGGTGCCTTGGTAGGTTCATTTAGAAGTACCTCGTAGGGAGTCTGTATACAAATCACCTCATTTGGAACGCAGCCATTGATACTCTTGGAGGATGTTCAGGGAAGTCTTCACTGTTTTGGAAAAGCATTGATTTGGAACACAGTCGAACATGCATTCAGAGATGCTTTGTAGTGTTTGGGAAGTCTGCATATAATTCACATATTTGAAACGCAGCTAAACATCAGGGACGCCTTATGTTCAGATAGTCTACACTTGAGTTGGAACACAGCCGAACAGAGTTGCTTGCAGTGAGTGATGCTGAAACTTAATTTGGGACACAGCCATTCAGATAAAGATGTTCAATACGTCTCCAGTTGATACTGTTAAAACTTAATTTGGAGCACAGCCGGTCAGATGTTCGAAAATTATTTTTACAGTGCTTATTAAGTCCACACCTGATAGTAAACATTAATTTGGAACACAGCCGACCAGACTTTTAAAAACTCTCTTTTCCCTGGGTCAGCAAGTCTACGCTTGATTGACTTGATTTAAAACACAGATGGCCTTGTAGTGTTCGATGGGTCCCTACAAGATTTTGATACAAGTCGATTTGGAACACAGCCAGTTAGACATGCCTTGTAATATTCAACACAGTGTCACTTGATGCCATTAAAATTGATTTGGAACACAGCCAGTCGGACTTTTGGAGATGCCTTGTAGTGTTCAATAAAGCCACACTTGATTAAAGAAAACTTAATTTTGGACACAGCTGGTCAGCTCTTGTAATGCGATGCCTGGTAATGTTCACAGAGTCTACATACTGATAAAACTCTATTTGGAACACAGCCATTACAACAAGATGCTCTGCAGTCTTAATTATATCCACAATGAGGAAGTCTGTACTCAGCTTAATTTGGGATACAACACCTATGTGACAAATCAAATAGTTCGTAGTTAATTTGGAATGCAACCAATGAAACCTTAAGAGACGCTTTGCAGCATTCATTAAATCCACACCTGTTGGTAAAACTTCATTTGGAACACAGCCAATAAAGACATTTAAAGACATGATGTAGCGTTCTGTCTACACTTGATTAAATGAATTTGGAACCCAGCCAGTCAGATACTCAGAGACAACTTGTAGGGTTTAGGAAGTCTGCACTTACTGTATATGACTTAATTTGGGATACAGCAAGCCCCCCCCCAGTTTTCTTTTTGAAAGTCAGTTCGCTATACTCAGGAATTTCAAAGTGACAGCTGATGAATTAGTGATACAGAAAAAGGAGTGGTTTTATAAGATAAAAACGATGTATTTAAAACTAAATGAAAAAAATATGTATTTAAACAAATTTTAAGCAGAACTGCCATAAAGATGTTTTATTGCAAGACCGGTTGAGGTAGATCTTGTACTACAAAACACAGCCATAACCACACTATACTTTATTAAACTGGGGCAACAGCTTTAAATTCCTTGGAGGGCACCTCACCTGGATCTCACCTGGCTCGAGTACATTGGAGAGCCAAGAAAACACTTTCACAACAATTCTGTCAGAGCCCCTGAAGCCATCGTAAGGAACCTTGGCTGGTAGGATTACCCACTGGAATGCATGTCTGAACAACCCTTGACCGGCAAAACCTGCAATAGCAAGTGCCCGAGGCACCCCTGGAGAGGAGTTACTTTCCCTCCGGGACATTTACACCAGCTGGAGTAACTGATCCCTTGGGAGTCTAATCGACAACAATCAGTTGAGTTTAACCAGGATGGTGTGGAAAACATTGTCAGAAGTAGTTCTGTTGCTCTTGTTAGACGAGAGGGGACAGCGGAGAATGATAAGGTGGATTCGAAGTGAAACAAAGGCTTGGTGGACTCTCTTATCCCAAGCAACTAAGGATTACAATTTAGGCCTTTGCTCAAGAGGATCAGCGGTATAGAGAGACATCGTCTGCGATTCTATCACGGACAGCAAGTTAGAACAAAGCGCAAATGTAAAATTCAGCTTGAAACTGCACAAATTCACCACGACATACGTTTGACATACGATGATCCTGTCGTTCAAAGTGTTTTGAGAGGCAAGAGCGGACGAACGTCGCTGGAAGATGACGAGAGATCAGGAAGACCTTCAACGAGCTCAACGCAAAAAATAAAAACATTCTGCAACTTGTTCATGATGATTGTCGGAGAACTCACTTTTTTACCCACCCTACTCGCCAGATTTGGTTGTCGACTTTGCCCTCTTCCTGAAGATAAAGATCCAGCTCAAAGGTCGTAGTTTTGACTGGTGTCTCAGAAAGTGCTTGACACGCTTTAAAAAGAAGACTTCCTGGACACATTCTAGAAGTGGCAGGAACAATGGGGGCACTGTATTACTCTGCAAGGGGATGTAGCTAAATAAAAAAACCTTCTTGTAAACAGAGCCAATCACTAAGCAAAACACAAATAGATACTCTTTCCAACCATGCTGAACAGATTGCACCTCAGAATGCAGACCATGCCCAGTCTTGAGGTTGATGAGAACTCCTTGGTTATGATGTTGGACTTATGATTAGAAGGTCAGGAACCTTCCGAACCACCATCGAAAGTGAAGGCTGATGGTTGAAGGCAAAGGAGGACTGGGTCGGAAAAGGGGAGGGCATACCTTAGTGGTTTTCACCTACCAAGTTTAGCTACAATTCCAGCACAATTAAACTGCCACTGCTGGGCTCTTGAGCAAGACCTTAACTCTGGAATGCTCAGTTGTTAGAATAAGATAATTGTAAGTTGCTCTGGATAAGTGCATCCTCCAAATGTAGATGTACAAGACCACACCAGGTTCTGGTCCATGAACAGATATCTGATCCCACACTGGGTAGAAACTGAACTGACTAGAACAGCAAACTTTTTCTAATTCTGAAGTCCTACTATGAAGACTGAATCTCCAAGTGTACACGTGAAGGCTGAACTTGCAGCCCAGCCGGCTGGACATTCGGACAGCCGAATAAGCAGATGTACTTTGAAGCACACTTCTCTCCAAGTGCATGTTTCCAAGCGAGTTCAGCATGTGTTCTGGTTTGAAAATGGACACAACACTGCTTTGATGTATGAATTTCTAATTCCTACCATATGTCATGTATACACAGCCTCTGCAGCCTGAGTGTGTGTGCTCATTACTTAAAACAACGAGTGAACCAATGACCCAGATAAGGCTGTATCTCAAGATACATTAATAAAGTGCATATAGGGGTTCTCAAGTGTAGCAATGGCATCATCAAATGTGGCAGCCAATCACACATCAGCAAGAATCACCAAACACTCTATACAGAGTCATTCACAAACACCGTCACTGACTGTGTCCCAAATGGCACACAGTGGAACGTGAATAATGCATCCACCAAAACCACTATAGGGTTAAATTTACAGGACCATTGCTGTTAGAGTTTTTTCCCCCACAAACGAGGTACACTACCACAGTGGATTTGGAATAACCCACAAAACATCATAGTCAAAAAGAGATAAACTTTTATTTATTTATTTTTTACCCACAATCTAGTGCACTACCATTATGGTTTGGGACAAAACCAACGGAAATGATACATCATTGTTGCTTAAAAGAATAAAAAAAATATTTTACACACTATGTAGTGCACTACCATGGTGGTTTGGGACAAAGCCACCGGAACTGATACATCAAGGTAGCTTAAAATATTTTATTTTATAAAAAAAAATAAAAATTCCACATTATTTGGTGCACTATCCTGGTGGTTTGGGACAAAACCTATACATTATTGTATCACTGTTCCTTTTTTACAAAATATTTTTACACCATCTAGTGTCCTTCCATTGTGGTTTGGGACAAAGCCACATGATGCATTGTGTCACTGTTGCTTAAAAGGGGTGAAAGGTATTTGTATTACACACTATCTAGGGTACTACCATTAGGGTTTGAGATAAAGCCATACTACACATTCTTTAATGGATTCTATCAAGAAATAGTGACTTATTATTTAGTTCCCTTCTGCGCCAGTTTGGTACAAAAACCCTCAGGAAACAGATACTAACTAGAAGCAGAATCGTACCTCAATCACCCAATACTAATTAGTGCACTACCACAGTGGTTTGGAGCGTCGCACCTGAGTGAAAGGCTAAGCTAGCCAATGCTATAATGCTAAATAGTGACAATGACCAGTTGGGCTGTGTTTCAAACGCTTAAACAGTGCTCCTTGAATAAATATTTAATATGCAAATATGCGAAGGTTCGATTTCTAAGCTTTGCAGTCCATGATTTACAGCCTCACTATGCTAATCCAGTGCTAACAGTAATGCTAAGACTATTGCAGTGCTAACACCGTTCCCCTTGCTAGCGTATTTGATGTGTAATATTTACTGCATTATGGCACTCGGCTGGGTCTTATTGCATCATAAAATCCACCGGTGTACGTGTGTGTGTGTGTGTGTGTGTGTGTGTGTGTGTGTGTGTGAGTGAGTGTGTGAGAGAGAGACCTTGGTGAGAAAAAAAAACAGTATTTTAAAACACCCATATGCTTCAGGGAAACTTTATGGCAGAATTACAAACATTTTTTTTTTCCACCGTAAATGAATGTTTTTTTTATTTATTTATTTATTTTTTATTTTGTAAGTGACTTCCACTTGGACAAAGTCGTCTCCTACAAAGTAACGGTCGCAGACTCGAGCTAATTCATCACTGTAACTATGACACGTTTATGTCCCGAAAAACAGGCCACGTTAGCAAAAGCGGACTGAAAAATACCCACAAAAAAAACAGCCCTCGCTTTTCTTTCGCCTGCGATGAATCATAAACAACCGTGCTGCTGTTTATTTCAGCTCCTAAAATCGACAGTAACAATCAGACGCCACATGCTAGCAGGAGCGCGGGACATACTAGCGTTCCTAGGCCAGCATTCAGAGGCTAAACCTTACACAAATAATAACAAAGAAATGGGGTTTACAAGAAGCCAGATCGTCCTGGAGTGCTTCTGAGGGACCATTTTAGAGGTAACCTTCAAAAGACCCTCTGGGTGAAGACCAGGTAGCTGAAACAAAAAGCATTGTGAGCTGCCACTGCTGGACCCTTGATCAAGTGCCTTAACCCTTCAGTTGAGGGAGCAATGGGTCAGAAATCTGGTGAGGGGGTGCCTCGGTAGTTAGGACATTGGACTTTGGACATTTGGCAAGATGCCACTGCTGGGCCCTTGAGCAAGGCCCTCAACCCTCAACTGCTAAGTTCAAAGTCCCTCTGAATTAGTGAATCTAAGAAATCTTTGGCAGGCAATTCGGTCACCTTAAGAATCTGCACTACATGGTGGCATTAGATTGGGTTCCATGTAACGGGTATTAGATAAACAGGAGGTGAGGTGGGTATCTGGGTTAGAGCACGCCATCTGGTGGTGAATTGTGGACAGAATCTCAGAGAGCACCCCGGCCATTAGCAACTCCTGCTAGAATTGCTCCCTGATGCTGAACTAACAACTTCATGGCTGCAAAGAGGTCTGGGATCTGGGCATCTGGTTGGTTAATTTGAACAAAATGTCACTGAAGCAATAAAATATCCTTCATGTTTGTGTTGAGGAACTCGTTGACTTGTAGACTTCGCTTACCAACTAGAGAGCTAGCATTAATTAAAAATAAGACGAGTTCATGCTCCTCGCTTAACCCCCAAACCCCATATCACTCAGATACAGTCCACATTCTAAACATCGGAATACAATTGGTATTAGCCTAGTATTAGCCTAGCATTAGCATAGCATTAGCACAGCGGTAGCACTTACATTTTACTTACATAACATATACCAAGAGCACAAATATGGACACGTCATCTCCCACTGCTAGCATTAGCACTGACCTTTTTTTTGTTTTTCTTTCTTTCTTTCTTTCTTTCTTTCTTTCTTTCTTTCTTATTGTGGGTTGGGGATGTTTCTCTCATTTAAGCACCTTTGCTTCTCATGTCTTCTATTAATTCTACTTTTTTTTTTTTTGATCATCTACTTATACTTCTTTGAAAGAAAAATTATTTCAATAAAATGTATTTTTAGTTACCTTTTTTATTTTATCAATTTTTTTATTTTATTTTATTATTTTTTAGCTCCGATGCTTTCTTTCTTCCTCTCTTATTGTGGGTTTGAGATATTTTTATTTTTATTTATTTTTTGCAATTTTGCTTCTCTTCAATTGACATTTTTTTTCTTCATTTTTTCGCTTATCTACTTGTACTTCTTAAAACAATTAACCTTTTCCCTTAATTTGTAGCTCCAATTAATTCATTAATCCGTTTTTTCTTTCTTTCGGATTGTGCAATTTTGCTTCTCTTACACGTACCTTTTTGGATTATCTTCTTAATAACGTTTTTCTATTTACTTCTTAAAAAAATAACTCAGTTAATTTTTAGCGCCAATTCTTTCTTTCATCTTTCTTTTTTATCCAGAATGTATCTCTTGCCATATTGTATGTGCATGTGCACTGTTAATGAGCTGTTATGTAGGATGTTGTGTGATTTGATAAATTGTTCATTCAGAGTTAAGTGTGTGTGTGTGTGTGTGTGTGTGTGTGTAGGGACCCCCTGCTATCTAATCTTGCTCATCTGTAGAGTATGTGGGAGGATGTAAGGTGTGTGTGAGATCTACATTACTTCCTCTCCCAAAAAAGTGAGGTGTGTAGGGAGAGAGAGAGAGAGAGAAAAAGAGAGAGAGAGAGAGAGAGAGAGTGAGAGCAACAAATGAAAGGCAAACACTTGCTTACACACACACAAACACACACACACACACACTACACCTTTATAATTTTTTCTGTAATAAATACATACACATCATTACTGCAGTCCATCTGTGTGTGTGTGTGTGTGTGTGTGTGTGTGTGTGTGTGTGTGTGTGTGTGTGTGTGTGTGTGTTAACCCACAGGGATGTGATGTTGATTAATTGCTAACAGATGAATCACAGTGTGTGTGGTGATGTAGCAGATGTGTGCCGATTAGCATTCGCCGATATAAAAAAGAGCTCTGTGACTCTGAATGCAGGTTTTAGGATGCGTTATATGAAGAGCTGCTATTGGCTGAGACGTGATCACATGACTCATTCATCAATAATTCATGTACAGTCATGTCTTAAATACACACAAAATGATGACGTCTGATAAAATCCAGGGTTCTGATGAGATGTCTGATGTCTGAGCTACACCGAGGCTCCTCACCGATGGAATGGTCCACAAATTCAGTCCCAACTGACAGCTGATGATGTCAGAGTGAACCTTACAGCAGCCGACCAATCAACAGCTTCCATTCAAATCACATTTACTGGAAGTGAACATTTGCATGGTTTTCTTTCGGATTATCATTACACTCTTTATTTTTATTTTACATTGATGTTTGTTCATCATTTTTTTATATATTTTTTTTTCTTTGTTTTACATTCATCTTTCTTTCTTTTTCATTATTGTGCTTTTTTTCATTTCTGCTTTTTTATTTATTTGTTTACTTTTTTCCTTTTTTTTCTTTCTTTCTTTCTTGTGTTTTTTTGTTGTACTTTCAAATTAATTTTTGTTCTTTCTTTCTTTCTTTCTTTCTTTCTTTCTTTCTTTCTTTCTTTTATTCATTGTTGTGCTCTTTCTTTCTTTCTTTCTTTCTTTCTTTCTTTCTTTCTTTCTTTCTTTCTTTCTCTCTTATTGTTGTGCTCTTCCTTTCGTTCTTTTTTTATGAATTTTTGTCCTCTTTTTCTTTTTTTCCTTGTATGTTTTTTCTTTGTTCTACTTCCAAATTTATTTATGTTTTCTTTCTTTCAAATTTATTTTTGTTCTTTCTTTCTTCCTGGTATGTATTTTTGTTTTGTTCTACTTTCAAATTTATTTTTCTTTCGTTCTTTTTCTCTCTTTCTTTCAAATTGATTTTTTCTTTCTTTCTTTCTCTTTCTTTCTTTCTTTCTTTCTTTCTTTCTTTCTTTCTTTCTTTCTTTCTTTCTTTCTTTCTTTCTTTCTTTCTTTCTTTCAAATTTTCCTTCCTTCCTTTCCTCCTTTCTTCCTTCCTTCCTTTCACTGTTTCTCCATATTTTCTGTCAGTCTTTCTTCATGTTCAGCTTTTTCCCTTTTGTTGACTTTGTTTTTAACTTCTAACCTGGGTTTCCCCACTCTGTCCTTGGAATTCGTATATTTGAGGCAAAACCTCCAAAAAGAATCCTGAGTGCTTTCTTATAATATAATTGATTGATATGGAGTGAGTGCTGAGATAAACCCCATGTCAGTGCGCTGCATTTGATCAATGTTGTTTGTGTACGTGTGAGAGCTGCTGAGTGGATGTGAGAGGACACAGAGAGAGAGAAAGAGAGCAGAGGATTGTGGGTAAATTGAGTGATGTGTTTCTCTGTTCTTTAAATGGAGGTAAGTTTGTACTAAAGTGCTGAAGAACAGCAGAGTTCTGTTAGCAAATACTCCTCTCTCTCTCTCTCTCTCTCTCTCTCTCTCTCTCTCTCTCTCTCTCTCTTTCTGTCCAGTTTGAGATCGAACTGAAGATGTGTAGCTCCTAAAAACACTCTACACTGTTTACACACACACACACACACACACACACACACTTTGATGTATGCTCCATTATCAGGAGGAATGGCGAGCGCTAGTCTACTTTGCTAGCATTTAGTGAACAAACAAACAAAAATAAGCTGAGAAAATAGTGTATAGATCAGCAGCCTGTCTCAAACCAATCAATACTGCTGAATACCAAGAGATCCAAATCTCACACACACAAACACACCACACACACACAGTGGTCTATACACAATACACGCATCAAAAACATCTTTTGAAATTAGAGTGATTCAGTGATGAATACGTTTCACTGCTATTCACACAGACATTGTCCTCATCCAGAAGACCAAAAGTTTCTACATCACATGGATGATTCATGGCTCGTGATCGGACACTGAAGCGTGCTTCCTCCGAAGTAACTCTTTCCTGAAGACTGCAAACATTTCATGAACTCAATTAACCTTCTCTGGATAAGGCAAGAAGCGTTTCCATGAAGACAGGAAACTTTGTGAAACCTTACCAGGAGCTCCATGAATGACTTTAGGAACTCAGGAACTTAAAAAATGATTCAAGAACTTTTAGGGACAATGAAGGGTACATTATAAGAAAATCTGTTTCAGAAATGGAGAAACAAATAGAAGCGTTCTCCTCTTTCATACTTTCTTCCTTTCTTTTTGTTTTCACTCTTCCCCTTCTTTCTTTCTCTTTAAGTTCTTTCTCCATTTTCCAAGTCTTTCTTCCTGTCTTGTCAACAACAATGCTTACTGAGGTAAAAAAAACTCTGAATTTGTATTGGTTTTATTGGTTATAATGGAAATTTGATTGGTTTTAATGGTCCCGGGGGGGGGGGGGTTTCCATGTCTGGTGGCTACCATTAAGAACCAATAGAGCATCTTTGGTCAGTTAAACTGGACACCAGTGCAGACCATTAGTATGCATCAAGATTGCAAGAAGTTTCTAGAATGGTTTCAAAAGTTTGATGATCGTTTCATGATGTACAACACAAAATGTATTAGAAACTATTTGTTTTTTTTTATGGTAATTACTGGGCAAGTTTATTCAGGGTCTGTGCAGTTCAGGAGAGTTCCAGAAGCCGGTATTTCTTCAAAAGTTCCCAAAAATCGAGAGAAAGAGATTAGCTCAGAGGCACAAAAGTATACCGAGTGAGGAAAAAAACGCCGACTCCGTCCGCTCCATTACAATTAACACAGCAGTCCTTTCGTTGACGAATTTTCCACTCAGCTGGTCACAAGAAAAGCTGTCAGAATGACTGATGATCAGCATTAGACGTTTTGTTGTTGGCTTTTCATCTCTGACTGCTCAAGGTTAGCCGCTTCTGTTGGTAAACTTCCAGAGTGTACACTACTTAGCAGCGCCCCAGGTGGGTGTGGGTGTATAGACGAGGACTTTTTTTTTACGTTGTTAATCAGCTTAATCTAGAAAATCTTGTCCGTAATAAAAAAATTAGAGGCTTTGATTCACAAAGTTAGCACCGAACTCCCTCAGCTTGCTGTTCTCTGGTTAGGAATCGACAAGTCAAGGGTGTACGACTGAGTGCTCAAAATTTAGTTGAGTAAAAAGGAAAATATATTTGATTTAAAAATGTAGTTAAGTTAAAGTTTCCGCAAATGTAAATATTTCAGTGAAGTACAGACACACACACATTTAGTATTCGCACTCAACATGGTTTGAGAACCTCGTCCACCACCGTATCCGACAGCTCCATAGCAAGAACAGGAGGACGGATTGGACTGTAGTTGGTTTTGGCGGTCTGCTGCACTGACTCGGGAGTGCAGTTTGCTTCTGATCATCTTCACTGTACCCCGCAACTTTGTATATATGCTTCAAATGGACATTTGGTGCAACCCAGATGAGGATGGGTTCCCTCTTGAGTCTGGTTCCTCTCAAGGTTTCTTCCTTATGCCATCTCGGGGAGTTTTTCCTTGCCACAGTTGCTCATCAGGGACAAACATACTTACAAAGAACATATTTACATTTAATCACCACATTATCTGTGTAAAGCTGCTTTGAGACAATGTTCATTGTTAAAAGCGCTATACAAATAAAAATGAATTGAATTGAATTGAATTGAAGAACAGAGTTTTATTCATGGCATTAATAGGAAGCCACATCAAATGTGCGCTAAGATGTGACGTCTTTTAGATGTATACTGTTAAACCCTTGTTCTAGTAAGAAGCCAGTTGGCATATATTAAAATGTGTCTTGTTGGTTTTTAATTAGGATTCACACGCTAGGCTCTAATGTCCTGCCATTGATGCTGGCAGTCTCCTTTTTTATATATCCTTCTAACAAGATGGCACTATTCCCAATCTGCGACTCCCCATGTCAGATCTGGTTCTCTTCTGGGATATCGCAAATGCAAACAGAAAAGGGCGGGACAGACACATGGATACACTCGGGGGGCAGGGGGAGCCAAAATCCATCAAGGGTGGCGACATAATACAGAGCGATCCAGTGAACACTGTTGTTGAAAGAAATCCGAGTCCGAAATTACACATCATCACGCATCCAACTTCAATAAGCGAGAGGAAACCATAAAAAGATTGCAATGGGATATCGATTGCCTCGAGAGGAAAAAAAAAAAAAATGCAGTAGAGAAAAATTGTGTTCATCTTAGTAAGGTATTGATCGAGAATAAAACAAGAACGAAAAGGTGAAAGGTGCATTAGTGAGGGCAACGATATGCACGGGGAAAATGATAATAATTATTTTTTTTTTATGTTGAAAAAACTTACTGAAAAGCAGATGGATTATTTCTATTCCACTGAATAAACTCTGATACTGGATCCAAGCGAGATGAGAAGACTGGCCTTAGAGAACATTATAACGAAGCTTTTTTTATTGCCTTTACACATAAAGCACGACAGAACTTTCGTACGTTTTTTCACAACCGAGACAAGGCTTAGAGCTCACAGAAGCGGTGAGCGGGCCTGAGGTCTGGGGGATGCTTTCTTCATTTTTTTGAAGGATTGCCAGCAAAAGATGAATGTTTTTTGACTTGATTGTTTTCATAAATGCTTTTAAGAATGATGTACTATCCAGACACTGTCCTCTGGCTATTCTGTAACTTTTACCAAGAAAATGTATATTATTATAATATTAAGTTACGAGATTTATGGTGTAACTGGTGCTAATCTGACCAAAATCCACACGATCTCGCTTCCGCACCCACCCTACTTCGTTAGATTCGGCTCCCACGGACTTTGCCCTCTTTCCGAAGGTGAAGACTCATGGGAATCAGGCAGGATTTTTCCAAAGGGTAAAATGGAGCAGGTGGGATTGGTCAAGAGTGACTAGAAAAGTAAACACAATTGGTCAACAGGATTGGTGATTGATATGATAAGGAGCAGGTGGGATTGTTTCAGACTGCCTGAGAAAGCTGTCAACGGTGCCGGAAGGAGCAGTTGGGATTAAAAGGGATTACGATGGTATAGTGTCTGACAGAGTGGACAAAATAGGTCAAAAATGTCTGTTGCATTGTGAGAAATTGGTGAAGAGAGTACATAGAATCCAGGTGGATTGATACAGGGTTTGCAAGAGTGAGCAGGACTGGTCAGGAATGTCTGCAGGAATTAACTAAACTGACCAGGCATAACATTATGACCAATGACGTAAAAGACACTGATTATCTCTTCTTCATGACACCTGTTAGTGGGTGGGATATATTTATTGGGCAGCAAGTGAATGGGGGAATGGCACAAGTTTGACAAATTGTGACATCTAGACGACTGGGTCAGAGCATCTCCAAAACTGCCGCTCTTGTGGGATGTTTCCGGGCTGCAGTGGTCAGGATCTATCAAAAGTGGTCCAAGGGAGGAATAGTAAGGAACCCGGCAACAGGGTCCTGGTCGGCCAAGGCTCATTGATGCACGGGGTGATCGGTGGCCATTAAGATATGTCTGGTCAGTGTCACTTCTGGGTGTGACTTGTTCTTACATAGACTTTCCATTAAGCCTTTATGACCAAACAACAGTCTTGAAGGATTATCTATAGTAAAGCAATGAATTATCAGTATATACTGTAGTTTTCACATCATGCAAAAATATTTCATTTGAAGTCAGAGAAAGCAGTCTGGTTAATGAGGTAAAATGTAAAGTATTTGAATAGGAAGTACTCAAAATTTAGGCGGTTACTATTCGGAAAAGAAACGTTCTAAAAGGTTTGGTGCTTGGCTAGTTACACGTTTCTGTAGTGGAATTAACCAGACATGCTAAAGGATAGTCTGCCTAGACTTTCGTTGTTGATGTGATTATGGAAAACCTGCTTGTCTCCACATTGTGGCATAAATCAACCTTTTTAGCACCACTAGAAGGACAAAAGGATTGGTTGAACAAATAGAAAAAGACACAGGCAACAACTGACTCTAGTTGCAATCCTCGATTTGCCAACAAGGAAAAAGGTTAGGGTCTAGTGGGCAGAAAAAGTTGTGGTTGAAGGGAACAAAGACTATATTATAGAAGAGATCTGCCATTAATTTGGATAAGGCTATTCTTCAGAGAGCAGGGACTTATAGTATTACTATCATCTGTTTTTAATTAGACTAGAGAAAGTTCATTCATCCAGCTTGCACCCCTTTTTTTCACTCAATTATCGAGCTATAGAAGCCAGTTTTCAGATTACGGAAAAATCTATTGAAGCCTATACGGAATGGCTAATCAAAGAACAATTCATTCATTACCCACTGGTACAAACAAGAATAGTTGTCTCTGTTTTTCGCTGTTTTACTCCACCTTGCTCCTCTCTCTAAATCGCCCCCCCTTATGTTTTTTGTCATTTCGCCAAAATTGTCATTTTCCAGAGACAGAAAACCCTTTCAGTGGTGTTCAGGCTCTCACCGAGCGTCCAGCAAATCACAGTCAATCATCAAATCCGCAAGCTCGTTAGCAGTGCAGCATGAAATTGTGGGTGAGTTTTGGGGCATTCTGGGACTCAGAGCAGTTAGCCTCCTGCCGTCTGCAGCGGGAGCCAGAAAGAAAGAAAGAAAGAAAGAAAGCTTGCCTTGCCAAACGTGCCTCGCCATTCACAGGGGAGAAAAACAAAAAAAAAACGCAATGCTTCGAAAGCGAGCACTTTATATGTCGCGTCAAGGTTAAAATTGCTCTTTGCAGTCCGAAGTGTTTATCGTCCAAAGACGGCATTAGCGCAAGGTCAATGTTTTGTATAGAATAGACGAAGCGCAAAACTTTCACATTGAAAACACTGAATGATGAGAGCTAAATTAAATTCCAGCCGCCAACTGATGGCATCATAATCACAGTCGACCAATCAGAAGCTTTTCTTTTGTTTTCTTAGCCAGTCTTCTGTCTTTCGCATTATTTATAGCCTTATGATGTATCATTTTCGCTATATGACCCCGCTGATCTACAGATTTTTGCTGTATGACCCCACTGAACAGCCTCTGACCTCTGGTTTTCTTTGCCACTTCCTGCAGCTGTATAAAAAGTGAGCGTTTCATCCACACCGTCAGCTCGGTGCCACCTCTCATGTCGGTACATCTCAATCATAGGCTAGGTGGAAATGTCGCTCGGTGCACCTCACACTGTTTTACCACATGTTCATGCCGATCTTCATAAAATATTGACACCCATCCACTGTGACCTTTCCGCTGTGGGACCACAGACTGAAAAATGGTCGAGGTTCCCGCCGCTCGCTGCAGGCTCCGGAGAGCGAGACGCGTCCTACCATACCCCTGCTGTCTGAAAAATACAAGTGCCTTCTGGCCAATCAGGGCCCGTGTTAGTGAGGCGAGGGAATGTAATTAGAGTCAGACCGCCGCTGCGCTCGCTCTCTAACTCGCCACACACTTCAAATCCGAGTGCGTTTTTTTTTTTTTTTTTAATGCTAAACTTGATTCCAGGGGACGTTTTTATCTGCTGAATCGATTTCTGCCTCATTAACAGGATTTCTTTCTGACACCCAGCCTGAATCCTGCCATATTTCTAAAAAGGAAAAAAGAAAAGAAAAAGAAAAAAAAAGAGAGAGAGAGAACGATGCCTGGAGCGCTGTATGATGAGGGAAATGAGCTCCATACACAACATTTATGTCAAAATCCGGAGCAATTAAATCCGATTAAATTCAAGCCTATGTGACATTGTAAAACATAAACGGAAGTCAATTAGCCATATTTGTAGTAATTACTATATTTACATATTTATATCTAATATTCCTCTTATCTGTGAAAGTGATAAATAAACGACTAAATTCTTTCTTTCTTGGTTTTGTTTTCCAAAAGGGTCTCAAAATCCTGTTAAAAGAGTGAAAAGTTTTTATTTTTATTTTTAAAACTACATTGTACATCTGACTTTTCCAGCCGTGTTTTTATTTTAATTAAACTAGGAGACCCAAAACCTGTTCCAGCATGACATTGCACCTGTCTACAAAGCTCTATTAAGATATGCTTTACATGGGTTAAAGTGGAAGATCTTCTATAAATCCCTATCCCATGAACACCTTTGGGATGAATTGGAACGACACCTCAGACCTTCTCATATCACCTACACCAGTAACTGTTGCTAAATGTGCACAAATCTCCATAAACACTCCAAAATTTAGCGGAACATCTTCCCAGCAGGTTATTATAAAAGCAAAGGGGGACTTAATGTGGAATGTTTAAAAAGAAACACATACCAAGCTTAAAATCAGTTGTCCACCAACTTTTGTGTAAATGTAGTGTGTGTGTGTGTGTGTGTATAAATATGTATATAGAAGTATATTTTTAGTGTACATTTCAAGAAGATTAAACTTTTGATTGAATATTCTTGAAATGCTAAAAACATTGTTAGCATAACTGTATTATCTGTATGACTAGCCTGTTCTATCCAAAAACCTAAAAGAATAATAAAAAAATGCATCTCGTGTCATTTCCTGTCGCTATATTCTTCTCTCGGATGAAACGAGACGAGTCCACGATGGTCCAGCGTGACACTCAGTTCATTGGTGGATAAGGGGAAAAAAAAAAAAAACTCCCTGAAGTTAAATCCATGATGGATTAGAGACGCTATGGCTCGAGTCGAGGTGACCTGGACCCTCCTGAAATACGGAGCCCGAGAACGAAGGAAGTCTTTCGATGCCGTAGCGGCGTTGACTTGGCGCTTCACTTCATTTTTCATGTAAAGACGGGAGTATCTCCTTGGCAACACAGTTAAACAGGAGACTCCATTACGGCGGCGAGGCAAAGGCCTAAATTCGATCTGCGAAATTACAATCCTCGCAATGAGATCATCGAAAACTCATTTCGGGTTTGGGGGGTGGGGGACCTGTGAGCGGACGAGCGCGAGAGAGAGAGAGATACATCACTCGCTCAATTCCCTCCGCTGTAGGTCACCGAGTGAGATCGCATCAAACGGTGAAAGAAAAAGAGAAAGAGAGAGAACTGAGTGACGAGGGCACGTTTTAAAACAGCCGTTCGAATCGACGGAGATTTATCATCGCGCTCTCCGCGGGATCGCGCGACAAGACTAATGATGAATGCCGCTGCGGTCGCCGCGACGACCTCGTCAACCTTACAGAAAGAGTGAAGGATGGAGGCAGAGAGGACGTTTGGGGAAATAAACGAGAGTTATAAAGCGTGTTGGAGACACAGGACGATCGTGTACGAGGAGTTCATCATGGCGGAAATCGCACACGTGGTCGTATGACGTGGCAAAATAGCTTAGCATAACATTACTTGGGTTAATTAGTAAGCGCTAGTAGGCGTGCTGAATGAGCGTTAGCTCAATGTTAGCTTAACAACCTTCGCTAATGATTGAAACTTAGGAAGAATAGGAAGAGGTGAAAACGATGCAACAGGTTTTCTGATTGGTCGGTGCGGATAATTAGCGCAAATCGTTCGCCGCTGAAGCGCAATAACAACCCTGACCTTTTTCCCTCTGCGAGCTCGTCGATGTTCTGTCAGTTATTTGGTTGCACGTTCAATGTGTAGACTTGTCATTATGCTTTACGTTTTTTTTTACCCATTCGACTGAAAATCCTTGCTGAGAAAAAAAAAAAAACCAGCACTTTGCCTTGTTACAAAAATCGCCTTCCTGTGGGATGCTCGAGAAATCCATTATTGTTAGGGTTCGCAATGTGTGGGTTTTGTTTTTGTTTTTGACTGCGTAGTTTTAGAAGATTTTCCTCATATACCAATTATGCTCTGTGATACAACAGAACAGTGGAACCCGGTTATGTCGATGTCCTAGGGGGTCGCCAAAAAGCATCGAGGTAACCAATGATCGAGATAAACGAAAATCAAAATGGCGGCAAATATATTAACGTGCTTGAAATTTCTTTATGTACATGATGTGCGTTAATAAATGAGAATGTGCATGCACGTGTTTTTGAAGGGTTTTTTTACACAACAGCGTTGCCGCGATTTGCTTGATGAAGGCATGCTATAAAAATACATACAGTACATGTTTATCTGTCAGGAATCCACCTGCCACGCCCCCTTCGGCTCCCTTCGGCGTGTCAGGTGCTTTCTCGGCCGCTTTCTCTAAAGCTCTCGGCTTTAATCGCACACATATGGTGCTCGTTTAGCATCATCACCAGCTCCTATTTAAACTTCCACACTCTCACTGTCTATTATTGTTGGTATATGTTGGTTCACGACGGTCGTTGTTATCGCGCATGCGTATCCCGGTACGTGTCTTCCCACCGGCACTCTCTCAACGGCTGCTCTTTTCTTCCCAAAGCGCATCGCGGATTCCCCCCGTTCATTCTATGATTTTGCTGGTCATCCCACGTTGTCCCGTGTGCTGTTCAGCGCCGCGCTTCTACTTTCGCCTCCCGTTCATCGCATAACATTTAACAACAAAAGGCATATGTGCACTAACTAACAGCAGAGATTCACCAGTATACAACACAACACCTGTAGCAGCTGTAAGACTTGATTTTTCCGCCACTTCCGCGAGTTCTTCTGCGGCTGCACCGAGATAACCGACGTTAAATGGCAAATTTTTCCCCCCTTGTGCTCGAGATATTAGGGTTTGGCGACATAAAAAAAGTCGACATAACCGATAAAAAATGCTTAGAAAAAGCGAGAATTTGGCGGTTCCACTTCAAAAACGTCGACTTAATAGGGTTAGATAACCGGGTTCCACTGTATTAAAGAGAAATAGAGATCCAGCTATATGTGGTTCTTCCTCAAACTGTTACCACAAACTTCGAACCACACAACTGTATCAGATGTCTTTGGATGCTATGCAGTGGGTCGGAGTGGAAGATCTTCAGGCTTTACTAACTCCCTTGTGGCTTAATGAGCAGAAATCTCCACAAAATCTCCACAAAATGAGTGAAGGTTATTATAAAGCAAATGTTCACTATTCAGAAAGCACAGACAAATCTCATGGTTGGGTGGCCACAAACTTTGGCCCTGTATATATTGAACATTGCTGAAGATTTGTGCTATTTTAATAAATCCAGAGGTTTTCAATAGGGTTGAGATCAGAGATCTTGAGCAGGCCACTCAAGATGTTCCACACAGTTCCAACCCATGTAAAGTATATCTTCATAGAGCTGGCTTTGTGAAAAGGGGGATTGTCATGCTGGAATGTCTGGGCTCCTAAGTAAAGGGTAAAACATTCACTTATATACACATTCACACAGTACCTCACAAAAGTTTGTACACCCCTCACACTTCACCGGCCATTTAATTATATGTTCTCAAGGGACAATATTATAGAAATAAAACTTGGAGATATTTTATAGAAGTCAATGTGCAGCTTGTATAGCTACAGATTACTGGCAACAAAAGTCAGTACACCCTAAACTAACATGTGAAAACTGTGTCCAAATTCACCAGAGCTGCACAGGTTGTTGCTGGGATCCTCTTCCACACCTCTGTAATGACATCACGTAGCTACTAGATGTTAGACGCAAGTCGCTTCTCCACCTTCTGCTTGAGGATACCGCGTTCGACCCAGTTTCTGAAGGGAGGGCATCAAGTTCTGCTTCAGAATGTCACCGTACATGTTGGAATCCATGTTTTCCCTCAATGAATCTCAGCTTCCCAGTACCAGCAGCACTCATGCAGCCCCAGACCATGATGCTACCACCACCACTGTAGTCAAGACACAATTCTCTTTCTGCTCCTCTCCAGAGCGTCAACACACATGCTTTGAAAACAACTGAGCCAAACAAGTTTTCCTTATTCTTATCAGACCACAGGACATGGATCCAGTAATTCATGCTCTTGGACAGGTCGTCTTCGGGGTTTCTTGTGAGCCAGCTTTAGAAGAGTCTCCTTCTGGGACGATGGCCTGCAAACTTATTTGTTGCAGTGTGCAGCGTACGGTCCGAGCAATGACAAGCGGACCATCCAATTCAACAACCTCTAAAGCAATGCTGCAGCACTTTTTACAGCAGTTTTCGGAAGCAGGTTCTGCACCTGAGGCACAGCACGAGGACTCGACTTCTTCGATGGACCCTTGCAAGGACTGTTCCGAGTGAAACCCGTGTTGGAAAACCTCTGTATGACCCTGGCCACTGTACTGTAACTCAGTTTTAGGGTTTTACTGATCTTATAGCCTCGGCATTTCCATGGAGAGCAACAATTCTAATTCTAAAGACCTCGTTCTTTGCCATGAGGCGTATGCCAGTATTAGAGAATTGTACTCCTCTCTAAGCATCTCTGTAATACAAGATACACAAATGTCTATGGTCCTGTCAAACTCCTCTAAAATATATCCAAGTCTTATTCCAAAAGTATTGTCCCTTGAGAAGATATACTAAAAATGTTTGCTTAAATCTAAAGGGTGTACTCACTTTTGTAAGATACTGTACATCTCCTTATACTGGATTTTTATGCTTATTTGTAACTATTTCATGATTTGTATTTTTTTTTAATTATTCATTCCTTTTATGATTCCCTTATTTAATATTTAATATTAAGAGCTCTTTTTTTTATCTAGGCACAGCATAACACAAGAGTCTTTCTCTCTCTCCGGAGTGTTTTCTTGAAGTTGTACTGGAGTGTATGTAGCCTTAGGGAGATGGCTGAATCAGTTCACTTTATTCCCCTCCACTTTTTATTTTATTTATTTATTTATTTTATAGGACATCAGCGGAGCGCATGGACTTTTACCTTTGGCCATAAACAGTTTTTTAGAAGAAACTCTCTCAGGTGGTTTCAGGCTTATTTAATTTTTTTTTCTTCCACTCCCCCCCTCTGGTTGAGTGCACGCTGAACTGCGTAGTTGAACTTGTACCGGCGTGTACGGTGAAGTATCGCAGTGTGTGACTCAGCACTTTTTTTTTTCTTCTGTTTTTGCTCCTAGCATCCAGCGAGAATTGATTTCAGATTAAAAAGCATGTTTCACATTGACACGATGCTTGTTCGCGGTCTTCTTTTTAAGCGTGAAAAATGCCCGAGCGACAAATCTTGCCAAAATGCATTTTTAAATCGGTTCAGTACAGCAAAAAATATTGTTGCATATTGAGATTTCCTTATATGGTTACAGTTTCCTGTTTTCTTTATTGGGTTTACTGGGCTGTTTTCTTCTTTACTTGCCTTATTTGGTCATAATTGTCTTATTTGGTTTATTGTCAGGCCTTTTTTTTAATAGACGTGTATATTTACCAGTAGGAAACCAGTAGGATTACGTCCAAAATGTCTTATATGGTCATAGTTTTTTGTTTTAATCCATTGCTTTTTTTTTTTTATAAGGTTTAAGGTTTTACTTGCCCCATTTGTTCAACACTTCCTGCACTATTCATGCCAGGCTTTTTTTTATTTATTTATTTTTTAATAAACATATTATTCTATATTAATAATATATATAATAATATAATATTATATTGGTGCAAGAGCCTGCACCTAGATGTGCTGCCCATAATATTTTGCAATTATATCCATAAATTTCTTATATAGTCCAAGTTTCCTGTACTAGTCCTAATCCCTTTTTTGTTAATTGGGTTCAGCCATCATTTTTTTCTTTACTTGCAATATTTAGTCAGTACTTTCTGCTCTATTTATGCCATATATATATATATATATATATATATATATATATATATATATATATATATATATATATATATATTTTGTTTTTTATTTATTTATTTATTTTTTATTATATTTATTTTGTGGTTAATTTTTTCTATTTTTTTATTTTTAAATGCTACAAATATATTATTTTAGATCACGCAGTATATCAAGCGTTTTTCATCTGTTAGCACAAAATGTGGCCTATTTGTCATATCAAAAAGACAGTATGATGTACTTGATCTGGATCAAGGTGGCAGGTATTACACATTTGTTGTTGCTTTTTTTTAATCGCTACGTGAAGCACTTTACTAGAAACTTAAGGATGAAACAATAAAAAAATTATCCTCAGCAGGAAATCTCGCCCATACAGAAAGCTGAAATATGACAAAAATATGGAAAACGAATGAGGTCACAACGAGGTGAGATATAAAAATAATTGTACATTTATGGCATTTGGCAGACGCCCTTAACCAGAGTGACTTACAATTATCCCATTTATACAACTGAGCAGATACGGAGTTGAGGGTCTTGTTTAGGGGCCCAGAAGTGGCGACTTGGGGTGGCTGGAAGCCAACGTCGAATGCCTTAACCACTTAGCTACCACCTCCCATAAATTGCGTAAAACTATGTTTAATAATTAACAATGTGTATTAACATTTTTATATTTAAATATAAATGCAATAATTAGAATTGCCTTATTGATGGCTAACACAAATGATTCGACATTTGTTCAAACAATATATCAATTGTTTATGAATAATGGTCCTTACAATTGCATTATGTCTTGCATTATACTACATTATATTACTAATAATATTAACACACAAACTGTAAAAGTATAGTACTCTAGTTAGAAAAGCAACAAAACCAACTACATTTGGGACACTGCCAGAATACGTCCCCATTAAGCCGTACCTTCCAAGTTACAGACTTTTGGCAAAAATGTCTTTGTATTTGTTAATTAGCCTTTTAGCATCACCACAATGCGTCACTGAGAGAAAAAGAAAACGGCCTGGTGATTTTTTTGTTCCATTTTTTTTTCTTTTTTGACTTCTTCTCTCGTTCCCTTGTTCTGTCTCTCTGTCCCTTAAAAGAACAGAAGGAGGTTCACCTATTGATCTGCACCTGTATTTGAATTATGGTCATTAATCAGGAGGAAAAAGCAGCACACGCTAATCAAAGCACCAAGTCCATGACCTACAACACTGCATCGGGATAAAGGGCAAAATGACTTTTCTTCCCGGTTGTAGTTCTGCAGTGATTACCCTGAAAGAAGGGAATATCGCACGTGAATGCGTAACAATTTCAAAAGGGCTGATGATTGGCCTATGATTTGGTAAGAACATGAATTAAACATGAGGTCCTGTGTTTGGACCCAAGGCAAAATAGTTGCACAATAGATATTTGGGACAGAGCCAAAGTTGTTAACATTATTTACATCATAGCGTAGTAAGAACATGCTAGCTGAAACAAAAATAGCCGAAGGGGTTACGTTCTGATGTTTGGGGCCGAGCCAAAATGGCTGACATTCTAGTCAGAACACGAATTAAGCATGAATGTTTTTGGCAATGTAATAAGAACACTACGTTTTTGGAACAGATCCAAATTGGCCGAGATGAAAGTTAGAGCATGCTAGTTGTCAATTTTGGTGTTTGTGTTGGAGCAGAAGTACACAGTGTTTGGCTCATGTTCTAATAAGACGACTGATATGAATCATACATTGTAAGTACAACACTGGACTTCGGAATGAATTCTGGTATTTGGAATTGAGCCAATATGGCTGACATTCTGTCATTCCACCAGGTTCCTATTATCCAGACAAAATTACACGCCTTTATGCATCGATCTCGGATGAAAACCGATCTGAGACTTTTTTCTCGGGGTTTTCTCGGCTTTGTGCACTTGACTCTCCGCCTCTCGCTTTGGTGGGTCAGGTCTTCAATAGGGAATCTGACAATCACCACGGCTGATTATCCACGTCCTCCCCCTGCTGAGGCGATACGGTGATTATATCAGGTTTCACGGCGAGCGGAAACTCATCAGTGAGGCTCGGGAGACAATCAATAGCGAGACAGTAATCTGATTAAGTGTCTCTCAGTTCCACCTTGATTATCTGACTTCCTTCTCACCCTGAGAAACCCTTCAGATAATGTAGAAGATCCTCTGACTACAGTGGGGCCCAGGGACCGAGTGTGCAGCATCAGCAATCGCCATGTGAGACTTCACATGCTGAAGATTCCTTAATTCCAGGACCTCCTTGATCCACATTCCCTTGTTCCATGCTCTTTCGCTCAATGCTCCTTCAATGCTCCTTCCTTTCATATCATACCCCTTAACTCCATGCCCCTTTAATCCACATTCTTTCTTCCCATTCACTTGTTCTATTTCCATTTACAATGCATTTAGCAGACGCCTTTATCAGGAACGACTTAAGACAGCAGTTGAGCATTAAGGACCATGCTTAAGAACCCAGCAGTGACTTGAACTTGAGAACTTTTAATCCAGAGTCCAATGCCTAAATCACTAATGCATTAACCACCTCCCCTTGTTCCATGTCTCCTTGTTTCAAACCCAAGAAAAAATAAATTTTAAGGTCAGTTTCATGATGGCAGATTTGGTGCACTTATAGGCGACATGAAGGTAGACCAAGACTGAGCAACAGAGCATCATTATTTTTGTTATAAAACATTTTAAGTTTATGGTTAACTTTTAAGTCCCTGTTCAGTCAGTGCTTCCTAAGGCTTTTGTACCTATTACTCTTAAAGAGCAGTGGTGGACAGTAAATGCAATATGTTTCTGTACTGTACTTAAGTAGCTTTTTCATGCCTCTGTAAAAGTCAAATATCTTAATTTTACTCGACTCATTACTAGGATCGCCTTTTTTCACCTCAGAAATATGTTACAGGATGCAAAAAATATATAGTTAATGCTTTAGTTACATCTAGATTAGACTACTGTAATGTTTTACTGTCAGCGGGGTGTTCAAGTAAGTGTATAAATAAGCTTCAGTTAGTCCAGGATGCAGAAGCAAGAGTCCTCACTAAATCTAGAAAATATGACCACATCACCCCTTTTTTAATCAGTCTACACTGCTTCCAATTAAATCTCACATTTATTATAAAATACTACTTCTGACGTATAAAGCACTTAACAGTTTCGCGCCGCAGTATTTGAGTAAACATCTGTACCAATATGATCCTCCATGCCTAAATAGATCAAAAGGTGCAGGCTATTTGTTGGTACCTCAAATAATGAAGACTACAACAGGGGGCAGATCTTTCTTTAATAAACCCCACACAGCCTTTAAATTAGTGTTTGGGACTTAGACACAGTCTCAGTGTTCAAGTCGTGGTTGAAAACATGTTTATTTAGTCAAGTCTTTAGATCAGTAGATATTTCTTAGGTAAAGGAGCAGATCTGGTGGGATCATGGATATCAAGTGTTTGGTGAACTGGGATATTTGGATGGTGTCGTCTCCTCACTCTTACACACTCACTTAGGTTTGTGGACGGTGGTGTGGTGGGTCGACTCTTATCCCAGAGATCCCTCATGTCTGTATTATCTTCTGGTTCTCCCTTTTAGTTATGTTGCAATAGTGAGTCTTGCTGGAGTCCCCAACTACACAGTGTCCTTGAATTTTACACAACAATAAGGATACTTAATAATCCATATCCTTCTTTCTATCCCTTTATCTATCTCTCTTGGTCAAGTTAATCATACTCCTGAGGTACCAGTGACCACAGGCTTGCTCATAAGGGACAAATTTACAAATTTATATAAACAATCTTATTAATTATTTAACGCATTACCTGTGCAAAGCTGCTTTGAGACAATGTACATTGTTAAAAGTGCTATACAAATAAAAATTAATTGTACTCAAAAGACAATTGTACACAATGCACCAAATTTTAACTGCTCCAATGCAAAATGCGCAAGTTTTTATGGTCCCGTCAAACAGACAAAAACTTAGGGTGTACTCACTTTTGTTGCCAGTTGTTCAGAAATAATGGCTGTACGTTGAATTCTTTTTGACTAAAATATATCCAAGTTTCATTTTTATGGTATTTTTCCTTTAGAAGGTTATACTACAATGGTTGAAAAAATGTGAGGGTGCACTCACTTCTGTGAGATACTCCAAGACACCCCTATGACCAACAGCTGTTGTCTCTATGATGCTAAACAAACATCTCTAAGCCTTATAGATCCGGTGTGAATGCAATCGGTCCATAGGTGAAATATCAAACCTGGTTCACTGGTTGGTCATCAAATGTTAAGATATTTATATAGATATATTTTAAGCACACATTAGTAGACGAAGTTTGAATTAATGCATTCTTAGAAACACTAAATGATATTCCTCCTCTAGCATAATTGATCTCCACAAGGACCACATGGCTGTCCATTTTTTTCCTTTTTTTTTTTTCTTCTTTTTCCTTTTTGTCCGTTTGTTTCCCCCATGCAAATGTTTTATTCCACCTCAATGGAACCGAGCTCATGGGAAATGTCTAATCAAGCGAAGGGCCGTTAGCGACACAACCGAATCAATTGAGAGTTCATAAATGCCTCTTCCCTAACGGCGCACGATGGTGTTCTTTTAAATAACGGCCACATTAGCCTCTGCCATTTGCATTAATTGTGACTGCTCGCTGTTTGAAAATGCAACTCGCCATTAAGCGCTGCCTTGTTTCCGAAGTTAAAAGAACTACGTGGGGCTTTTTTTTTTTCCCTCCCTCCCCAGTGGCACTTGTGTTATGGGATTGCCTTGTCAGAAAAATTGAAAGTCCTCCAGCTTCCCAGGGCATAATTTAACTCATAAATGCTGTCTACGTATCTAGGTAGCCTCTTGAGGTACAGACGATATTTTTGAAGCATCTCGCGTGATGCATTATGCGATCGATTACTGGCACAAGCCTAGCGCTCTGGAATGTGTTGCTTATTCCCTGTTGCTTTACTCATGCTACAGATGCTCTCAAACTGGTGTGTTTGTGTGCGTATGAGTGTGTTTGTTGGAAATGCCAGTTTTTGCCCGAGGGATTCACAGCCAGTGGCCACTTGTGTTTCCTAAAATGGAGCAGAATCAGAGTTTTTATTCACCGAGTGTGCAATGTACAAAATGTTCCCTTGGTGCTGGAAGTGAGCAGAAATTCCACAAGGACAAGAAATAAAGTTACACAAAATCCATGTTGTAAATCTACATTGAGGAAATAATGTGTATCACGTGGTACGTGTACTGCCATGTAAACTTCCACGCCTTTGTGCTGCCCTGGAATTAGTTATAAATCCTCTGCCAATTTCATTCATAACACACTGCGACTTATAAATATTATGCTAGCATGCTAATCAAAGGTCACTTATACTAGATTGTTTAGATGCAAATACAATAATCAGGCAATTGACAACACGATGAATTTATAGCCTAATCAAATATGTTTAACACTACTAACTTATTCTAGAAAAATAAATCTGACTAGCTAAAAATCTAGCTTATACACTGCCTAGCCAAAAAAAGGTCACATAGTCTAATATTACTTTGGACCACATTTTGCTGTGGCATCATTTTAAATAAGTTTTACACCATGTCAAAACAATTTTTTTTCATCCAGAATAGCTTTAAAATTGAACCAACACACCCTGAAGGTTCTCAACGGGGTTGAGGTCTAGACTGGCAAGTCCATTTGTGAAAACCGAGGCCTCATGCTGAATGCTGGTAATGTTTTTGTGGATCTTCACGTAGCATTTTTCTGGTTTGGGTTTAAGTCATTGCAATCATTTCAACCATCCTCTCATACACACTATATAATTTTTTTGTGTATATTTATTTGGTTGATGAATCATTTAGAAAAATAAAGATGATTTTACTTGTACATTACAGCATATATCCCAGTTTTTTTTATGTGCTGGGGTCAAGCACAAGGTCAACCATAATACTGCGGTATAAAGTTAAGGGCCTTGGTCAAGGGCCCAACAGTGGTGGTACTGGGGCTTGAACTCCTGACCTTCCGATCAGTAATCCAGAAACTTCCTCTTCCTCTTTAGTAGCTTATCTTAACACTAATTAGCATTTTTTTTTTTGTGGTAAATGAACTCTGTCTAGTTTAAACATATCAGATTAGCTAATCCGAAGTAAACACTTCAGATGTTTACATCGTGTAGATAAAAAGGGGTCTAGTAACAGAATTCGGGACGATTTATTTAGGAGAAAAAGAGAGAGAAAGAGAAATATCTTTTCTGTGAAAAGAAAAGAAAAAAAAGACATCAAGAGACAGCCGGAATAACGGATGAATGATGACTATGATAAGTTCCGTTCTACGTGCCAGGCGGAGGACGAGGTCTTTTTTTTTTCTCCCATGAGGAGATCTGCCGGGAGAGATGGATGAGTTCTTTATGGAGTGGCGTTGTGTTAAACTGTTTACTCTGATTGCGCGAGTGTATTGCGAGACGGCGTTTATCTTGTCACCCGAGTCTGTAAGAAAAGGACAGTGGAAATAACAACAAAGCAACACTTGACCTTTAAGTGAGAGGGAAAAAAAAGAGAGAGATGGGAGAGCACATTCAGCCTGGAAAGAAAGAGAGAGCGAAGGGTGGTGGCGGGGGCGACGGAATGAAATGAGACCTGAGGTAACCTTTATTGTGGAAGATCTGAGTACTGCTGGATATATTAAGCGGTAAAAGAGGTAAATAGACCGTACGTTTGTACGCTTTTTATGGTCTTTAGCATTCAATCTACCACTCTTAAAGGCATATTTTCTTATGGACAAATCCTGAGGTAAAATCTAGAAATCCTGTCAGGTTTGATTATGCTAGCTTTCTGGCTAGGTCATGAACCTTGAATCCTTAATAAGATTCCTGGATGGTTCATATTAGCTAGCTATAAAAAACAAATATACAAATCCTCTCAGGACTCTTCTCCACTGTTAGTCAGATATCTAGCATTTCTGAGGCACACTTATTTACTACAACCTAAAGGTCTATTGTAATTTAAAAAAAAAAAATCTATTTAAACTTTAGCTATAAGGATGATTAACATTTTGATCAAATTTGGCATTAAATCCTCTCACGACCTAAAGCGATCTAGTGTTAGCATGACTATGGTGTCATTTTTTTGTCCGAAATCTTTTAATTATTCATACGTGTGACCCATTCTTGGAATTCATGCCATGCTAGATTGTATTAGCAAGTGTGAGGTGAAGGCTGGACATATTTCTTGGTCTGATTCAAGTGTGATGCACTGCCTCAAGTTGTGTCTTGCAGAAAACAGGTGTTAGCCTTCATCTTCGCTTGAGGGATTTGGCAAAAAAAGAGAGAAAAACAGAAACGCTAGCTTAAGCTCAGTACATTTGAACATCGCTTAAACATTCTGTCAGAAATCTTGTCAGGGTTAGCTTCTGTAAGTGCATGGTTAAGATTAGAGTAGCTCCATGGTATGGTAAAGAGAACAGTTATGGGGAGATTAGAAAGCAGTACACAGATGTGATCCGATCCTGAAGCTAACAGCCAGAAAAGTGAAAAAAAAAGAATAATAAATAGTTTGAGAGGCTGAGATTAGGTGTTGTGATTTGGATTTGGCAAATTAAAATGTAATATTTGTCCTACTTGGGACTCTGGCCGTGCCAGAAGGTTCTACAGTCGGTGAAATGGAGTATGTGGGATGATTCACGAAAGAAAGGAAAGAAAAAGAAAGCAGCGCGCGCTCAGGTGGCGTCTCAGATTGAGTTGTTCGCAGTGCCGCTATCAGTCACCACCAAATCCCCGCTGTTGTTGACTTAACCCTCTGTAGCTGCCGCAGATAACAGCATTAGTTCCAGTCAAGTGCCACCGGACCTTCAGATCTGAATTCCAAACACGCTTGATGACAACACTAGCATCTCTTCCCGGGCCAAGCGACGCCGCTTCTCTATAAAAATCCGGCTTTTTAAACTCGGCAAACACACCACGCTAATCTCACACCGATCCACCGGTTTCTAACGTCGAAACAAAACTCGGTTTTGGGCGGAGAGCAGCAGCGTGTTGTGAAAACAAGACAGATTCAGGTGCAGGTTTGGGCAGCTTTAATAATACAATTAATAACAGTCCAAGAAATAGCAGCAGTATCAAAACAAGGTATCAAGACTTGGTGTTAACTGAAGCACAAGGGCAACTGTGCATACACTTCGCAAAATACTGGACGACACGGGGTTTAACAACAACAACAAAGAAAATGTATTCATTTAACAAAGAAAGAAAGAAAGGAAGAAAGGATTAAAATATATAATTAACAAAAAACAGAAAGAAAGAAAAAAATATTGATTAATCAAAAACGATGAAAGAAAGAAGGAAAGACAATTAATTTTAACAAAAGAGAAATAATTTATTAATTTAACAAAAAAAGAAAAAAGGGAAAGAAAGAAGAAAAATATATTCGTTCATTGTTGAAAAAATAAATGAATAAAATATAGTAATTAATTTAACAAAGAAAGGAAGAAATTTGAATTTGAAATATTTAAATTTTTTATTTACTTAAAAAAATACTAATAAATGTAACAAAATAGGAAAAAAAAATCTAGCAAAAATCTAAAATACTAGATAGTAATTTTATGAATTAAATAAATTAAGAAGAAAGAAAGAAAATTTAAAAAAGAAAGGGTAAAAATTAACATTGGTATAGGAACAGTCGTGTTTGTTGGGACCTTCCTCTCGTTGAGAATGATGAAGGTCTCTGTGGGCCAGAAGTTTCACTGCATCACACCTCTGATCTCTACACTCAGCTCCTCTCACCTCACAGCTCAGCTTCTTTTCAGCTGGATGATCTTTTCCTTTCCAAATTATGTTCAGTTCAGTGAATAATCCCCAGCTGGACTTTATTCACAGTTGAGAAATCTCTGAGGTGATCCAGAGAAATCCTAAGGCCAAATGCATATGCCATAACGGAGGGTGTAAATACTTATTTTAGTGTGATATTTTAGTCTTTCTTCTTTTCTTTTAATACATTTGCAAAAGTTATTGCAAGTCTTTTTTTTTTGCTTTGTCATTATAGGGTGCAGAGACTGATGAATAATTTCAAGCAATTTACAAAAAAAATTGGGAATGTAAATAACTGATAAATAACTGATAGAGAAAGAAAGGAAAACAAAGCAAAAAAGTAAAAGAAGGTGGATGGGTAAAGAAAAAAATTCAAAGGAAAATAAAGTTAAAAAGAAGTAAGTGAATGGAGGGGGGAGGGAGAAAGAAAGATTGAAAGAAAAAACAGAGATTAAAGGAAAAGAAAGAAATGGATCATATAAAAGGAAAGTCATTTCAACAACAAAAGAAAAAAGAAAGAAAAAGAAAGAATAGAGATAAAAGGAAAAGAAATAAATTGATCGTATAAAGGGAAAGTCATTTCAACAATGAAAGAAAGGAAAAAAGAAAGAAAGAAAAAGTTTAGCGATGAAAGTAAAATAATGAAATGAATCGTAGAAAAGAAAAGTCATTTTAACAACAAAAGGAAGAAAGAAAATAAGCATAAATACAGAAAATTGATGGAAAATTAAATAAATAAAAAAGAGTGTGTGGGGGGGGAGAGTGGAAAAAGAAAAAACTCTATAGAACTCTGAATCACTGCATCCCTGTTTTGTTTCCTTTAAACACTCTCAGGGTCTCTTCATCATCATCATCATCATCATCATCTCTTTTTTCCCCAAACTAATTCCCTCGTTCACTCCTCCGTATGTTCCGGCGGTTTTTCTCCAGGCGTCTGATTGGTGCAGATTTACAGGTTGTTGTGTTCCAGCAGGAGTAATGATGTATAATCAGCTCCTGACGCACTCTCGTCTTTCTACACGCTTCCAATTTATATGTAGATGAAGGCGATATAGACGTCTGTGTCAAACACTAATGTTTTCTTGTCCCCCATTTCATCCTTCACTAAGAACATGGAGGCACAAACCCGAGCGGCGCACTGGAAACGGGACAAAAAACAAAACACGCATAACAAACACTCGAAAGTCGTGTAGATTAATCACTCATTTACTTTCTTCTTACTCAATCCAATGTTACAAACATTTGACTGGAGGAAAAAGCGAAAAGAAAAGGAAAGCAATTCTAGGGTTAGGGTTATATTTTTCTGTCTGTCTTATCTATCCGTCTGTCTGTCTGGTCGTCCGTCTGTCTGTCTGCCCGGCCGTTTGTCTCTCTGTCTGTCTGTCTATACACGTCTGTCTGTCTATAAGTCTATCTGTCTAGCCGCTTGTCCGTTCGTCCGTGTATCTGTCTATCCGCCTGTCCGTGTATCTGTCTATCCGTCTGTCTGTGTATCTGTCTATCCGTCTGTCTGTGTATCTGTCTGTCCGTCTGTCTGTCCGTCTGTCAAGGGAATAAAAGAGAGGAACATAATTAAAGGTAAAACAATTGAGAGGGAGAGAGAGAGAGAGAGGGAGAGAGAGAGAGAGAGAGAGAGAGAGAGAGAGAGAGAGAGAGAGAGAGAGAGAGAGAGAGAGAGAAAGAAAGAGCTTTTAGCTTTGGAGCCCCCCCCCCCCAAAAAAAAAAAAAAACCCACGGCAGAAATGATTTTATCGACGTTTTCACCCATTAAGAGTTCGGTGAGCGTCTGTGGGGGTGCGCCGATCGATGCTAGCGGCTTGCTAATTCGCCATGAGGTGCCTTTTAAGCCCTTTCTTTCCACCTTCCCCCAAGGCTTTGAAGCTCCAGAAATAAATACATTAATTAATTAATAAAATAATAATAAATAAATAAAAAAACCACACAAAATGATGTTCACAGTCATTTTTATCCCACAAACGGTCCAAACTTTATTTCTCGTCAGTCGATTAAAATGCTAATCTGGCGGGTTCGCGCACAGAAATATCGGAGTAAAGACGCTAGCTCTACTTGATTAGCATGGATTCGGCTAAGCGTTTCTACAAAACCGTTCATACACACACAGTTTCAGCAAAAGTATTGGGACTACTGGATTTTCAATCATATCCGGTTCTTCCCCAAACGGATACCACAACGCTGGAGGGATACAATTGTGTAGGACGTCTTTAGGACATTTCTTTAGCATGAAAATTTCTCTTCACTTGAAACCAGCAGACTCAGACCTGTTCCGGAATGACGTGAATGAAGATTATGTTGGAGTGGAAGATCTGCTGCTATAGAGCTCTGACCCTCAACCCGATGGAACATTGGACCCCAGTCCTCCTCACGTCACCTCCATTAGTACATGAAGTTGCTAACATCCTTCAGACCACAAATCTTCACAGCAAGAGTTTCATCCTACGGTCTGGTGTACACAAACAAACATGGATGCCAACCTAAAGTGTGTGCTAGCTTCTAAGTGTTAGCTTTCCCATACTGTTAGCCAAATTAGCACATCACATTGATTGAAAGCTAATGTTCTGACTTACGTGTTGCGCTTCAAAGAAAAAACTCGTCGCTAAGAATTTACTGCCGATATGTACAATACGTCTTCCCTCTCGTTTTTCGAGGAGAGCCCCGGTGAAGACAAAGGCTCATCAGCGTGCACGCGCCATTAGTCGCGCCTGGCGCCGTCACTCATTAACATTCATGAAGAAATAATGACTCTGATTAAGATTCTAAATAACACTTTTTTTTTTTTTTTTTTTTTTTTTTTTTTTACACGTCTCCCGTGCCCAAATACTTCACACAGATCTGTAAATCACGCCGCGCTCCCACCACATGATGGTAGCTAATGCACATCGCAGCAGGCGCCATTTATCCTTTTGGAATAAAATAACTCGGAATGTGTTGTAATTAGATCCTGGAAGCAATTAATGGAATTACTCAGGCATGGAGCTAAATAGTACAATGGGGCGTGATTTAATTTTGAAACACTGGAGGTCACTTCTTAAATTATTTAAAACAAAATATTAAAAAAATGTAAAAAAAAAAATGTTTTTACCTCCCTCCCCCCCCCAAAAAAAATTTAAGAATGGAGATTAATTAATTAAATAATTCATTAATGAATTAATTAAAAGTTCTCTTTCAAAGACTTGAATACAAATACAAACAGAAAAAATTATAATAAATTACACATAGAAAGAAAGAAAGAATTATTACATTACAAAATTACAAGCAGAAAGCACCATAAGAAAGCAAGAAAGAAAGAAAAAAGTTGAATACAATTGAAGGCGGATACAAATAAACCGGAAATAAAAAAGAAAGGAACAGCAAAGAAAGGAAGAAATGAAAGAAGAATAAAACAATTTATAAATACATACTGTATAAATCTTTACAACTTTACCATTTTGTATTAAAAATATTTTTTTTTTTTCCTAATTAATTTAGATTTCTAAACGAACAACGAACATCAGACATGAGTGATGCGTATATATATAGATGCATGACTCATGTCAGATGGTCTTATTTGGAAATGTGAATTAATTAGTAGAAAAAAATTAATCTCCATTTTTTATTTATTTATTTTTTGTTAATGGAAAAAATTTCTTTAATACACAAAATTCAATTCACAGTCAATGTTACCTCAAACTGCACACAAACAGCTAGTGAAGTGTGTGTATACTTGCGTGTATTAATCTTAATTACAGTAATAATTATGAAATCCACATTACCGCAACATGAAAGCAGCAGAGACGGAGAGGTAATCGCTCTCAGAGACGAGTTAACCGTGTAGTCTCTCCAGGGAAAACCCACATAATTACAATTCGTCCAGCTTTCTGATTCAAACTGAACACACCAATCATTTCTTTTTTTTCCTCCCCATGTTTAGCGTCCTCTACTTCCGACAGAACATACGTTTGCTCGGAGCAAAGCTTTTAAGATTATATTTGTTGCCCATAACAAACTCTGACTCTCTATAAAGAAATAAAACAAAAACACATGGAACACTGGTGGGAAGTAAGTAAGTAAGAAAGAAAAAAAGAAACGAAAGAATCAAAGAAAGAAAAATAAACAAAAAAGTATTTCATATAATCTAAGACTATTACGAATAAAAAAAGAAAGGCTGAACAAACAAACATATATAAATGAAAAACTTGAATACAATAAAAAAAAACAAAGAAAGAATAGGAAAAAAAGAACTAAGAACTGATACAAATGGAACACTGGAAAGAAAGAAAGAAAGAAAGAAAGAAAGAAAGAAAGAAAGAAAGAAAGAAAGAAAGAAAGAAAGAAAGAAAGAAAGAAAGAAAGAAAGAAAAAGAAAGAAAGAAAGAAAGAAAGAAAGAAAGAAAGAAAGAAAGAAAAAAAGAAAGAAAGAAAGAAAGAAAGAAAGAAAACATTAATATAAATAAAAGACTTAAATACAAATACAAATTTTAAAAAAGGAAAGACAAAAAACAAAGAAAGAATAAAAAATACTAATAAAAAGCACCAGAAGAAAGAAGGAAAAAAAGAAACAACAAAAACATATATAAATAAAAAACTTGAACACAAATAAAAATGAAAAAAGAAAGAAAGGTAAAAGAGACATAAAAACAAAGTAAGAATTAAAAATTACAAGTAGAAGGCACCAGAAGAAAGAAAGAAAAAAAGAAAGAAAGAAAAGCAGAAAAGTATAATATAATGTAAGACTAATACGAATAAAAAAAAAAAAAAGTAACAAATAAGGAAAGATTGAACAAACATACATATAAATGAAAAACTTGAAAACAATATAAAAAAAAACAAAGAAATAATAGAAAAAAATAAATTCATTAACTGATACACATGGAACACTAGTGGAAAGAAAGAAAGAAAAAAGAAAGAAAGAAAGAAAAAACAAACAAACAAACAAATAATAAACTTGAATACAATAAAAAAAATTAAAGAAAAGAAAGAAAGCATTATCTATAAATAAAACACTTGAATACAAAAAAAAGTGGAAAAAAAAGTAAAGAAAGACAAAATCACAGCAAGAATTCAAAATTACAAGTAGAAAGCCCCAGAAGAAGGGAAGAAAGAAAATAAAGATTAAAAAGAAACAATTTAAGAAAGAAAATGCAGTATTATATATAATGGAAAGCATCTCTCTGTGCAGCTCAGTCACCCAACATGTTCCAAAGCCACCACCATCACCCCCTGTGTGGAAGGAGTCCTCAGAGTCACGCCACAGCGACCACCAAACCATCTCACTGACTCCCATCAGTCCTTCGAGAGGCTTGTCATGAGGTAAATATAGACCCTGCCCCAACCCATGGACCCACTACAGTTTGCATAATGATTTAGCTGCTCTACAGATGCCATCTCGACACCTAGGTTCGAATGCCTTTCATGGACTACAACTTAGCATCCTTCCTCAGAATCTGAGACTGTTGGGTCTGAACACTTGCCTCTGCAGCTGCCTTCTCGACTTTTTCTGACTCATGATGAGGATCAAGAGAGTCTCGTGGTCAACAGTAAGAACTGATCATTCGGATGATCTAGAGAAGGAAGCATTTCAGAGTTTCCAGTAACCAAATTGGATATAAAGGTGTGGATTTGCCGTTTAGCGTAAAGGGGACACAAGCAAAGAAAGCATAAGTTGAGCTTTACAAGATGTTAGACAAAAGAACTCCTCCAAAATTGAATTAGATTTAATTTAGTTTGTCCCGTATTCTTCTTTTCTTAACGAGGTCTGTCCTCTTACTCAACTGAATTTGAAATCGTGTAGCACAGCAAGACCCTGAGAACAGAGCGAGTGATGAATCATTTGGTGAATCATTTTGACCTTCCGACTCTTGCGTGAAGATGTAATTTGTGTGAAATCTATGGCTCTCAAAACAATAATAATAATAATAAAAAAAAAAAAGACCTGGTGCTCAAGTCAACCTTTTTTATTAAGATTTAAAATCTTTATTAACATTAATTTTAAATATATATATATTTTGAGAAAAACCAAAGATGATTTCTGCCCAAGAGTGAAACGAAATTTTTTTTTCTTTTCTTTCTAGAGCGCTGCCCTAGTGGGGTCATGTGTTTTATAACTTTTGTGTCAGTACATAAAATGTCAATTGAAAAAATTAATGATAGAGCAGGTAACATTAAAAGAAAACAAAGAAATAAAAGAAAATGTCCTGTTTGGAACAAGCATTAGAATCTAGATTCAACAGAATGCTCAACAATTTCTATAACTTCTGATTCCAGAATCTTCACATTTTTAATATGATTATTTATGTGAATCTATTTTTGGTTCATTCTTTATACTTTTCTAAAGGTGTGGCCTGAAAACCACCAGAACAATTGTAGTACCTCTGCAGTTGGTCATGGTGTTGGTGTTTTCCACGATGTTAAGAATATGTGATATATCTAGAAGCACAAAACAAATGAACACGATCAAGAAGCATTAAAGCATTTTGGGAAGGTTCTGGTTCTGTTAAGCTCATTCAATGCTCACCAAAAAAAAAATAAATAAATAAAAGTTTGGTTCTAGAGCAGCAGATTCTGTTTTTGTTTTCGCCATTGCAGTTCTTTGTTTTGAGGAAAAACAAGGATGTTCTGTTTGGATACAGAATCAAGCATGACAAAAAATAAAATGATAAATGATAAAATTCATGTTGACCTTGAAAGTAATGAAATCTCTAGAAACACAAGACTTAACATTATCGAGAAGCGGCAAAGCTTTTTGAGAAGTTTCTGGTCCTCACCATTGTGAGACTGTTTGTTTAGAATTAGAATGAGCACTCTATGGCCAAGAAAAAATAAAAATAAAACTAGTTGGATTCTAGAGCAGCAAATTCTGGCATTGCAGTTTTTTGTTTTAAGGGAGGGATTCTGCTTCGGTGATCATTAAAATAAGTAAAATAAACGTTCTATATCGGATGGAACCCTCAGTAGTGTTCACCTAGGTTTGGGTGGAAGATTGGGGTTAAATCCTACTGCAGATCTGTAATAACAGAAGAGAGTCAGAGATGCATGCTTGATTTTGGCAAATAGGACTGAGTCTGGGTGGGTGGAGTGGATGGGTGGAGGTGATCATGGTCCCAAGCCAGGGCCTTTACAGATCTGACAGATGGAAAGGACACAAACACCGCACAAACCTAGCAAGCTGCCAGGCATCCAGACACACCGGAGTTTGTCGCTGCTGATGCAGAAAACATCAGCCATATTCGATCCAAGCCGAAAGATGAGGGAGGATGGGAATGGCGACAAATTCATTAGAGGGAATGTCTTCGAATTAACGATTAACTTGAATGAGTTATGGCTCGTGGCCTCAAGTCATCTATTTATAATTTACAGAATATTTCTATTTGAATTCCAACAATTTATCTTCTGGTCATTTTGTTGATAATCAATACACTAAAGGCTTGGTGGGAATTCCATCCCAGTGCTCTTGCTGGAATCTTGCTGGGGTTCATTTCCATTAACCTTTACATTTATTGGCTGTTTTTTATTAGAACAATTTGTTTCTTTTTTTTTTGTATAGTTTATGTTTTTGATAAAGGGATTGTAAGGGGACACGTTTTGAGTACTAGAACAATACATTTAATAACGACAGCACCAAGCAATAACCAAGAAAGCACACACACCCACACCTCGAGCCTCGAGCTCAACCAGAAAAAATAGAATGGCTCTTTCAATGTCCCTCCTGTTTCTAGGTGATCCTCTAGACTACAGCTTTACTCAAACAAGGGAGGCAATAGGCCACAATAAAGATTTCATTGGTGGTAAAATAAACTGTAGATTTCCTCATATGACAAGCATGACAATTAAAGCATAGACTTTGCGAAGTGCAAGTTTGGCTAATTGGACGACAGAAGATCGTCGTTTCTATGGTGGTGGCAAAGAGGACGATTCTGAAATGCCTATATGGCGATCCCATATTATGGTTAATGGGGGCACTTCTCTAACTTTCTCATTAGAGGCAAAACGTTTAATACTGTGCAGAAAATTCAGCCCATTTAAACCCTTCAGGGGCAATGCAGGACCTTTCTTGTTAATGAAGCCCTCCGGAGGCCCTTGCACTAGGTGGCAGTTGTTCAACATATTTGGTGTTCCTTATGTAAAGTCGACTACATATTGTAGCAGTTTTGCTCATGCGCAGTGCGGGATGTAAGCGATTTCAGACATTGCAGTGCGGATGAAAAATTTTTGGAAAACGATTGAGGTTAAAGCGATTTTACACAAAAACGCAGTTTTTTATATATCAGATGGATATGTGAAGTATAGGGGAACCCTGATAGCTACAAGATCCAATCCTTGTATGGAGTACAAAACCACACAAAAATACCCAACCGAAAACAACTGTTAAATACACCACTCGAAATATATACAGCAGCGATTATTTACAACCTAGCAAACAAAAGCACACAAGGGACAGAGTAAAATCAAAACCAGAATGCACAAGAACACAACGCAAAACAAACATTAGAATTCCAACATCAGCAATGTGACTTTTCAATCCTGGATTCTGATGTGGTTTTTATATGGTCACCCCCCTAGGACATCAACTTGGAGAGGTCCCAGTAGGCAGGGCATCATTGTCAAGAGTGCAGAAAGGTACAGACTGAGAAATTAAAATATAAAATATGTTTTCCAAGCAACTTTCAAGATATAGAGCTTTTGTAACAACCCTTGAAACGTAAGTATTTTTTCAGAGTATATTTTCTGTAAATGTTTTCAAATTCAGATTAAATGTTTGGTGGGTGAATGTTGGTATTTGGTGGGGTACTATTTGTGTGGTAAATGTTGGTGTTTGTTGAGTAGATGTCAACGTTTGCTGAGTCACTGCTTGGTGGGTGAATGTTGGTGTCTGGTGGGTTAATATTCGGGTGGTAAATGTTGGTGTTTGGTGGGTGATTGGTTGGTTGGTAAAGGTGAATGTTGGTGTTTGGTGGATAACAGCTTGGTGGGTAAAGGTTGGGGTTTGCTAGGTGAATGTCGGTGTTTGGCGGGTTAATATTTGGGTGGTAAATGTTGGTGTTTGGTGGGTGAATGTTTGGTTGGTAAAGGTTCATGTTTGGTAGGTGAATATCAGTGTTTGGTTGGGTATTATTTGGGTGGTGAATGTTGGTGTTTGGTGGATTACAGCTTGGTGGGAAAAGGTTGGGATTTGCTGGGTCAATGTTGGTGTTTGGTGGGTTAATATTCGGGTGGTAATTTATTATTAAAATATTTGTTGGTGTTTGGTGGGGTAATGTTTCACTGGGTGAATGTTAGTATTTGGTGGGGTATTGCTTAGTGGGTGAATTTTGGTGTTTGGTGGGTTAATATTTGGGTGGTAACTGTTGGTGTTTGGTGGGCAAATATTGGTGCTTGGTGGGTTAGAGCTTGGTGGTTGAATGTTAGTGTCAGGTGGGTTAATATTTAGCTGGTAAATGTTTGTGTTTGGTTGGTTAATGTTAATGTGTGGGTGAATATTGTTTGGTGGATTCATTGGATCTGTTGGTCTTATGCCTAGGTCTAGGAAATCCACACGAATTGTTTAACCATGTGACCTCTGATCCATTCACAAGTTGCAGTGTCACAATTTATATACTAATATTTCTCACACTCAACACTAAAAGCGAAGCACCTCTGGTTATTTATGCCACACAAAATCCCCCAGTAAGCCAGCGTTTTATTTTAGCGATTGCGATGAAAAGGTTAATTGAAATGGCATCATGGGCCAAAGGGAATCGATTAGAAATGCCAGGATGTTTTATTAAACACTTCAGACAACTTTTGTGGTGAGAGAGTTAATGATGAAAATAAAACTTTTAATTTTTAGTTTCACATCGCATCAACTGATCCGAGAGTTGCCCAAAAATAAGTTTTGCTTTCTTCTTGTTTCCAATGTCTTGCTTTTTTCCCCCCATTGTTCCCACTGATGTATATTTTTTGTTGAATTTCCAAGAATTTGTCTTTCGTTTGAAACAATCAGTTTATGTAACCCTATGCATTTTTCTTTTTTTTTTAGAAAAAGCTAAAAACAAAAGAGCGGAAAATCACAAAGATATATATATTGTAAAAAATCATTTAGAAGTTAAAAAATTGGTTTAAAACATCATTATATTTACAAGGAGTTTGGTACCCAAACATTTCTACTGCTAGAGCTACTCAGAGTCATGTTTTTAGTAACAGAAAGGGTTTTATTGCTACGTGTTCTCACACAATTGAAGGTATTTTGTTGGCAGTAGCTTCCAGGTACAATAAAATTTATAATAAAAAAAAAAAAAAAGAGAGAAAGATTTAGACACAATGTACATTCTGGATGCAGCTTTTACGGATCTTATATACAGATATGTGCAAGTGGGAAGTGTAACATTGGACGCAATGTAATATTTAATAACTAGAAAAATTGAACTTGAATGTGTTTACATGTAGTGCCTATGTAGTCCCTGGCGTCCTACCTGAATGAATCCACCCTTAACACCATCATTATGACGCCACGGTTATAGAAACCATCAATATTATACAGAAAGGCAGTATAAATGACTGGAATCTCATACAGTAAGAATGAATAGCGTTACTAAAGCAAGAAACCCAATGAACACAATTTAACACGTCTCCTTTCACTGTAGCCACAACTGCACCACACGCATACATCATCTCTAGCAGAGGCATCGATGTTAAACTCATTAAATCACAAAAATCCTGTCCACCCAGTGGTGCATTTTTAAGCTTTTTCTTTTTTTCAGTGCATCACATTTTTCATGGAGATTTAAAAGAAAGGCAAACGATGCGTTGTTGTGCAAATTCTACAGAAAACACAAAAGAACAAAAAAACGGTTCATGAAAAAGCTTTTGACTGACCTTTTCCCACATGTCCAGCTTTTCTTGAAAAGTCTCTCTTGTAAATGTCCTTCTAAGTGTCTCTGCTACCAAATCAGCTTCTTCACCTCTGTGAGTGAATGAAAAAACATCTGTTAAATCCACTCGAATACATTTGAGCTTGGGCAGTTTGCTACAGATGCAGTTGGACCATCCAATCAAAGGATGTGAAAATACTGATGTTATTGTACACCTGCTAGATGGTCCTCATACTATCTGAAGCTATTGGTGATTCTGATCTCATATTTTCAGTATACATTTTTAAATACAGTAATAATTTTAAATGAATTGTATTAGCAAAGTTTTTGGGTTGCTTCAAGGGTTTAAGGGGGTGTCTAGGTTTTTTTGAAGGTTTTATTCGACTTAAACTGCGATGTTGCAACAAGTCGTCCGTGGTGTTTCGAGCGGCCCGTGAGCTTCAAGAGCAGAAGAACGTCACTGGAAGACGATGAGAGATCAGGAAGACCTTCAACAAGCCCGGCCCCCCAAAAATGCCCAAACCATTCGGGCAACTTGTGAATGCTGATCGCCGGAGAACAATCCACACGATCTCACTTCCGCACCCACCCAATTTGCCAGATTTGCCTCCAGCGGGCTTCGCCCTCTTTCTTAAGATGAACATTCGGCTCGAAGGTCACCGTTTTGACACCATCGCGGGGGGCGCTGTATTGCTGCGCAAGGGGACTGTTATGAAGGTGAAATAAAGTACTTTCTTGTAAACAGAGTGAGAAATTTTTTATACCATTTCATACGTAAGGTGGGATGTTTGTCAAAGTACAGAACATCTGAAATACACTATACAGTAATACCTCGATACTCGTCGGCTGCAAAACACGTCAAATTCGGTCCTCTTCACGTTACGCCAAATGAAAAATATTTTGGTGTTTCAGTCTGGCGGTAACACAGATGCATGAGGAGTCTCGCATTAGCTCGCGAACAGTGCCGTAGCGTTCTCTTTTGTGCTTTCTGTGCATTTTAAGGCAAAATTATGGGTTCTTAAGTGATTAAAATGCACCTACACCTCGTTTTCAGCAAGTTCCGGAACGAGTTACCGTAGAGTCATACTTGTCAAATGTACATTACAATGAAATTCTTTCTTCACACATGCATGTGATGTTGGAAATCTGGGGTCAAAATGCCGGGCAAACCATGATACAGCGCCCCCTGGAGCACAGAGAGTTGTTCAAGGGCCCAAAAAGTGGCAGCTGATGATACTGAGGATTAAACCTCCAACCTGCCGATCAGTAACCCAGAGTCTTAACTTCTACCACTTCTATCTAGAGAGGATTGAAATTCTACTTATTGACCAAATTCACCAGCGTGTTGATTTGTTTTCAAAAAATAATCAATGGTTTATCGCGTTGTTCCGGTACGTCATTTTTCACTTTAACAGGACTAACACATGCTGATTTATTCCCTACTTATCAAACAGCCAACGTTATTGTCATCCTGGACTTGTCAAAATAATTTATTCCCTCGTTCGATTCGCTTGAGAGAAGACTGTCTAGGTAGGCAACAGTTTGTTGTGCCAGGAGATAAAGTCGTTTCCCATTCGCTCGGCAGAATAAACGGGGTTCTTATCGGCGCTCGCCAACCAGGAAGTAAGACATTCCCGAGCTGAAGGCTGGCACGTTCTTTGTGTTCTGGTTTTGACGTGATAATAAAATAAGCCCCTCGAGCTTTTTATGACTATTGATCTCTCACACACTACTATAAAAATACAAGCCTTTATCCTGCTTGTTTTTTTTTTTTTTTTCGTCGCCGCTGTATTTGTTGTGATATTAGCGAGGCGCCTCCGTAATGACATTAATTTGCCTTAAGAACAAAAGTACATACGCTCCTCTCTCGCGCGACATTTTCATTTCCTCTTTAGCAGATGGAGTGAAGATTTATAGCGACCTGTTTTCTCAGCTCTGCTTCCTTTCTTTTTTCTTTTTTTTTTTCTATTTCTCGATAGGAAGACAAACATTTCTCCTTCCAGACTTTTGGGAAGATTAAATTCAATTTGTCTTGCTTTGGCTGTGCTGTGTGGGAGGCACAAAATCAGAAAGAAAGAGAAAATGAGAAAAGAAAACTACAGCGAAAAAAGCAATTGACAAAACCAAAAAAAGGAGTAATAAATAGTTTTGATAGTGATATTATTTCTACATTGTTTAAAAAGTAATTCTAGAATGTTTGTTCACATCGCGTGGGTTTGCCTTTAGATGCTTTTGGCTTTGCTTCAATTTTGGATTTCTCTACTGTTTGGCCTTTAAAGGTCTCAGCTATACGGACTGAACAGAGCTGACCCTTGACCTACATCTTTTTCATCTTCACCTTAAACCTTTCGTTTCGAGCAGTTTGGCAGGGAAAAGATCTAAAAAGGGGAAAAGGGAAAAGATCTACTCGCACAAAGGTTTAAGTTAAGCTCGTGTTTTTTTGGGGAGTCTCGAGGTATAAAATAAAACTAATTAAACATTAGAAATGTGTATAAATTGCTACAAGTCCTAATTTTAAAAACATATTTTTTTCTACATTTTAGTGTCCATTTGTTTCTTAGCGTTATAAGGGTTCTAAGATGTCAAAGTTGTAAAAAAAAATAGTGTTTCATTTATTTATTTATTTATTTTTTTAAGGCAAAATGTCAAGAATTGGAAAAGTTCTCGAATGTAAAAGATTTGCCTCTAACAGATGAACTTATATAAGACGGAGAACAGGAGACCATTTGGACCACTTTAATTAACATTTAAAACCTTAAAATACAAATGATCACATATAATACTGCAAAACACAATAACCTACCATTGTACCCTTCAATAAATTAAAGTTATTTAATTTATTAATCAAACATCAATTAAATGATAAAGTCCCTTCAATACGGTGTTAATTCACACACCATTTACGCTCGAATTCAAGCAAGTTTCCTGTTATTTAATAAAGTTAATGTTCCAGGAATTTTCCACATGCCGAATTTAGCTTCGGCCAACTATGAAATTCGCCCAAGTAGACTTCTTCTTTCGGAATACTTGCGTCCATAAATACAAAAGTGTCTTAAAGATAAAACCCAGGATTCTAAGTATTCTTTCTAACAAACCAAACAGCGGTACCGATCGTTAACATTCAGTAAAGGCATGATAAACAGAAAACAACAAGATGCAACCCGCAGTCAGACATAGAGGTTGAAGTTGAACAATTTGGAGTTGTTTTGGTGGCAAGGAAGGTTGGAGATTATTCCGGAAAGTGAAAGGAACCAACATTCCCTACTTCAAAAAAAATATGACCTGAAGTGTATGTCTGTAAGCGTAATTTCAGACAGTGGCCTGCCCAGTCACTGCACCTAAGTGCTATTGAACTGCTCTGGGATGAACTAGATCACTTACGTTTGTTAACTTACATTTACAGACTTACGCATTAATTACGTCCAGACAGACTTTTAATTTACTTCCATATTCATTTGTTCAACTCGCCTAATTATATAATAAAATATACACTCACTTACCTGCATACTTTCTATCATTTATACAGGAACATACAAACAAGAGACGAGTCTGGATACAAGTGTTAATCAACAGGCAGCATGGTTCAGGTGCAGAAACAAACCTGTGACTTGGTGCAGTGGCTCATGGGAAGTGTAGTCTTTTGCCATAACCTAGATCATACCAAATGGTATAATTCTTTCTTTCTATTGTTCTAATTCTTAAATGGCATCTGGCACTTATCACAGCAGCTTACACTTATCTCAGCAGTAGTCCAAGGCCCTGAAATGGCAATGTATTGGCTCTGAGATATGAACTCACAACCTTCTGATCCATCGTCTTTTCTACTCCCACTTGCCTGAATTTATTTGAAATCAGTAATGAAAGTCTTTCATTTCTAAAAAATTACGTATCCACGCATGCACAAACACACCTAAACACACACAATTTAACAGTCATTTAAAGGTGTGTATTGTGATAAGATTGTGCGGTTTTGTTACACAATGTGTGTATAGACGCCGTGTGGCTGATAGCGGTGTATACTGCAGATGTGTTTTTTTTAAAGCAGGATTATGATTAAACGCTTGAGGACGGCGCAACAATGAATAAAACAACCGCGCTCCAGGGGTTTTGTGTGTGTGTGTGTGCGCGCATGTTTTTGTGGAGGGAAATGAATCTTAATAAGGACACACAGCTCGGGCTTTACGCATGACTGTGTGTTTGGTGGAACAATGTGTGTGTGTGTGTGTGTGTGTGTGTGTGTGTGTGTGTGTGTGTGTAGTGCCATGAGGCATCGGAGGTGATAAATGTTTGTGCACATTGATATGGCGCCTGGTTTGATGATGAAATAGTCGCCTTGTGGCAGAAATTACAAATGAAGTCCAGATTCATAACATTCACACTTTATAATAATCACACACACACACACACACACACACACACACACACACACACACACACACACACACACACATTGCTCTTAGCATTTAAGCTGTATGGAAAAAGTGCTTAGTCAAGAAAATAAATTCTAAATGATTTTTTTTTTTAACAGCGTGACGCATGCGTTTCTCCACCCACGTCTCTTTTAACGTGCACAAAGCTTCATGAAGATCTGCTTTCCATGGTTTTGACTGGAAAATCTCCTGCTATAGAGCTCCAACCATTTTAAACACATCTGGGGGAACCCCATGCCTCCTCACCTCACCTACCTCAGTAGCTTTACTGACATCCTGGTCTCGGAATGAGCACAAATCTCCAGGAAATCTAGTGGAACATCTCACATCTCAAATGGGGACTCAAAAAAAGCAGAAATGGAATGTTCAAAAAATACATCTTGGCCTGGTGTCCACAAACTTTTGGTCAAAAAGTGTAGCATGAACTGTAGCTCATTTACTTATAGGTTTGTTGTAAAGTTAATATAAAAAAAATAAAAATTACAAATTGAAATGTATTTTTTTTAATTAACATTTTTATAAAATAAAAAAGACAAAGAAAAAAGTACAAAAATAACCCATAAAAAATGTTACTAAAGTAAAGGGAGGTATAAAAAAAAAAAGCAAGGATATCAAGAAAAGAGAGGAATAAGCAAAAAAAAAATTTGAAAGATGAGAGGGGGAGGGGGGTGAGAAAGAATAAAACAGAAACAAATAAAGAGATAAAAATATAATGAAGGAAACGAAGGAAAATAAAATAATGTAAACAATTAGACATTCAAAAAGAACGAATATGATCGCAACGCAACGCATCGCAACGCTATGAAGGCCGAGGCGTGTCCTGAAAGGCACATAGAATACAGATTAACATGGCAGAGGTAGAGCTGCGTCTTCCTGGAGACGGAACAGACAAAGAACGTTTGTTTTTATTTTGTCTTTTCTTTCTTTTTTTATGCACTACAAAGGCGTGTTTGTGAAAGGGCAATGCTTTAGAAGTTCAAAGAGACTAATCGAGGATTTGCTGTCTGTCTGAGGCGAAGAATTAAAAGGGGACTGTTTGTATCATACTGAATTGAAAAGGAAATCGGATCGCACTGCCCCATAATGGGGGAATCGGATCCCCCATCAGATCCTCCCCAATGTGGATTTTTGAAAGTGTCTTTATTAAACAGGACTCTGTCTGTCCAACTGTGGTATTTTTTGTTTACCTGTCCAAATGTTTATCTGTTTGTCTATCCAACTATCTGTCTGGTCTGAAGTTTATCAAACTGTCTGTCTATGTCTCCTAATGTCTGTCTGTCTTATTATTTGCACACACACACACACACACACACACACACACACACACACACACACACACACACACACACACACACACACACACACACACACACACACACACACACACACACACATAAACACACACACAGAGCCTCAGTTTTGGGGTGAACTTTATGGGCGCTGTAACTTCGCATTGAGAGGACAGAAGTGTGTTCACTCGTGGCCCGTCTCCATGGCAACGGCAGCACAAGCGCCCTTGATACGAAACAGAAAAGAGCTATTGAACCCAGCAACACACACACACACACACACACACGCGCACCTTTCCACTCCGATTCCTCACTCGCTCCCTAGCAGGAGCCCTCATTGACTCTCACACACTGAAACACTGTGTCTGAGGGACGCACAAATCTGATTGGTCGATCGAGGCTTTCGGCTGTATCGCATTTCCATCGAATTTTAGTTCACTGTTGTGACGCATGCCGTTGTTTTGTTAAGCCAGATTTAATGTCATGAGGTGAAAAGCTAATGTATTTAGAAATTGCAAGCAAAATTAGAAAAGGTTTTTTAGAAAATAGTAATTTTTTTGTTGTTGTTTACTATATTGCACGGAGTGTTCCTTTCCATTTTTTTTGTATTCTTGGCACATTTTTTTTGCTTTCTCATTTTTGTTCAAAGAAGGGGAATACGAGAAGAAAAAGAGTTAAGTACTGAAGAGAGGTAGAAAAAAAAAGGGGAAATAAAATCATGATGAAACCTCAAGAATGGAACCATAAGGACCTTAGGATGTAGGTGCGTTGACTGTGCAGCACACTTCATGATAGATAGCGCTATAGACAAAGATCTTGGACGTATTTGACGCTTCGGCTCATTGTCTGAAGTCGGGGAAGTCCAGCTGAAGTGCATGGTGTAATTGGGAAGTATGGAATCATTGCCATGTTTGTTCGGGATTCCTTTCACATTCCGCAATTAGTCTCCAACCTTCCCTGCTCCAAAACAACCCCAAACCTTTGAGGTTCCACCTCCATGTGAGACTATGTTGTGTGGTGGGGGTGAGGCGGTCCGATCACATCTTCACTCCTGTTCCCTGTCTCACACAAGGTCTTCTGTTAGAGACAAACATGTCTAATTTAGCCTCCACAGAACTTTAATTTATTCATTCACTGTCCAATTCTTGTTTTTGTTTATTCCCCTCTACCTTAATAAAAGGAACATATGTGTGTCTCAAAAACCATAAAGACGTTTTCAAACTTTTGACAGCCACTGTATATACCATATACTTCTACTTATTTATTTTACTATTATTTTATTTACGTATTCTTCTTAATCTATTTATTTTTTTTTTGTCTTGTGTAATTAAATGAAATTTAAAAAATTTTTATCTAAACAAAAAAAACAATGGTAAATAAGCAAGACAAAATACATTTTTCCATATATTATGAATACACAGTCAATGTGAGAATTTTATTTCATTTTTTACTGCGATTTAATACACCAAAAACGTAGTCAATGTGTAACGTTTCTTCTTCTTTTGGTTTCTCCCATTAGGGGGCGCCACAGCGGATCATCCGTCTCCATACCCCCCTGTCCTCTACATTTGCCTCTTTCAAAACAACTACCTGCATGTCTTCCCTCACCACATCCATAAACCTGCTCCTTGGTCTTCCACTTCTCCTCCTTCCTGGTGGCTCCATCCTCAGCATTCTCCTACTGATATACCCCATGTCCCTCCTCTGCACATGTCCAAACCATCTCAATCTCACCTCCCTCACCTTGTCTCCAAAATGTCCTACATGCGCTGTGCCTCTAATAAACTCATTTCTAATCCTGTCCGTCGTCGTCACTCCCGACGAAAACCTCAACATCTTCAGGTCTGCTACCTACAGCTCCAACTACTGTCAATATGCTCACAATATGCGATGTATGGTATATGTATGGCTACTGAGATTTGCCATAGCGCTACTAAACAGGAAATGATACGTTAGTGAGTGTACATCGAATGTACACCCGAAATCAGAACGTATTGTCGGTATAAATGTAGGGATTTTGGACACTGTCCCAAAAATGGACACCAGATATAACATAGAAAGTTTGAACACAGTGATTCACCAATTAGGAAGGACTTTTAAAAAGGTCCTCCATGTCCTAGTAACTTTCAAGAGGCAATTTGGAAATGGTTGAGGATGTACCTTAGTTCTCTTAGCATAACTTGGCTAGTTTTGCTAAAACTGTGACATAAAACTGAGCTCTTCAAATTGATAGGAATTGTGTGTTTGTGTACTCATGTGTTTGTCTATATATATGTGTGTGTGTGTTGTGTCTTTCGCTCACTCAGGCATTATGTGAGTCATGCTGCGGCCGAGTCAGTAATCACAATCGACACGGCAGGTATTTTTCCGCTAATTAGATCAGGGACAGCTAACTCGCACATATTTCCCTCATAATTGGCAGGAAGTCTCGCTCGCGCAGGAGACTCAGACTCAGATTATCATATTCACGCTCTGGTGAGTTAGCAAACGTGTGCGCGGGAGCACACTCCAGTTAGCAAGTGAAGAGTGACTCGGGGAAGACAGGAATCGGCAATTTGTTGTTTTTGGAGGAGGTTGGGTGGGGGTTAAAGTCCTGAAATTGCTGATGTTCCCGCTGAGTGGATCTGAATGCGTCCGATTTTGTGCACTCTTAAACATCTTTCCTGGAAATGAAGCCAGAAAATCCAGTTAGCTGGAAAATCCGAGGGTTTGAGGCGCTGCCCTTGTTGAGGGCACAGAATGTCAAGAGGGGGAAATAATTTCTTAAGCTCCACCCACTGGTCATCATTTTAGTTAAAACATATCTATATATTTGTTACAAAGCTGTGTTCTGATTGGTCAGAATATGAGGTCAGGAGTTGGTGGAGTGCTCATGACTTTTATGGAACAAAGGAAGTTCTGAAGGAAATTCCCCCTTTGCACATCGCGCAACTCGGCGGAACTGTGCTCGGATGCTTGACCTTTCCACTCTGCTCTCCGGTCCGGTCGTGGTGAAATAAGCCTTTTCATATCCGTGCTGTCAGTTTGATCTACGAGCTTCTTAGTGGCATCTAAAATTCAATTAACACACAGCGGCGTGTACAGCTACACGCTTGCGCAAACAATACATCACTGTGACAGCGGATTGGGAGCGACACCATCGCCACGGCAACACGTCCGGCCATCAGCCTGGGGGCGATCAAACATGGCACATTTTCTCAAACAAACAGGATTGACCTTTATGCAAATATGGTGGGATCGTAACGCAGGGGGCGGAGTTTAGCTAATCATTAGCACTTTGTCTGCATCATGGTCAGAATTTCTGAGCCAGATTTGATCAAACATTGGCTATAATCTATTCTCTCTAGAACATCTAGAACTGGTGAACTTTTTCAGGAAACAATAAAAATCATTTTAAGAACCTCAGGAACATTTTTAGGAACCAAGGAACTTCCAAAGGAACCCAAGCAGTGAAGAGAAAAACATTTTTCAGGAACTCTGGAACTTTTTCCAGAACCAATTATCTTGGTTTATTGATTACTTGTTGAAACTTAGACACTTGCTCAGGAAATTAGAACCTTTTCCCAGAATCCCATATCTTCATTACAAAGATTTTGTAGGAGCGAGAAACTTTATTCTGGAACTTTCTGAGGAACCCAGAATAGGAAGAGTTTTTTTTTTTTTTTTCCAAGGAAATTTTTTTTTAAACATTTGTAAAAACTTGCTCAGAAATGTTCTCAGGAATCAAGGAAATTTTTTGGCCAACCCATTATCTAGGTAACAATCATTTGTTGGAACTTTCTTCAGAAATTGAACTCGTTTAGGAAATCAGAACCGTATATCTTTGTTTCATATGTTTATCGGGAACATTTGCAGGAACTTGATCAGAAACTGAGGAAAGTGTTTGAGTAATTCAGGACCTTTTTCAGGATCCCAGATGCATTTTATATTTTCAAGGAACTAAATACATTTGATAAAAACAATTGTAGGAACTTTCTCAGAAGTACCCTTTTCAAGAACACAGTACCTTTCTTAGGAACCCAATATTTTTGTTTTAAACATTCTTGGCCAAGTGGAACTTGTCAAGAAACTCAGGAACCTTCACAGAAACTTTTTTTTTTTCTTTCAAGATTCCAGTATGTTTGTTTCAAACATACAGTATGTAAGAATGTGCTTAGAAACAGAAGAAACTCAGGAACATTTTAATGGAACCGGGATACTTTTTTACGAAACCAAAAAGTAAATGCAGGTGACAATAATAAAGCAAATCAAATCATACAGATAAGAAGTAAATATTTTTAAATTTAGAAAAGTTCAAGGAACTTAAGTTTTATTTTGTTCAGAGTTATTTTGTCTGACTTGGTATTTGTCAGCATGTTATTTATTTATTAATATTTTGAATTTTTTGTAAAAAAAATGTTTAATACCAAGCAACCAGAAAACATTCCCAGCATCCAGAAACCTTCAAACGCATTTTTTTCAGGAACTTTCTCAGGAACGGGGGAACTTTTTTCAGTTCCTCAATTTCTCAGAGGAGCAATAAATGATTGTTTTTACTACTTGATAGAAAGCATTTCACAAAGCCAAAAGAACATTCCTTCCAATTTATTTCTGGCACCCAAGCAGGGGTCCAGAAGTTATTTACATTTATGGAATTGCCTTTATTCAGAGCAGCTCTCAATGCTATTATATAAACAAGTGAGCAATTGAGGGTTAAGGGCCAAACAGTGGCCACTTCCAGGGAACACTTCCAGGATTTAATTACCTCAGGAACTTTATAAAGAACATAAGAAACTTTGCTAAGCAAGCATTTCTTGGTAGCTGAAGTTGAGATGTAGCTAATATTAGGCGGTTCATTTTTGTATTTCTTTAGCTAATTTCAATAATTGAAGTGTATTTTTATTTATACTATTCATTTCTTAATATAGTTGTTGTTCACTTATTGATGATCTAAGAAAGATGCACACTATAATTTAAAGTGTGTGTGTATGTGTGTGTGTGTTGGAGGAAATGTTCACCTTTTTGTGATTAAGCACAGATCAATGGACGAGTTAATTATCTGCATAATCTGTTAAATATCGCAGGCATGCTAATCTACA
>JBCEWE010000565.1:112500-145000 GCA_039877035.1 Silurus lanzhouensis | reverse complement strand
CATATGGATGAAAATCCCAATAATTTTGTCTATATAGTGAAAACAATTGTTTTCAAGGGTACGTCTAACAATTACCATCAACAATGAAAAATTAACAAAAGCAAAAAAAAAGTGAGTTTACAGGCTGGTTTTATGTTTCTATAATAAATATATATGAGTATATATATAGTGTGTGTGTGTGTGTGTGTTGGCCAAGATGAGCTACATCTCGCTGATCTCCGCTCTCCTGTAAAATACATGGAAAGTGGAACGTGGGGTCGGGAGTGGGATAATTGCTGTTAATGTGCTCTTCTGCAGAAATGAGCTCCTTTCAGTTTAAATTGACTGTTAACAGATTGACCACAGCTGTGTGTGTGTCATACCCACACACACACACACACACACACACACACACACACACACACACACACACACACACACATGAATACTCGCGCAAATTTCTTAGAAGAGCCAAGAATGATATATTAATATCTAGTTTGATCCCTTTAAGCGGATCTGTCCCAAACCGCTTAGCACCTATATACTATATAGGGCACAGACAGTGCACCACAGACATGTCCCAAGTTGCATGCCTTATGCTCTATTTACTGTAAAGTGAAATGTTGTGAGGAAGCATCCCAATCCATACACCTTTATTCAATGTATTGTACTGACAGTCCAAACTTTGGGTCTGTTTCACACTGTTTTATGTAGACTTCGATTACTTTGTAATTTTTAGGGCACTTGCCCTAAAATAAAATATTTGTATTTCTGGGAATCTCTTCACCGAATGATTAGCGCTATAAGGTTATCATGAGGCAAATGCCAGAACTAGCATGCTAATGCAGCCAAATACTGTAAACCCATGCCCCACGATACTATAAGATCGGATCGTTTTAGTTGCTTTGAATCTCATCATCTTGCTTGTGGGAGTCCAGTAGAAAACGAACGAATCACTTTTTAAGACGACTCGTTCTTCTGAATCACATCGAGGGCTCGTTCAAAACGAATGAATCCTTCACTGAATCTTCATTTCTTAAAGGAACATTACAAGCGCACAATCCAATATTTGTGTTTTCACAGTGAAATTACAGCTAAATGTTTTAGCATTTGAATTAACAAATCGCAAACATGACCATCATTGTGTTTGTCAAAAATCCACCTAGCGTTATTTAGGGAGCATTCATTAGAGTTAGCAAACCTGCGCTTTCTATTAATGAACAACTTAGCAAGAACGCTAACCATTGGCTTGAAGTCAAAATGGCTTAAGGACACAGCCTTGAAACTGGGATGAAACCAGCAGAACCTCACGAGCACAGACGTACCAATAAACATTTTGGAATTGAAATTGCCGCCATTCCAGTCGTAACCTTACCTGCAGACGAACTTTAGCATCTATGGTAAGACTATTTTGTTACAGCGGATTTTTGCTTGGCTAAGCAACAAAAGCAGCACCGGTTTGTGAGCATTAAGTTCTACGTAGGCGAGCTGAGAGCGCTGTAAAGTCCATTTGCATGCATATTTATGTTCTTCTCCACAGAGCTGCAATAATAACGGGGCAGATTGAGCAATGCTAACTCAGCACAGTATGCTAATGCGGCCGTCGCTCCGCTGCTTTCTCATTAAGACAAGATAAAAGCTTCTCCTGCAGGCTCATTTACAAAGGCCGTGCCGAGTCCCGGTGCTGTTCGAAGCCTCATATTTCCACAGATAAGACAGTTCCAAATCTCAAATTTCGACGTATGCCTTATTAACATAACTTATATTACGTGAAACGTTGCACTCTGATCGGCGTTTCCTCTCCGCCAACCGGCGTTTAATTATACCACAAGGTTTGCTAATTAGCCGAGTGGCTTAAAACCAAAAGCAATAGAAACATTTATATTCACAATTTCCATTCAATTCAACTTAATTTTATTGGTATAGCACGTTTAACAATTGCCCTCAAGCAGAAATAAATAGATTATGATTATGTAATTTTTAGTTTATTAGTCCCTGGTAGTGGTCCGCAACCTTTTTTGCACCATGGACCAGTTTTTCATGGACCTACGAAGAGGGTGGGGGGTTTTTACATACAAAACTAAAAATAACGTTAAACCGATAAACCCTTGATGTCACAGGACTCTTTGAATTTACTTATTTTTTTTTTCTATTGATATATATTAAGACCACAACCCTAGCCCTTACAAAGCAAACATTGCTGGAGAGCTTTTAGCAGCGATTGCAAAAGACTGCAAAGTCAGCAAAAAAAAATCATTTATAAGTAAATACCAAAATACCAAGAGTCCTGTGGTATTAAGGGTTTATCACAACAGGTGACTCTCATAATCCGAACTCCACTATATATAAAACACACTATATATACACAAAACTATTAGGACACCTGACCTTTCCTCTACTTCCATCATTCCTAGTGGCTAAGAATCGCATCGCTAAGGCTAAGTCGTCTTATTATCAAAGAATTGATCCTGCCTGCCGCTAAGGACATTTGCAAAGATTAAAGAGTAGACCGGACATGAGGATGTATAATAATAAAATGTATAATAGTTATTGTGTTTAGTTATTTATGTAAAAAAAAACCACCCTCTTCGTAGGTCCATGAAAAACTGGTCCATGCTACAAAAAAGATTGCGGAACACTGCCAGGGACTAATAAACTAAAAATTAATAATCATAATCTATTTATTTCTGCTTGAGTGCAATTGTTAAAAGTGCTATACAAATAACATTGAGTTGAATTGAATGGAGTTTTGTGGATATAAATGTTTCTATTGCTTCAAGTTTCAAGCCACTCGGCTAATTAGCAAACCTGGTTGTATAATTAAACACCGGTTGGATGAGGAAACGACGATCGGAGCGCAATGTTTTGCGTAATATTAGTTAGGCTAATAAGTCATACGTCGAATTCGAGATTTGGAACTGTTTTATCTGTGAAAATATGAGGCTCATTCAATCAGTGACTGAGTCAAGTGCTAGTTCTGTTTTCTGAATAAAAAACCCTCCAGATCGCAGCCCCGTGGTTGCAGACCACTGGGTTTATCCCTAATGAGTGAACCAAAAGATGTGTGAGGGACAAATTCCCTTAAACTTTATTACGAAGAAGCCTTGAGACTTGTGACATCCGGATATTCCTTTATTATAGTTCCATCTTTGCTGATGTTATCAGTTGTTCCCTGATTGACAGAACTGTTCAGGGTAATTGTAAGTTATTGTAGCATACTGTTGATATTAATTACTGTCCTAAGTCATCTTCATGAATCTTAAGTGGAACCATTCACTCTCATCTCATGTAGCTTCAGGCTGTCCATGTGCAGAAGGTCCTCAGCAGCAGCGAGGGATTTCCAGTTAATTAGAACTTCATCTGGACTTCGCGATTGATCAGGCAAAGCAAAAGAGGACAGGATCAGTGGTATCTCAGGAGTAGTATGTGTAGCTCGACCGAGAACGAGAAATAGAGGAACGCCGATGATAAAGAATGCTAATTTTCACGTAATGTTTAGTGTGTGATCAGAGCACAAGCAGGAACTCCAGAAAAACTTTTTTTAGCAACATAACTTAAGGGCACAGACAGAATAGAATAGAAAAGCCATTCCACATTTAGCCCCAAGTTTGCTGTTATAATAACCTCCACTCTTCTGGGAAGTTTTTTAGATTTTGTGCTCATTCAGCCACTAGACATTAGAAAAGTCAGGTAGTGGGGTACGTTCCAATTCATCCCAAAGGTTTTTAATAGGGTTGATGTAAGAGCTCTATAGCAGGAGAACTTCTACTCCAATCCATGTAGCTTGTTGGCTTGTCAGGACACAGGGATCATGCTGGAACAGGTTTGGGCCTCGTAGTTAAAGTGATGGGAAAGATTTTATGCTAAAGCATCTGCAGACGGTCAATACAATTGTGTACCTTAGAAGGCTGGCAAAGTCACATCAACATATAATCTTTCCTCATATAGTGCTATAATATATATTGCTTGGACTTTTAAATACTAGGCAAAATATTACTCCGGTAAACTCCAGTAGCCAAAGTACTATGATTTATTACAGCTATAATGTTTATATCATTTTTGTCACAAGACTCTTCACTTAATCAACTAAGTTTATGTGGAAAGACTCTGATGCTACTCTCAGCACAACAATCTATTAATAGAATGATGTTAATAAGTCAAACACTGATTGATTTCTATTACAATTTTCATGACCGCAAACCCTTCGTTTCACCTACTTCTAATAAATCATGTAAATTAGGCCACGGGTTTTATGGAAAGTTCGAGTCGGGAGTTTCTTCCGTTATTTATTCATCTCAAAATGTTAACTGATGCTGAACTCTATGTTGGTGCTAAATAGATACCGCCAAGCGTCAAAACAGAGCCTGTGCTCGACCCTGATTGGTGGCTTTGCCCAGTTACGTTTTTAACCAATAATAAATAAAAAGGAACACCTGATTACATAAAAGGTAGTTGAGTAACAAGTAAGATATTCGACTTTCAAATGTAGAGATCGCACCAAATGGAAAAACTTCAGGAAAATACCGATACGCGAATTTGCGGCATTTAGCAGACGCCTTTGTCGTACAAAGCGACTTACAAAGTGCTGGATAAATGGAATCTACACTGGTACGCTAGATTTTAAACTTAAGATAAATCAGCCTACAACTCTGTTGTGTTTTTTTGTTATTTTTTGTTGTGCTAGTTTGAGCATTTCAGGAAGTGGAAAGTCTTCACTCGTCACTTGAAGATAGCCAGGGACTCCGTTATTTGGAGAACTAGAGAAAGTTTATTCCACCACCACGGTGCCAGGACAGAAAAGAGCCTTGAAGAATACTTACCTCTTATACTGAAAGAAGGTGGTACCAGTCGAGCAGTGCTGGAGGATCTTAGACAGTGTGGTGCAGTGTGAGTAGTGATGAGGTCTCTGAGGTAAGATGGTGCTGCTCCATTTTTGGCCTTGTAGGCAAGTATCAGTGTTTTATTAGTGCAGCAACTGAAAGCCAGTGAAAGGACTGCAGCAGTTAGGTGGTGTCCCACCAGATCTCCAAATAACTCATGACTCTCTGCTCTCCCCTTCAGCCACTGCTCGTAACCTTGGGGTAACTATGGACAATGAACTGTCCTGTTCCCACATGTCACTAATGTGGCTCTTGGCTGTCGATTTCTTCTCTACAACATCTGAAGGATTTGACCATTTCTGTCCACACAGGCTGCCCAGGTGCTTGTCGACTACTGCAACTCTTTGCTGGCAGGTCTTCCCCTGAACGCTATTCATCCACTACGCTATTCACCCCACCGCTGCGCTCCCTTCACTGGCTTCCAGTAACTGCACGTATCAGATTCAAAACACTGATGCTTGCTTACAAGGCCAAAAATGGACCAGCGCCATCTTACCTCAGAGACCTCATCACATCTCGCACTGCACCACGCTGTCCGAGATCCTCCAGCACTGCTCGACTGGTACCACCCTCTCTCAGAATGAGAGGTAAGTATACTTCAAGGCTCTTCTCTGTTCTGGCACCGAGGTGGTGGAATGAACTTCCCCTAGATGTCCGTACAGCGGAGTCCCTGACTATCTTCAAGTGACGATTGAAGACCTACCTTTTCCTGAAACGCTTAAATTAGCACTTTCCAAGTTTGCTTTGTAAAATTTTATTCATTGCTAGAGACTCAAAGCACTTTTGTACGTCGCTCTGGATAAGGGCGTCTGCTAAATGCCGCAAATGTAAATGTAAATTGTGTGGGAGAACTTGGGCAGATTGAACACAAGTCGTGCAGCTGCGTTTTGGATCATTTGATGAATAGCTTTCAGACGTTGATTGTCATGAGAGAAATGCAGTAGTCCGGTCTCAAAATGACAAGAGACTGAACAAACACCTGGGCAGACTGAGTGGACAGAAATGGTGGAATCCTTCGGATGTTGTAGTTAAGAAATCAACAAGAACGAGCCACATTAGCAACCTGTGAGAAGGAGGACAGTTAATTGTCCATGGTCACCCAATGGTTGCGAGCAGTGGCTGAGGGGGAGAGCAGAGAGTCATGAGTTATTTGGAGATCTTGACCTGGAGATAAAAAACTAACAAAAAAAACAAGAATATAAACTTCATGAACCAGAAGCAAAACTAATTCATATTTAAACACCAAAACAGTCATAGCGTGACAAATCTTTACTTCAAACCTAAAGATGGCGCCTAAGTAGGGACCAGCTTTCGGTGGCGTTCGTATCGCTGAACCGTGGTATAAAATATTAGGTCATTATTTGCTCCTAAGTTGATAATGACTTGAACTTGTTAGTGGTGAAAAAAAAAAGAAAAAAAAGGAGGACAATTCCGTAATAAATAAATCGGACTTTAATAAGCAACGTGTTTGTCTTTAGAGCGGCTTAGTGTGCCGAGGAGGGAGAAAAGAGAGAGAAAAAGAGAGAGAGAGAGAGAGAGAAATCACATTTAAATGATTTCTAAAAGCAGAATTAGACTATTCATCATGGAGAACACAGAGCCGCTATCTCGCCCGGCAGCTGCGAGCTTCGTTCGGCTTCCTCGAACAAGATAAGCTCGTCCAAAAATAGCGCTTTTCTTTTCTTCTTCTTTTTTTTTTTTATAAAGAAATAAATAAATAAGGAAGCAAACGACAACTCATTAGAGCGTATTTCATTTTCTCGCTGCTGGAGATTCAGGGGTTTGTGCTCATTACACTGACGCCTTATGACTTGATGTTCTCCGCTCCGTCCCGGGGTTCTTTTACCCGACATCGGCCATTTTGAAGGTTGCGCAATTAACGACGAGATGGTGTTTTTGCTATTTATAGATTTTTTTGCTCCATCCAAAATCTACTTTACCCTAGTATTTATGACGTGTTCTATTACAATGCTGCCATCCCAAATATTATGATTTGAGCTATTATTTTTCATGTCTTTGGGTTTGAATATTGGAACCCTCTTGAACGTAACGTAGAATTTGAAATATTTTGCAAAATACTGTAATTGTTTTTAAATAAATTTATAGAAATAAAGCCAGTGTTGCAACAATTCTAGCTATTTTCCCATAATTTCTTTCCACATACATAAGTATTCAAAAGTATCCTTTATTCAGTGCTTACTTGAAGTAAGATGCAACTTTGCCCACCTGGATTGGGGGAATTTCTGCCATTCTTCATTGCACGCAGGAAGGTAAACTGTCAAGACAGTCTGAGATCCTGAGTGCTGTGCAACAGGTTTTTATTGAGAATATCTCTATACATCTGCTTTCCCTCAACCCTGATCAGTCCTCCAGATTCTGCTATTAAAAACATCCCCACAGCATGATGCTGCCACCACCACCCCCACATAGGAAAATTGGTTTGGCCCAGTGATGGCTTATGGCATAGAAATATCTCAGCCAAATGCATGTTTATAGCTGGCCCAATTTCGGTCTTATGTAGGACCAAACAAGTTGGTTCCACATGTTAGCAAAACCTTAGCCTAGCCATTCTTAGGCCAGATGAAAAACGCCTGACCAACAACAGTATTCTGTTAATAATACAAATATTTATTGTTCTACATTTAAACAAAACAAAAAACAAGACTTAAATGTCAATGCGATGAAAGGGATCTGAACACTTTCTGAATGCCCTTTACATGCCTAGTAAGTGTTCTCATTAAATGTATAGCATGTAATTCAAAAGCTTTGGCACTAGTGTAATTTTTCAAACGGCAGCTATTTTGTTTTCGGCGTTCCAAACACAAAGGAGCAACAGTAATTTATTTAATGAGTGAAAAAAGCTACAAAAAATTCACAATGCAAAACTGGAGGCTATAAGCTTGGATTACTTGTTAGCGACAAGTAAAAACATTAGCCTTTTTTTTGTGTCTAATCCTGTGCCTGACAGCTAATTAGTACGGAATACAAGTCGAACACGAAGGCGTCCTCATTATTCCGAGGTACTCATTACTTGGAGATGATTATGGCTGGCAGGAGCGTGGTGGCTAGCGGAGTGTTCCTTCGATGGATGTTAACCCGCAAAATGTTTCATAAACAGAACGCCACTCACAGCATGTCGACCTAATCAGATTAACGTCGCGTCCTGTCCTCGGTCATACAAGTGCACTTTATGCTTACGATCGATTCAAAATACACTTAATGAACACTAGTTTCGGGACACTTTTCCAGCCATGTGTCGTTCTTAAACAGTTACCACAAAATCAGAGTTACACAATTCTATAGGATGTCTTTGGACGTGCTAGCAAATTTTGTACTAACTCCTCTGAATGAGCTCAAATATCCACAACTCCACACGCTTAAATTTAGAAGAAACAACTTTTACCTGCGATAATCTGCAACAGTGAATTGAAATGTTTGTCCGTAAATGGATAACAAGCCGAATCCTAAACAGAAATCCCTTATTTACCTTGTAACACACAGACAGACAAACAGACCAACATGCTAACCTGAGAGGATTTTTTTTTTTTATTGTAATGTGTAAAAAATCCTACAGACCACCATCCAATGCTGTCTAGCTACACTATCCCCTGCCGACACCTTACAGTCTCCAATTTTTTCAGGTTGCATTCTACTTAGAATATAGTCCACCTGTGTGCACCTTCCTCCACTCTTATACGTCACCCTATGATCCTCCTTCTTCTTAAAATACGTGTTCACCAATGCCATTTCCATTCTTTTAGCAAAATCTACCACCATCTGCCCTTCCACATTCCTCTCCTTAAAGCCGTACCTACCCATAACCTCATCACCTCTGTTCCCTTTACCTACATGCCCATTAAAGTCTGCCCGAATCACCAATCGTTCATTCCTAGGTACACCTTCTACCACTCCATCTAACTCACTCCACACATCACATCTATGTTACTCCTCTCTATCATATCAGCTAACTCTCTGACTGGTAAAGGGAGAGAGTTAGCTGATACCCGAACCTCCACTCTCCTACAATGCTCCTTTCCCTGCCGTCTCTGTAGACGTCTAACTTCTTGCCATCTCCCCCTTCGGCCAACAGTAGCCCAATTTCCACCGGTATTCTGTTGGCTAAAGATCATTGGTAACCTGGGTAATAAGACTCTGATTCCTGATCCACATATTTGATTTGACACGTGACAGACAGACAGACCAATATGAGCAAATTTACTGTATACCAGACACCAGACACAGAGAGACAAACAAACAGACAAAGATATGCAGGGCATATTTGAGGAATAAGACAGGGAGAGATATATAGAGAGGGACATAAAGGTAGACAGTGGTATATAAACACAGACAGACAGAGACAGACTAGGTCTTATAGATAAACATGAACCTGACAGGATTATGTTTTATTATAATTTACATATTATAATTATGATCACTGCAAATACTAGCTGGTTACCAAGCTAACCTGACAGGATTAAAAAAAAAAAAATTATATATATATATATCTTTTTGGCAGAAATTCTGAAATAAACAATGTCCTTTATTCGCTCAAAATAGCCTTCCAAAACTGGTCAGCTTCTGCCACCGTGCTGTCTCCTCAACAACCTGTCCTTCTCCATGTGTAGCCTAATGCTAATTTAAGTGCAAGGATGAGCAGATGAGCGCTAATCAGAAACGCATGGTCATTAGCGAGCACCTCCGTGTGGAATTAAACGCTAAGCTAAACTGTTCAGAGGCAATTAAACATTCGACACATGTCGAGCAATCGGTCTGCTGGTATGCTAGTGCTGTTTGTGTGCCATCAGCAAGCACAAGGGAAGCCATGTTGTTCATATTTAATCAAGATGAATCTAATTCTTCAAGATCGCACCAGTATTGCCAGTATAACACGCCTTAAACACTCTTAAAACCCTGCCAGGGTAGCTTGGCTAGAGAACTTTTGCTATCTGGGTAACTGAAACGATTCTGACAGGATTTTCCCTCCCAATAAATTTGTATTTGATATTTGATTGTATTTTTTTTAACATTGTATTTCATAAGTTTAAGTTATGAAGTTATAATATTTTGCTAATGATAGCTGGGTTTAGCACATGGTAACCTGACAGGATAGTCCTAATTACGACCACAGCTATTGCTAGCTTGGTAACATAATTTATCCTGACAGGATTTATAATCTTCTGCTAATGCTAGCTGGATTAAAACAAGCTAACCTGACAGGATGTAAACCAAAACATAATACACAGCTGTTAATTGGCTGCCCAAGCTAGCTGGGTAATCATAAGCTATAATGACAGAAAAACTGTAAAGAATTAGCTTGATAAAATAAACAGAGTTGATCATGAATGAATTTTCAATTTAGAAAAAAAAAGTTGTTGTAGTAGTTCAGTTTTTCAATGATTTTTGAGAGAAAAAAAAAAATCACAAATAGGTGTTTGAATCTTAAAGTAATGAGAAGGTCAGAAAGGTCAGGCTACGCTTTATTACTCTGGCGCTGAGCGTGATGAGAGGAGCCAGATGCTATTTGACCGTTGACCTCTTTTGCTATCCTGGAGTGGGTGTAGAGCGTGATTCGGCCTGAGAGTTCTGAGGATGTGATTTCTGACCACATAAGCAGTATAAGCTGTCGATGTGTCAGGGGTAATAATCCAAAATGCATTGCGACTGTAACGTGTATGTTTATTGATTCTTATCTTTATTAGTAACGCCATTCTGTATTAGGTTGCTTCGCTCCTGTTTTCACAAAGCGCTAGTCTCATATGCTAACCCCTAATTAGCCTTCTGATTCGCAAGTAAGAATACTTTCTTCAGTCGTTTTGATGCTTGACCTTAATGGAAGCAATGGCTAAACTGATCAAGAGTATTTTTTGAGTAATGATCTGAGCATCATTTTGTCTTAACATTTTGACTAGCGTGATGACGAGCATCATTATTTATTTGTTGGCTAGTGAAAGTTTTCGAACTATTGGCAAGCTAATGCCTTATTTCTACTGTATGTTGCTTTCATTAAACCTGAAAGCAGCACTGTGTATTCATACAGGAAAACCCCAAAACAAAATTTCTTCATGAACACTAGTTAGAAGCACTTCAGGATTTGGGACACATCCAAGAATTGATGCCTAGGTAGCATTCCCAGTAGCACACCCAGCCAGAGCTTAAAGCACTGTGAGCAGAAACAGCACTCTTCCTTCCCTGGTGTTTTTCTAACAGCATGTGGAACCTTCCGTCGTTATTTACTGATGCAGTTCGGCGCTCGGGTCGTGAGCTCATGCTGCGAGTGTGAAATCCCAGCATGCATCTCTCCAACTGAGTACCTGACAACAGCGATAGAGCGAGGGATCCATCAACTTCCAATGCTTCCCTTTATTCGTTTCCCGGCAGGGCGCTGGAGTCTGAGGGAGTTTCTCTCTGTCACGAGGTAGCCGATAATTCACTGATACTGTGCTTCCTTATGTACAACGATGCTGAGCGGAATTTAATTAACAACGTTGTGTGTGTGTATTTTTTTTCTCATTCGACTTCATCTATCGTTGATTGACCCTGACAGCAACCATATCAAGAAAGAGGGAATCGAAAAGGGTCAGGCGAATGTGTGGTGAAAGGTGAAAGGGGTCCAAATAATCCCAATAATGGATGTGAAGAACAAAGCAAAAGGGCTCCATCCTGCAACAAGGGTTAGACCCAAGAGTGTCGGTGCATCTCAATCAATTCCCTAGTTCACTAGTCAGGGCACTGAGCAGGGAGTCGGCCATTTTATAAGGGTTTGTTTTCCTGCTTTTGTAGCTCGCAAATGATTACGAAAGAACATTTCTCAAAATCTATTTGACGTTTTATAGACAATAGTTTGATTGACTCGACATCTAAATGGCAATTTTTAGAAAATGAGTCTTGAGTGTCTCTTGAGTGGGGGTCCTTACCATTTCAAAAACTCTAAAGGGAGATGATTAAGACAGAAGGCGTTTCCAAAAAGGAATATGGAGCCCGAAAAGGGTCAGTCTAAACTTCTGTACACAATATTCAAGATCTAGGAAGTTAATTGGGACACACCCAATTGGGACACGTTGGGTCTTCCCAAAGACAAAAAAAGATAAACCAAAGAAGGATTGTGAAAACTGAAAAGGGTCAGATTAGCAAATAGAGTGTGAAAAGCAAAAAGGGTAAAAAACAAACAAACATTTATTTGATGATATAAATAAATAAATATATATTATAAATAAATATAAATAAAGCAAACGTATTGATTGGAATGGTCATCAACAGAGAATACTCTGGAGATGAATAATTGATCACAAAGATCTGATTAACATACTGGAACAATGAGCATATATGGAAAGTGAAAAGTGTCAAATGAGTGTATGGAAGATGAAAGGGGTCAGAATTAGCACAGATATTAAGATTTAACAGGGAAAATGATAAGAACCGCTGGGTAAGAATGATGTCAAAATCTATAGATGTCATGATTGGATCAACCAGAGTACAACATCTTATCAAACATGTTAGCTGTTGGGCTCCTGACTCAAGATATGAAATAAAAAAAGTTATATGCGAATAATATTCTATTACAATATATATATATATATATATATATATATATATATATATATATATATATATATATATATATATATATATATATATATAAAACATTGGATTTATACTTCCTCCAAGTCCTTGATTCCTGTTTTCACAAAATTCAAGGTGCTCCCTGGCTTTCCATAAGGCTCTCAAATTCTCATTGGCCATTGAGCCTTTTCAAGCAACTTAAACATGAAATAATCTTAAACAACTCAGTCTTGCTGTACTAAATGGTTAAGGGGGCTTTTACTTGTCAAATGTTTGTTAGAGCACAGTTCAATTCTTTCCTCGCATATCCCAGCAATGTGAGGAAGATAGGGTTAGCCATGATACAGTAGTCTAGAGCACAGGGATTTAAGAGCCTTGCTCAAGGGCGCCCAACAGTGGCAGTTTGGTGATACTCAACTACCAACTTTCTGATCAGCAACCCAGAGCCATAACCACATAATTACCATGATATGCTGATCTTGGATGGTTAGCAATGTATGAAGAACAAGCCCCTGTTATTAAAATACACATATTGCACACAAAAAAAACCGCACATATAAATCGCTTGCTTCAACGGAGACAAAAATTTTATATATATACATTTATTTATTGAGCGACTCTGCAAATGAGAAACCAAATAACTGAAACCAAGTATAGTGAGGGGTCCAAGTCACGGTTTCTATTTTAACCATATATTTCTTCGACCGCTCCTCTGATCGAAGCTCTCTGTTGCATTTCACTGGGCTGTGTGTGGAGGTTTGATGCAACTTCACCTCTTCATCACACTCCCTAACATTAGCATCGGCGTGTGGAGCTCCGACACTCAGTCAGTCAGTCAGTCAGTCAGGGCGCGCTGAGTAATGGACCGAAGTGACGCGGGAGACCGAGGCATGGTGGGCGAGCGCGATTCGTCCTGTTCTTGAACTCTGCGTGGAGAGAGTCCAGCAGTTCCTCCTGTCCCTCTCCAGGAGAAACAGGTGGTCCGAAGGCATAAATCTCTCTGCCAGTCGAACGTCCGTGGCCGAGTAATCAATCACGCACCCGGCGGAAAAGAGAAATCACCACCTGTGTGCGCTGGGAATACACACTTTCACCTTCATACACACATCCGCAGAGAGTAAGACTAAAAGATTTATACGCTATGAGTGGGAACATAAAAACGGACAAAAAAGAAAAGATATTGTGCTGAAAAAGTCATAAAGTTCCTCCCGTATGGGAAAACAGTCTTTATAATTCCTCATATATATTTCAAGTCTATTTACTGTATGTCGACAAAAAACACACAGTATATATGAAGTATCAATAATATATATATATATATATATATATATATATATATATATATATATATATATATATATATAGGGTTCTAGTTCGAGTTGGTGTAACAGGCCCTTTTTTTTTTTCTGGATCGTCTGACATTCACGTGTCAACGTTCTTTTCTTTTTTTTGCATTTATCCCTGGAGACCGGAGACATTAGGATGATTTTCCTGCTCTTCCTCGTCTCAAGCCTCCGGATCAAAATGCGACGGAAACCAGGTAGGAATCGAGTGAAGACAAAAAAATAAAATAAAAAGAGTTTAAACGAATAAAAGCATTTGCTGCTTTCTTTCTTTTTTTCTCTTTGCTGAGAGAAAAATTGGCGAAGGCCACAGCGGAAACCTGAATGCTCTTTCAGAAACATGACAGGCATCCAAAAGGCTGAAAAGACATTTAACGAGAGAAAAGAAGAGAGATAGAGAGACGGAGAGAGACAAAAAGGTAGGCAGACGAAAAAGAAATTTGAAAAAAGAAAAAAGAAAAAAAAGTCCCAGGAGGTTAACACAGTTAGTCGAAATCATTAAAATGGGGGAAAAAGAATTAAAAAATACAACTTTTCGTTGAGTTGAAAGTGTGTTTGTTTACTTATTTACTTACTTTTTTTAAATTTATTAATGAATTAATATGTGTATTATCACGTAATGTGAGTACTACCGATAGCAAATGCGAGTGCAAACGAAATCGAAAAATCCAGAATGTAATCCAGGAATGGGTTGGTTGCCCAATAAACAATATAAACTTGAAAAGAAAAGGGTGAGAAATAAGGAGATAAATACGAGATTGGGAGATCGGGAACCCTGGTAGATGAGAAACCTGAATCGATGAAAGGCCACGGTTATAGAAACCATTACTATTACAAAGAAGTGCGATCGTTGCATCACAGACAGGAATCTCATACAGTGAGAATGAATGTCATTACGAAACCCAATGAACACTATTCAACACGTCTCCTTTCACTGTAGCCACAGCCCCATCGCCCACATACGCCATCTCTAGCAGAAGCTACAATATTTACCTCATGAAATGACCCCCTTTGCATTTTTTGTGCATTACAGTTTCCCTGCGTAATCAAATTGAAGGCAAATTGGGTTTGCGGAAATTCTACAGGAAAAATAACACGTAAGTATAAATGGTTCATAAAAGCGTAACTGTTTCGAATCGTTTCGGCCGACCTGCTCCGCTGTTTTATCTGGGACTAAATTATTATTTTCTCCTCCATCATCCATAGTGAAATAAAAAAAACCTGCTATTATATCCACACGAATATATTTGAGTTTGCTACAGATGCCGTTCGCGAGCTCCGACTAGCGCGCTCTCCGACCGACCAATCGAATGACACGAAAAGGCTAACGTTATTGGACGCCTGCCGGACGGCCCCGGTGTCGGCAACTCGGAATCTGATTGGTTCAAACGACGACCTTCAAGCAACATGGATTTTATGCTGCAGGCACTGAAAATTATAGAAATCATTAATGGCTAATTGGATAGAAACTAAAACGAACTTAAAACGTTATGTAATTAAATAAACAATATGGAATAATTAAATACATATTCATGGACTGAAAACAGTGATCAGTCAGTGATTCTGATAGAGGGTGGAGGCATTACAGAACTAAAAAATAAACAATACATATGGTACATGCTAACAAAGCATATAATGCTGAAGTTTGCTAGCCATGATAGTACTTTTTAATACATTTACAGCGTAAGGATTACATTACAGTGTGACTTAGTGTACAGTTAGACAGAACAACCCGATCATCACTTGACCTCATATTGTTCCAGGAAATGCACGTAATTTAAACACGCCTCCATTTGGGGTAAACTCCGCCCCCACGCTCAACCAATTTCTAAACAGAAGGCGACACAGAGCAAAACCTGAACCATGGATCAATTGTACAAAAAGTCTATATCTAGGTGTTAATGTGCAGTGGCTGATAGGAAACATACACTATATTTCCAAAAGTATTGGGTCACCTTCTCATAAGTACAGTATGTGATTTTTAAGCATCACATTCCACATTTAGTCCCGATTTCCTTTTATAATCCCCTCCACTCTTCTTGGAAGATGTTCCACTAAATTATGGATATTTGTGTTCATCAGCCACAAGAGTGTTATGAAAGGCAGGTACTGATGTAGGTGAGGAGACCTGGAGTGCAGTCAGCGTTCACATTCATCCCGAAGGTGTTCAGTAGGGATGAGATCAGAGCTCTATAGCAGCAAGATCTTCCTCTCCAAAGCATGTAAACCAGATCTTCAAGGAGCTCACTGTGTGCACAGGGGCATCGCCATGCTGGAGCAGGTTTGGGTTTCCAAGTTGAAGTGAATGCAAAATTTTATTATAGTGCCATCTTAAGTACACTTAAGTTTGGAAAAGAACCACATATTTGGCTGGTCAGGTGACCCGATATTTTTGAAAATATAGTATAGTTTATGATAATCCTGAAAAACAAGTAAATACTTCGAAAGTGATGATTTGTATAAAAAATGGAGTGGAATTGAGAAGAAATTGAGAAGAAACAAGAGAAATTTGAATTTTTTTCCCCCTGATTTCTTCTTTAAATTATTGGAATTCTCTCAAAATGTGAAATGGGATGTTTAAAAAAAAAAAGCACCCACCAATCTTATGGTCAGATGTCCACAAACTATTGTTCACATAAAGTACCTCAGGAACTGGTAACTACTGTATGATGCAGCACTCTGTTTTAATAGGGCAGCAAAGGGAATTTGATTTGAAATCCACATTCTTCAGTAGCTTATGTAAGGAAACCTACGAAATTGTTATGCCGTCAAGACGGCGAATCAAAGCGACAGCCGTCTCTGTGGTTCTTTCATCCGAAAACTTTTTTTTTTTCTTTTTTTAAATAAAAACTATTTTCCGTAAAATATTGATAAGAAGCTGATCAAGCCGGGGTTTTTTTGTGACACGCGCCGATTCCAAGTCAGGCTCGTTTACGACTCTCGGCTTTCACCTCGCTGTCAGCCTGAATAATATCTCAAAAACCTTTGTTGGCGGACGAGCGAACTGCAGCCGAACCTGTCAAAATCCATTCAGGACAAGAAATTAAGAACAAAGACGTCTCAAAGTGTTTTCAGGACCATCAAGCGTGGGTTCAAGCCACCTCGTCCAGACCTCGCTAATATAACCGCTAAAACCAATCTTAGAGTTAGAGAGTTACTTAGCTAATAAAGGATGCTAAGAATTCTTTCTTTATTTCTTTCCTTTCTTCCCCCTTTTTAATACTTACCATTTTATTACAAAGAAAGAAAGTTGCTTGGAATGAAAAGGTTGGGGGAAAAAACAAATTAAATTGGATTAAATTGAAAGAAAGAAAGAAAGAAAGAAAGAAAGAAAGAAAGAAAGAAAGAAAGAAAGAAAGAAAGAAAGAGAAAGAAAGAGAAAGCAATGAAAACCAAAAAAATTACTTTGAAAAGGAAGATAAAAGGAAAAAGAAAAAGGGAAAAGAAGGAACAGAAAGATGTTAATAACGAGTGCGCAGTTCCACAGAATGCGGATTAAACAGATGCTGCTGATTGGTCCTATGCCCTTTATGACATCATCAGTTGTCAGGCGGAATTGAAGTTGTCTATCGTTGTGTGAATGGGAAAACTAGAGGAATCGGGTTTGTTTTGAATCGTTGCTGTTCGACGTGCGCTGAGAGAAGCTCGAGCCTCCGCACGCCAAAGCAACTGGAAATTACATTTTTATTAATCGTGTTAACCCCGAGCGAAGGTTCCGACCCCTAAATAAAGCAGATTATTGGGCGGTTAATGCGGCGTGTTAAAGCGACTCACGCCGGCCACACAAACATAAGTATAAATTATAGGTTATCCGAGGTAACGGCCAGGTGATATACATGCTGTGTTTACCTCAACCCAAAGTTCACTCACATAACCGACCAATCAGCACACTTAACACCAACAACCCTTCAGGCTTAATTACTATTGTCACACATTAATATGCTTATTCATTATGTTCACACGCACACACACACACACACACACAGGTCATACACATCTCATATACACGTGTCACACACACACTTCGCATACACACAAAAACCCACACAGACACCTCTCTCTCTCACACACAAACTCCTTACAGCTGACCACACAAAAGAAAGAAAGAAAGAAAGAAAGAAAGAAAGAAAGAAAGAAAGAAAGAAAGAAAGAAAGAAAGAAAGAAAGAAAGAAAGAAAGAAAACTTTAAATATAAATAAAAGACTTTCAATTCAAAGAAAAACAAAAGTAAGGAAAGACACATAAAACAAAGAATACATTTACCAGTAAAATGCACCAGAAGATAGATAGAAAGAAAGAACAAAAATGTTATATACGTAAATGAAAGACTTTACAAATAAAAATAAAAAAAAGTAAAAAGACATAAAAACAAAGTAAGAATAAAAAATTACAAGTAGAAATCACCAGAAAAAGAAAGAAAGATTATTTATTTATACATTGATACATTTGTTCATCCAGCCTCTTCTTTCTTTCTTTTTTTTTTTCATTCTTTCTAAATCAACAATTTTTTATTTTCTTTATTTTTTGTCCACCCTTTCATTTCAAGTAACTTTGTCTTTCTTTGTAGTAAAAAGAAAAGTATTGAAAGGTTGAGAAGAAAGAAAGAAAGAAAGAAAGAAAGAAAGAAAGAAAGAAAGAAGACAACCAAACAAAGTTTACAGTAAAAAAAGGGGAAAATGAATGTAAAAAAGTGTAAAAGTACAATGTTAAATAAATAAATAAAAAATGGGTTTAAAAAAAAAGTATAAAAAAAAAAGAATTGATAAAGAGACGTGTCCAAAAATAGGAAATTATTGATACAAAAGGAAGGATGAATAAAAAAAGGAAAAGAAAATAAATAATGGAATGCTGTAGCAAAAGTTAGTGCCCCCTGAACTACTGTGGGCGATACAGAGCTACTGTCTGTTTAATTAAAAAACACAATGTGTTCCGTCTCCTGTCCCCAAACCTCTGCACTGTCCTCTGTGTGCTACAACACACATACATGCACACACACACACACAAACACACACACACACACACACACACACACACACACACACACAGTCGCATACCTCTCTGCCAGTGTGAGTCGCCATGGTTACCGAGGCGAGCACTCACTGGCCAGCACTTATTGGACACAATTGAAAAATAATGATATAAAATTGTCCTCAGAGAGACTTTCCCACATTTCAGACATGAAGGGAACTGGATTTTACTCCTGGTGGAAATGTTAAGCACAGCCAGTGCTTTCATCAGATCTTACACACACACACACACACACACACACACACACACACACACACACACACACACACACACACACACACACACACACACACGTGCAGTTTATATTCGATGATCACTTATTTTAAAATGGAAACCAATACATCATTTTATTCAAACTACTTGAGTATCCTGCACTTTTTTCTTTTCTTTTTTTTTTTTTTGAGTAAAGGCAAATCCCATTTTTGATCATTTTTGATTATTGAATACAGATTTATGCTTAGGGGTGATAAGAATTACAAATGAATAGTTCTCTTTTTCCTTCCTTCCTTTAGTAAATGTTTTTTTCTTCTTCTTATTATTATTTTCCCCCTTTTTTTTGTTGCTCCTGGAATGAACCCAGAAGTTACTTAGTTAATTAATTAATACATTTATGATTTATTTAAGTAATTTTTCAATAATCCATTAGTAATCCATTCATCTAAGGACCAATTCCAAACATCTGCATTAAGATTTTATGATTTTCTTTTTCCTAAATTTTTGTTCTTGGAATGATCCCAAATATTTTAAATCAGTCTTAAGGTTTATATATTTAATTTTAATTTTTACTTTATATTAATTTGTTACTCAAAGGATGGGGCTAAAAATATCTGGATAAATGTTAAGGTTAAATGTTAAGACCGTTATTTTTTCCTTTCATATACTTTTTCCCTTTCCTTTTATTCATTTATTTATTTATTTTTGGTTGTTTCTGGAATGAAGCCAGATCCTAATTTGTTTGTTCATTTATTAAAGCCTGCCTTTTTTTTTTTCTAATGTGTTTTTTTTTCTTAAGCTGAAAGTATGGTATCGTTTTCTTATTTATTCCAAGGACAGAGTAAAGCATATTAAAATCTCAGGGCCTCAAGGCCAAATTGTTGATCTTTTTTTTATTTTTTATTTTTTCCCGCCACTTCATGCACAGTGCCAAGGCCAAATGTTTAAAAGAAAGACACATGCAAAAAAATAAAGTTGTGGTCTAATAAATAATTAGAGTGGATATTGAATATTAAAAAACATTTTTTTTTTTTTTTCGTATGATGTAAAATGTAATCAAGACACAATATTTAATTGAAAAACAAAAACAAACAAAGGAACTCATGGATAAATACATCTTAAAATATTCTGTTTGCATAACATTTATTAAAATCTTCATGTAAATCAGCATATTATGTCCTTTCATACGTTTTTAATAGTATCTAAAACTAGGCTCTGACTAGGCTGATTTCCAAATGTGAATGTTCTCTATCTGAAACATTCCCTTTATTGATTTGAGTCTAATATTCCCCTCATCTTCAGCTTGCAGGTACCTTTGGAATCAGGCATAGTGGCTTCTATTTTTAAATTAGACCCATTATAAGCGTAAGCATCTACCACCATGCTTCACATTAGATATAATGTTCTTTGAATAAATTGACAGCTCTCTTGATTTAAAATTATTCTCAAATATTTTGAACACATTTTGTCACATGGTTCGGAATAGTTTAAGTGGCCCCCCACCTCCCCCAATAGCCCAGACATAAAGAATGAAAAACACGAGCGATTGTTGTCACATGCAGGGATTGAGTGCTCGGCAGATTTTCCTGCAGGTCCATAGGTCTTCTGGCAGTTTTCTTCTTGCCATCAATTTACAAGAGACATCCTGTTCTTTGGAATGTCACAGTGGTGTCCTATTTTCTTGCCATTTCTTCATGGCAGCCTCAAAGTTCTGTGTAACGTTTCATCAATTCTTTTGTACCTCTCTCCTGACCCAAAATGTTTTGGACAATCTGATACTGTATATAATTAAAAAAAGATATATAATCAAGAAAGCTATTTTTAGGATATTTATTTAATTCTTAATAATTTGTTTATTCTTTATAACTATTTATTTTACGTATTGCAAGGATAAGACCAATCAATCAAAAATCATACTTTATATATATATATATATATATATATATATATATATATATATATATATATATATATATATATATATATATAATTTTTTTTTTTTATGTATGCATAATTATTTATTTAACCACACAAAGAATGTTTTTTTTGTTTTAAAAATATTTTCCTGTACACCTACTAAAAGTTCTGACGAAAATGAGGGTTAAAGCTAACGGTTTGGGGTAGAGTTTTATTTCCAGGTGAAAAGAACCAACATGGCAACCATTCCTTACTTTAATATCATGAAATTGCGTTTGAGTTTTTTCGGAACAAACTTTCCCGTACAACAAAAAATGATGAGCCGAAGCGTGAAATACGTCAGAGTTCTGTAAGCGTTAATTAGAGAGCAAACAATCGTCTAGAGTGATATCCATCATGGAACGACCTGCCCAGTCACCTCACCTAAATCCTAATAAACTGCTCTGGGATGAACCGGATCACAAAAGTCGTTAATGGAAATCACACACAGGTGTTTGCTTCTTGCAGCTCACCACCTTCGGTTCCGCCCTCCATTCACAAAATGGCGCTTGATCACGCCCTCTTTTCCACAGACACAACGGTTATTGTTGTTTTATAATTTATTGTAGTTTTAGAGAATTAAATAAATGACTATGTAAATTGTACTTCATTTATTGTTTTTTTTTTTTTTAAGGTCAGTTCGCAGACTTAATGTTATTAAGGACGAGGCGGCGATTCTTTGCGATTCGGAAAGGGGGGGGGTAACTTTAAATAGTCGCGTTTGCTAATGATGAATCGATAGGAGACAGAGTAGGATGATTTAGCATCCTCTTTCGGAGACTAATGACACTCCAGGCGCGAGATCTGCTGAGCGTTAATGCCGACGCCGCTGGGGTTCGCCAGCATGAGGCGAATTCTGCCAATTTGTCTAAACATAAAAAAAGAGACTAAATTTAGCTGCTGTGGCTGGTGGGGGTGGAGTGTATATATATATATATATATATATATATATATATATATATATATATATATATATATATATATATATATATATAAATCTGTGTATCAATGATATAGTAAACGTTGATGGCACATAATATACAATACAATAACAGTAGTACATTTGGGAGTTTGTACTTATTTTCATGTTACAAACTTTTGTGCGTGGCAGCGCTATTAGAGCCACTATAATCGCTTTGGAAAAGTGAAGAGCGTTTACGTGCACAAATCCAAATAAGCGCGTGAGCATAGCGACGGATGATGACTGCAATTGGAGTTGATCGTTGAGAGCTGTTTGTTCAGCTTAAAGGCTCAACACGCTCACACACACACACACATATATACAGAAAAAAAATACATTTATATCCCCAAACTAAATTTCACCAAAACACTTCTGCTTTTGTCCTTTGGCTAACATCAGTGAAGAAAAGAAAAAAAAAATCCCTTGAATGTTTTTAGCACAAAGCTAAATACAATACACACCCACCAGAATGGTTTTCACTGGTGATGAATTCTCAAGGATTTTCTCAGCACATAGTTGCGACTTATTTATATATATATATATATATAAATTTCAGGCATTGTTATATTTTCTTAGAGAAGTTTACCCTTTGTGGTTTCTCAGACAACTCATGATAATGTTGGTAATAAGAAGAACTTTTATTGCAAAGTTTAAACAGATTTATTGCTTTGACTTTCCCATAATTCTAGACAGAAATAAAGTGCGATACCTTGATTTTTTCCTTAATTATACCCAAATGAAAAAGTATGATGTGTTGAATTTCCTGTAACCATCAACAAAAACTACAGTTCCTTGATTTCCTACAACTATAAACAAATAAAATGTATATTGCGACTTTCATGTAACTATAAACTGAAAAAAAATATGGTGTGTTGACTTTTATGTTACTATAAACAGATAAAAAGTCTGCCGGGACTTTCCTGTAACTATAAACAGACAAAAAGTATGATCTTTTCACTTTCCTGTGACTATAAACAAATACAAATTTCTGACACTTTGTTTGTATTTGTTTAACTATAAACAAAATAAAATACAATGTATTTATTTTCTGTACAAACAGAAAAATAGTATGTTTTGACTTTTTTGTATCAACAGACAAAAAAGTACGGTGTTCACTTTTATGTAACTATAAACAATTAAAAAGTATATTGCGACTTTCCTGTAACTATAAACAAATAAAAAGTTTGTTGCGACTTTCCTGTAACTATAAGCAGAAAACTAATTTGTTGACTTTCTTGTAACCATAAATCAATAAAATATGAGGTATGTCCTGAAACTATAAACAAAATAAAGTCTGATTCATTTATTTTTCTTAAATTGTAAACAGATAAAAAGTTTGTTGTGACTTTCATGTAACTACAAACAATTAAAAAGTCTGACTCCTGGGCTTTAGTTTACTACAAACAAAATAAAATATAACTGATTTTCTGTAACATCAAACAGATAAATAGTATGTTTTGACTTTCTTGTATACTTTAATTTAAAAAAGTATATTGCGACTTTTCTGTAACTATAAACAGTAATAAAAATCTGATGTTTCGACTTCCCTGTCAAAGCCATTAAAAAGTTTGACACCATAGTATGTTGTGACTTTCATCTAACTAAAAATAGATCAAAAGTCACACCTTGGCCTTTATATAACTATAAACAGATAAAACGTATGTTTTGACTTTCATGTAACGATAAACAGATTAAAAGTTTTCAACTTTGGCTTATTATAAATAGATAAATAATGTTTATCTACAATGTTGAGACTTTCCTGAAAATATAAACAGTTAAAAAAGTATATTTTGACTTTCCTGTAACTATAAACAGAATAACAAATCTGATACCATAAACTGATAAGTAGTATGACACCATGGTTTCCCTGTAACAACTTACTGTTCTTGTTCTTTCTGCTTCTCCCATTAGGGGTTGCCACAGCAGATCATCCGTCTCCATACCCCCCTGTCCACTACATCTGCCTCTTTCAAACCAACCACCTGCATGTCTTCCCTCACCACATCCATAAACCTCCTCCTTAGCCTTTATCTTTTCCTCCTTCCTGGTAGCTCCATCCTCAGCATTCTCCTACTGATATACCCCATGTACCTCCTCTGCACATGTCCAAACCATCTCAATCTGGCTTCCCTCACCTTGTCTCCAAAACGTCCTACATGCGCTGTCCATCTAATAAACTTATTTCTAATCCTGTCCATTGTCGTCACTCCCAACGAAAACCATAACATCTTCAGCTCTGCTACCTCCAGCTCCACCTCCTGTCTTTTACTCAATACCACTGTCTCTAAACCATACACCATCTCAGGTCTCACTATGGTTTTGTATAAACAAAATAAAGTACAAATGTATAGATTTTTTGTAATTCTAAACAAATAAAAAGTATGTTTTGACTTTCCTGTAACTATAAAAAAATTAAAAGTCGGACACTTATGCCTTCATGTAACTATAAACAGATATAAGGTATGTTGTGTTGACTTTCCTGTAACAATAAACACACAAAAGTTTTGCACAAGCAAACAAAAAAGCCTTGGGATACTGCTTGATTTAATGTAGTTGCTTATTTTGGAAAAGAACTAGCAGTATGTAGTGCACTCTTTTCAAATTCTCTTATGTGAAGTGTACTAGATCTAACACACACCAACATTATTTGGCAATTTGAAATTCCTTGGATGCAGCCTCCATGTTTAAGCAGAGATCTCTTTACCTCCACCATCCCCTGAGACACACACCATGAAAGATCAGGTTTTAATCAGGCTTCTGATGAGATTTTAATCTAGAAAATGTGCATTTCGGGTTTAAGAAAAGTTAGGTAAATGTCAAAAAAGAAAAAAAAAGGGAAAAAGAAGAAGGATGAGAGCTGGCTAATGGTGTCAACCTGCTTGTCAAATGCTACCCACTCGTACTTGAAGTTCAAATAATTAAATAAGCTTCTCTTTCTTCTCCTTCTGGCTTTGAGATATCCTACCCTGATAGAAGGCTGTCTGAAGTACGTACTTTTATGCTGCGAAGCTTCTTAAAGGCCTGATTAAACCGTTTGCTCTCCAAGGGGGCCACTTGGTTGCTTGTTCAGTCCCTCGTCTTCTCGAGACTTGACTACTTCAGCTCCAGGCTGGTATTACTGTGCACACCATCAGGTCCCTATAGCTGATCCAGAATAAAGCAGCATGACTTGTTCACCCCTTATTTCATTGATGGGTTTTCTTTATTTGCTTCCCAGGTTAAGCCAAATTTAATAAGAAACCCAATGGTAAGGACTTCTTCTTTACACCTCAAGGTTTTGCCTCCATAATCTGGCTTGGTAACTTGTAAAGGAAGGTATCAAAGAAAACACCTGGCCTTAGAACCTATTGTACTTCTGATTTTAGCAGCATTGAGAAAGGTTTCTTTAGTGCCGTGGCTTGTTTTATCTGTAGCAATATTTTATACCACATTTTACCAGCTTTGCATTCAAACATCTGCAGGGTTCCCATTTTGAGCTCAGGTTACTGTCTGTTCAGTTTTATTACTTCTCTCTGTGTCAGCATTGAATTCCTCAAGGTTCTTCAACTTCTTGAACATTCAAAAAATGTCCTGGTATGTGGACAGACAATCCTTAGAACCCCTGGAGTTCCATTTAGAGTATGTTCCTACAGTACATTGCTGTGTGTCCGTGGTATCACATTTCAATTCACATTATTTTTCAAAATACTCCCCTGCTACATTTATACACTAAAACTTTCATTCGGCTTCTCCCATTAGGGGTCGCCACAGTGGATCATCCGCATGTTTGATTTGGTGCATGTTTTTATGCTGGATGCCCTTCCTAACTCAACCCTCCCCATTTATTCGGGTTTGGGACCGGCACTAAGAGTGGTTGGGGTTGGTTCCCTGACCGGGGATCGAACCCGGGCCGCATCGGTGAGAGCGCCGCATTCTAACCACTAGACCACCAGGGGAACTGCTACAGTTATACACTAATCTCAGCATTTAACTAATTCCTGGAATGATTCAGCATAGAAAGATTTGTCGGTACGCTCAAACCCTCCTAGGACAGCTTCACTTCATTATCGGGGAAACAACGACCCATATGTACGCCCATCTTTGAAATGTTTACACAACTCAAATGTCTTCCCGCAGGTGAGCGTCTCATCACCGTACTGCACTTGAAGTCTTTCGTAGATATCCAAGTCAAATCAAGTCAAGAAGCTTTCATTGTCATTTCAACCATATATAGCTAACACAGTACACAGTGAAATGAAACAACGTTCCTCCAGAACCCTGATGCCACATTAAACAACAATCACAGAAACAGAAAACACAGGGCTAAGAGGTAAGCCAAGACAGAATTCTAGATTCAAAACAGAATCCGCAGGTTTTACACCATCATTCACATGAAACTTCATCACCACACGCTTTTCCATGCGCTAACAATGGTGTCTGCCATCTTAATTAACGGTTTCCGGACCAGCCCTCGTGTACGCCACCTATCAGTAATAGGACACGCTAGCCACTTACTGCTGCACATAGTACCTTTACACTAGCATTTATTTTTAGACTTGTAACAGTCTTGGTTTGACTTGAATGCCTTGACTTAAAGTGTAAATATGAGATGATTGTCAGAAAAAATGTTTTGTCTTCACTTTTCCTAAACTAGATGGATTCCTGGGGTATCACCTCAACTGGTCCAGCAACACTGGATGCAAGACAAGAGAGTCCTCAAAACCCATGTGAACAACTTAAACATGCTACGTTCTGGACATTCATTTGGACGTTCAAGATCGAACCCAGAACCCTGAAGCTGTAAAGTAGTCATGCTTTCCACTGTGCCACCATTCCCCCACTTAATGCACTGGTCTACAGGCCTGGAGTAAAAACTCCCTGCTTCGAGTTAATGGTTAAGTGCAGATTTAAAGTCAAGTGCAGATTTGAAAAGCGCAGAAAAGACCGTCACAGAAGGGAGCCAGAAAGTGCTATCCAGAGTGGCAAGGACAACAAAGAAGTCCATCAGGAGTTCTCTTCCCTGCATCACATTCATCTACATCCGGTGATGTAGGACCAGGGCCTGGACAATTGGCAAAGATCTTTCACCAGCCTGGACACTGATTCTTTTTAGTGCTCTCATCAGAAAAGCACTAACGAACCAAACAGCAAAATACCAAAACAGAGAGACTTAAAAGGAGTTCCTTCTCTTCAACAATCCAGCTATGAAACAAGGACTCGTAAAAGGCTGCAAAGGACTTTTCACTAAAAACAGAAGTTATTTGAACATAATTATGAAATGGTATCCAAAGGTTTTAAGACTGACAATGCTAACTGGTGCTGTTCTGATGTACATTATCATGTCTGCGATTTCATCATGGACAACAAGTTAGAACAAAGAGCAAACATGAAATTCTGCATGAAAAATTAGATGGATGGTCTTCTTAATGGATGGTCATCTAGAAAACTAGATGGCAAATCTGCTACTGAGACTTTTGACATGACATACGGTGATGCTGCTGCGAGCCGTTCAAGGTCTTTCGAGTGGACGCATGCTTTAAGAGCGCAAGAACATCAATGGAAGATGACGAAAGATCTGGAAGACTTACTAGTTCAACCACCAAAAATTTCGAAATCATTAGGCAACTTGTGCATAATGATCGGCGGAGAACGATCCACACGATTTCACTTCAGCACCCACCCTACTCGCCCGATTTGGCTCCTGTGAACTTCGTTAAAGATCCATCAAGGGGACTGTTTTGAAGGTGATAGTTTGTAAATGTAGATGAATAAAGCATTTTCTTGTAAACAGAGCGAGTCTCGAAACTTTTTGATACCATCTCGTAAAAACATCTATACAGTAAGCAATAGTCGCTGAGGTTACTGCGCTAGTCCAGTTGATTCCCATTGACACTAACATATTTTGCATCTCTATGTTTCTTAAATCTTGGCCAAACTTCTGGAAAAAATTGAGTTATTGGGATCTTTGTTTAAAAATTGCCAGTATATTCTAGTTGTCTGATTAATTCAATGTAATTCCTTCCAAGAAGCATAGCTTCATTCCTAACTGCATAGTACTATTGTTACCTCATAATATGCAAACTTGCATGACTCAAGGTTTGTGGCGACATTGGGACTCACTCTTGCTCAATTATTGTACCTTAAATTATTTTTAATTGTACATTGAAGTACTTTTTATCTACATTTACACACTTTGCCGTTTCGCTGCTGGATCTCCGTAATAGCGTCAAAACGGCGTCTGGATCTTCATCTTCGAGAAGAGGGCGAATCCTCAGAAGCCAAATCTGGCGAGTTGGGTGGGTGCGGAAGTGAGATCGTGTGGATTGTCCTCCGACGATCATCATGCACAAGTTGCTGAATGATTTCGACATTTTCGGTGGTTGATCTTGTATATAACTTGTGTAGAAATAGTAGGATTTGAATATTACTAGTTGGTAATTACACTACTTCATTTTTCAATGCTACAGTAGCTTGGGTTGTTTTATGGTAAGCTAAGTAGCTAGCGGGGTCATGCATGTTTAGCTTCTTCTTAGCTGCTGATTTAGATCTACGATTCTAAATTCAACTATTAATAATTCTAGATTAGACCATAAAACCTTAAGAGACCTGGATCTCTGAACGCAGGAACCACTTCTTCAAATATATATATATATTTTTTGTCAAAAATGTGGTGTGTGGACTGATGAAATTGTTTCTTGCCAGGAACGAGGGATGTGGATTGATGGTTGAATGTTCGAGGCCACTGAATTTTAGGATGACAAAATAAATGAAAGAAAGATGGATGAGGAAAGATGAAGAGCGAGGCACGAGGGTCCACAACTGATAAACACATTGCATCTGAAGAACTGAATACGGAACAATAAGCGAGAGTATATGTTTACTGCTGTGAGGGAAAGAAAAGTCTTATTCGGTGTCCACACACAAAATAAAAGCCGTTTAATGAATGATGTAAAACAAAGAGAAGATTGAAAAAAAATTTGAATAATCTGTACGATCGGGGTCTGTTATAACAAAGAATTGCTGTTGATTTATTTAGTGATCGAACGGCAGTGTGCTAATTTAGGCGTTTATTCGTTTATCCATCTATTCATCTATCAATTCGTTTCTTAATTAAACCCTCAATTGTCATTATTTTCTGCAAGCATCCATCCATTCATAGAGTTAAATGATTGTTTTTATCCATCTGGGCATTTATTATTTCATTAGTTAGTTATTTTGTGTGCCACTGATTTAATCTTTTATCCACCCATTTGTTTAATTAACAATTTACCCATTCATTCATTCATTCATTCAATCATCATTTAATCCTTGCAGCATTTATCTTTTAGTCTACCTATCCACCTATCCACCCATCCATCCACCCATCCATCCATCCATCCATCCATCCATTCATCAATCCATTCATCCTCTTACCTTTTATTAATCCCTGTAGGTCTATATTTGCTTTTGAAATCTTTCTTTCTTTCTTTCTTTCTTTCTTTCTTTCTTTCTTTCTTTCTTTCTTTCTTTCTTTCCTGTCTTTCCTGTCTTTCTTTTTCTTTTATCCATCATCTTATCTTAATTAATCCCTGCAAAAATACATTTGCTTTTAAATTTGTTCATCTATCCATTCATTAATTTATTCAAGAATCCTTGCAGAATTTCTTTTAGTTCACCCATCCATCCATCTATCCATCTATCCATCTATCCATCCATCCATCCATCCATCCTCTTACCTTTTATTAATCCCTGTAGGTCTATATTTTCTTTTGAGATCTTTCTTTCTTTCTTTCTTTCTTTCTTTCTTTCTTTCTTTTTCTTTCATCCATCATCTTATCTTAATTAATCCCTGCAAACATACATTTGCTTTTAAATTTGTTCATCCATCCATTCATTAATTTATTCAATAATCCTTGCAGAATTTATCTTTTAGTTCACCCATCCATCCATCCATCCATGCATCCATCCATCCATCCATTCATCCATCCATCCATCAATCAGTTTAATCACTTCCTGATCAATGTGTCATTATTTATTGCAGTTGAGTATTTATTATTCAACATTCGTCAATTTGTTTACTACTTTTGCAGTTAAAACTTTTCGAAAACTTTCCTGGCGGAGACAGAGGAAGGCAGGCAGAGGCAGATGAACAAGAGCGTCAAACAAAAAAAAAGGCACATAAAACAATCCATTTGAGGAAAATCTTCAATAAGCAGTACTTACTCCTGCGATGACTTCATACGCCGAGCTAAATGGGGCTGAATTACGACAATCAGAGTCGAAAGATGAGGAAAAAGAAATCTAATCTAACGACTCGGTGCCACATTTAAAATTAGTGGAACTAAAGTATTCCAGATATATATATATATATATATATGGGCACTGATGCTAACATCTAAGCTCAGTGCTCCTTCTCTTGCTCTGATTGGTCAGAATGAAGCGATTAATCACAGAGTCTTTAATTACAACATTTACAATTGCTTTAGTGTACAGAGTGTTTTACTAAAGCTCAAGGACAAAACACACACACACACACACACACACACACACACACACACACACACACACACACACACACACACACACACACACACACACAGGCACTAAATAAAAATCACACTTCATCACACAAACCAAGCTCATCTTAAAAAGACTACTAAATACTTCACCCCTCTTTTTCATTTCTGTCTTTCTCTCCCTCCATCCACTTATTTCTTCTTTTTTTTTTCGTCTTCTATTAAACATTATTCGGAGATACATCATCTATCCATTTCCCCTTTTGTGCCACAGTGCATCCTAATCATTTCTTCATACGTCATACTTGCATCCATCCATCCTTCTATCAGTCCATCCTTCTATCTATTTATCCGTCCGTATCGCTGCCTGCCGTACCGTCTCAATTATCACTGGAATCAATTTGGGTATTGTATATATCCATTCATCCATCCATCCATTCATCCATCCATCCATTCATAAAACTATCCATCCATCCACCAATTCATCACTGGGAAAAGAAGAGAAAAATGGATGGTAGAATTTAAAATATAGAACTTTATCCCTCCCTTTATTTTTCCATCCACCCATTACTTTTTCATCCATTAATGCTCACTAAAATCAGTTAGCATCATGTAAACATGTCCATATAACACTCAATCCATTCATCCCTCTATCCATTTATTCAGCCTTCATCATCTATCACTTTTTTTTATCCATCCTGCTCAGTAATCACTGAAATCAATTAGAATAATGTATGCATGTTCATATAACCTCCATCTATCTGTCTATCCATCCATCCGTCCATCCATCCATCCGTCCATCAATCCATCCATGAGAAGATAGATAGGGGATTTTAAAACACTAATAGCTGCACTGCTACTAATTTGTAATATCAGTAGTGATACAGAATTAAAAAAACTAATTACATTAGATATCTTTGTCATCCCAAACCATCCCTCCATCCATCCCTCCATCCACCCATTTCACCTGAAATCCGCAGTGTTATTGAGCCGTGTCGATGCTAATCTTTGTGCGCTATAACATGAGATTGCAGCGAATGTTCAGGAACAGCAGGCTGTTTTATTACTTCACACCGTCTGTTTACATTTTAGAGCAACACAACTGTCATTTTAAGGTAATCCTTATGACAGTTTGTGTGTGTGTGTGTGTGTGTGTGTGTGTGTGTGTGTGTGTGTGTGTGTAGCACAATGGACGCCTTAAAACCAGAAAAAGAGACACAGAACTCCACCAGAATTTTCAGATATTCAGACAGGTAGTTATTTACATGACGGCTACACTACACAACTATTGTAGCGTCTAGTAAAACGACAAGCCTTCACCGAGACGAGGGAACAGCATGCATGCATGTGTGTGTGTGTGTGTGTGTATGGCAGATACGCAAGTTATGCATGTCAGAAATGTTTCTCGAGATCACGAAAGCAGGGCAAACAACGTGTAGAGGATTAGCATGTTCGCTGGCAGACATCTGAGCGAAGCTGCAGAGCAAAACAAAAGCACAAAGCTAAATCAGAAACAAGTGTGGAAGACCGACACACGAACCAGGAGACGCGTTAATACCGCGCATCATAGCGCGGTTCAGACGGGAAACCGTAAACGAGCCGAATCGTTTCCACGGGTCGGAAAAGATTTTGTCGGGCTGCGCGTTACATTAACATTGCTTATCGAGTTTCGCGCGAAAACCGCAATTAGCGGGAACGTCGTGGGACGTCAATAATGAAGCCGAAAATGATTTCTGCCAGCAGATGTGTGTTCGGTGTTACGCGCAAAACGCCGCGACACAGGGGTAGCCAACGGTGAAGAAACTATTTCGCATTTATCACAATGAGCAATTAGATATCGATTTCGGGAAAAGTAATTAAACTGCAGCGCGTGTGCCTTTGAGCTCTCGGCCATTTTATTTTTTTGCCCTAAGAAAACACTGTTTAGAAAAAAACCCACGACACAATTTACACACCATCGTCTTTACAAGTACAAACCCGATTCCAAAAAAGTTGGGACAAATTGTGAATAAAAACAGTGCTTCTGGATCGTGTTTAGATACGGCTTATTTTTTGACCTATAAAGTTTTATCCGGCGACGGCGAATGGCACGGTGGATTGTGTTCA
>JBCEWE010000565.1:45000-107500 GCA_039877035.1 Silurus lanzhouensis | reverse complement strand
CTGGAAGACGACGAGAGAGACCAAGAAGAACTTCGATGAGCCTGCACCCCACGGCATTTCTCAAAACCATTTGGCAACTTATGCATGATGATCGTCGGACAACGATCCACAGTATCTCGCTTCCGTACCCACCCGGCTCCCCAGATTTGGCTTCTGTGGACTTTGCCCTCTTGCTGAAGAGGAAGATCCAGCTTAAAGGTCGCTGTTTTGACACCATTGCGGAGCTAATCACAGAAGGTGCTTGACACACTTCAAAAAGAAGACTTCCAGGAAACGGAGTCTTAAAAGCCTGGTCTCGCCACTGACGTGGACCAATTTTTTTTCTTAGCGTCATGTCAATGTAACTGTTTAAACAGCCATCAGTATCGATTTGCCCCTCGTGTCCATGCAAAGCGAGCCAGATCGTTCCCCGTCACACTCAATTCACTTCAATTCAGCTCTATATGTATGCAATTTTGAATGACCATCATTGTCCGAAGGCAGCATTGCAAGAGAAGACTTTAAGCCATGCTACAGTACCCAGTCTCTCAATACTGAGACCTGTTGAAATCTATTTTACAATATGAGTATCATCTACTTCTTCTTTCGGCTGCTCCCATTAGCGATTTGAGGACCCCCTGTCCTCAAATCATCTACCTGCATGTCTTCCCTCACCACATCCATAAACCTTCTCCTTGGCCTTCCTCTTTTCCTCCTTCCTGGCAGCTCCATCCTCAGCATTCTCCTACCGATATACCCCATGCCCCTCCTCTGCACATGTCCAACCATCTCAATCTCGCCTCCCTCACCTTGTATGCGCAAGTTATTCCGATAAAGGAACCAGACTCAAAAGAGGAACCCATCCTCATTTGGGTGACATCAAGAGTGTGATTATAGTCTTTAAACAATACAAAACACTGGAGAGTGAGAATTAACATGAGCACTGGAATGTGTGATTATGAGTAATGTTCTTTCTACAGTCATTTGAGGTTATGGAACCAGGAGCTACTGAGCAACACCTAAAATAGCTTAACATCTGAGATCATCATTGATCCAACACCAGTTTCTCCAAAGCCTTTAAACACTCAAAGAGGGTTAAAGCCCACATGAAGTGGGATCCAATTGGTGCTGGTACGTCTCTAGATGGTTCGGGATGGTTTGCGGGCGCGGCATCTACTTCTTTGAAGGTCCACAATCTTCATGAGGTGGGACACGACTGGAGCTGGTGCAACCTCTGGATGGGTAGAAAAAACAAATCTACTAATATTAAACTATTCATTTAACGATGTAACTTCAGATTCGCCAGAACTAATTTGCGGATTTTAGAGCAAAAGCCTTCAAAATTAAAATGTGAATATTATTCAAATGTAAATTATATTGCTAATTATTATTTATTTAAACAACCTTATCGATTGATTTCAACCTCGAAGGCTATTATGCATAGATTTTATATTTATAAAAAGCTCGATTTTAGTTCGACGCTATAAGAGGGCAAAAGTTCAAGGGTGTGAATACTTATGCATGGCACCGCATGTCTGTCGGACTTTTTTTTGTTTGTTATTTTTTTATTCCTGAATTCATCCCCCATATTACAGAGTACATTATTTTCCTGGCTTGTCCTCACACACTCGTCTCTCTGTAGTGTGTGTGTGAGGTGGTGTCTCGACTTTTCTCTTCTCTCTTTTTTTTTTATTTTTCGGTTCTCCCCTTCTCTCAGCTGCCGGTCGGCGCTCTAATCTCTCTGCCCGTCTGTCACTGTGCCATCTGCGAGTATCTGGTGCCGAGCACCACGCCGCTTCCAGATCGCATTTGTAGTCTGCGAATTGTCGCTCCCATTCCTGCTGTTTGTGACTCAGTGGCGTACGACAGCTGTGTTCCATCGACACATGCCGCAAATTTAATTTGTGTCCCCCAACACTAATGTAGGGCGCGAAAAAGTCTGAGTGCACTAGCGAGAAGTGCCTTTTATTCCTCTTTATATCTAGCACTAATGCTATAATAAAACGAATGCCCTGTATATTTTTTATTCAACACTGTACCATGTGATGTGTTGCTTCTGTAAACTGTGTTAACTGGGAGCTGATATTTGAGTAGGCGTTGCTTCAAGGTTACTGACTCCAGACTTTACTTGTTCACTGGCGTGACCTGCTAGAAGACCTGCTTATTTCCTCAATTCATTATCAGAAGATGTTTATTCCTTTGCAAAACTTGTGAATGTTTCTTGCCTATGTGAAATGATTTTATAGAGAAAAATAAGTTGAATTGATGGCATATTCCAATTCACATACACGAGAAACCAAAGACCAACCTTCCATTCTTCAGACTAGAATATTATATTAAAGTTTTCCCTCTACCCAGGTCTCAGTAAAAATATCCAGGACTTGTATTGGGACACCTGAACTTTATGTGGTTCTTTCTCAAAGTGTTACCACAAAGTTAGAGCACAATTGTTGATGTCTTTGGATGTAATGGCATGAAAATGTCACTTGAAACAAGAGAAGCAAACCTGTTCCAGCATGACATTGCACAGCTCCATGAAGATTGGAAGATCTCCTGCTATAGAGCTCCAAACCTATTGCACAACTTTGGATTGAATTGGAACGTTAACTGCACCTCAAGCCTCATCAATCTACATCAGTACCTGATTTTATGAACCCTCTTTGTGGCTGAATTAACACAAATCTCCAGAAAATCTAGTGGAACATCTTCCCAGAAGAGTGGAGGGTATTATAGCAGCAAATGGAGGCGAAAAGAAGAATGGGATTTTAGATTGCAAATCTTATGGTTAGGTGTCTCTACAAAAGAAAAAAAAGAAGTATTTGTGAAATATATATATATAATAAATTAATTAATGTTACCTGCACAATTGTTTAACTTTTTGCTGAAAAATCTATTCCATGTTCTGCAACTATGGTGACCATGATCTTTGTTGGGGAGAGGGTGGAGATAACGTAGTTAAAGACAGAGAACAAACTACTGTCATACTCGGTCTAGGGGAAGAGGCACAACATAAAAAGACCTGCATGAACAAGAAAATTGTAAGAATAATGAATTTATTGTACGTTGACCTCTAGAGACGACAATGCCAAAATAACAAACGTTTTTAAGTGTGGCTTCTACCTTAACTAAAAAAAGAAAATAAAAGTGCAATGCGCTACCCTACCATAAACTTTCCGTATTCGAGATCCACATGTTTGATTTGGCACATGTTTTTACGCTGGATGCCCTTCCTAATGCAACCCTCCCCATTTATCCGGGCTTGGAACCGACACTAGGAGTGCACTGACTTGTGCAACCCTAATAGCTGGGGTTGGTTCCCTGACCAGGATCCCTACCTACCTACCTACCCTACCTAGCCAAAAACAAACAAACAAAAGGTTCTTACAATCTCCAAACTTCTTAACCCCAAAATCTAACAAGTTCTGATGTTGTCAAACCAACAGTACAAACAAATGGCTCTCATAACAGGATGGCCTTCCTTGAGGATGTGATGACGTGGCTTTAAAGTAGGAACCACCGATCAGGAGGCAGCAGCAATTGGGTTGTGACGCTACCAAAAAGTCACAGATATCAGACACACATTCTGAACAAAGTCATCAAGCAATCGTAGTTATAAAAAAAAAAAAGCTAATTGGACAAATTTAACAATCAAGGGGGGTTAATGGCATAACAATCTAAAGCCTCCTGAAACTTTAGATTTGGAATGAATTCAACTGCTGCAACATATTTCTAAATTGTGCATTTTTTTTCTCCCAAAACTGCAAAACCCTGCTGAACATTATACAGCATTAAGCCCAGTTAAATCAGACTTAGCTTTGCTCCGATTTAAGGAAAATATTTTGATTCCGAAATAGCAGAGTTTCAATCCTGAGCAAATCCTTTTTTCATATGAGCTAATGCAAAAAAAAATAAAAAATAAATAAAAAGTGAAAAAATCACATCTGCTGCCCATTTTATAGTCACCGGGTTTAAGATATAAGGAAGAAATCATCTATAATAGATAAAGATAACATCTGTCAGGAATTGGTTATGGAAATGCAAATGCAGCTGAATAATATTTACAGTGAAAAACTAATTAAATGGAAAGACCATAAAACAATAAAAAGTTATAGCATGGGAAGGTAAGAGCTTGTACATAATACAAGTAGCCGAGAACAACAGAATGATAGCACAGGACAAATCTATGAGTGCATTACAAAGCATTTATAGGGAGTCCTGGGTACCATGTGTGAAGTCCTTTCACCCTAACCCTAACCCTAGTAATCTTAGTTTAAAAGTCTAAGAGGCAAAACAATCCCCTCAGCATAGCCAAGGTGGGGTGTAACATCCAAGGACAGAACATGAACATGGAACAATGGCCACCATGAAGCCAGTAAGAGAAGAAAGTCCAAGGGTGTCGTCTTCTTCATTCAGCTGTCACCACAGCTAATCATCTATCTCTATACCACTCTGTCCTCTTTCAAACTAACCACCTGCATTTCTGCCCTCACCACATACATAAGCCCCCTCCTTGCCCCTCATCTTTAGCTTAGGGTCTCAATCCTTAGAATTTTTCTACCAATATACCCCATGTCCCTCCTCTGCCAATAACCAAACCATCTCAATCGAGCCTCTCTCACCTTGTCCAAAAGTCCTACGTTTGCGGTCCCTCTAATAACACTTATTTTTATTCCTGTTCCATCCTCGTAACTCCTAAAGAAGTCGCAGCATCTCCAACTCTGTCGCCTCCTGTCTTTTAGTCAATGCCACTGTCTTAAACCCATTCAACATAGCAGGTCTAACCACTGACTTAGAAACTTTCCCTTCTCATTTTTGCAGATACCCTCCTTCTACAAATCACTCCTGCCACTCTTGTCCCCCCACTCCACCTCGCCTGCACTCTTTTCTTCACTTTTTGAACAAACTCTCCATTACTATGCGCAGAAAGCCCAAGGGTGTACCAGTTGGAAAAAAGATGTCTACTCCAAAGTGGGAGAGGAAACATCTTCAACAGAGCAAAAGGGAGTTGGTCCGAAGGGCCTTCATAGCAAAGGAAATAAGCAATATCTTGACTGAAGAAAGAAGGCAGTATAACAACGCTTATCAAACAAGAAGGTGGAGTGACCTTCTTGGCCAAAGTGTCCTTGGGCAAAGTGACATCCTCCGAGGTAAATCAAATTTCTCTGCTAAGAAACGAGGTAGGCTGTTTTCTTTGCTGGTGCAGGAGATGGTTCCTGCCTGGTTGGACACCACCGTCTCTAAAAAATTTCCCAGGGGGACTCAAAATATCAAGATCTTCCCAGTGTGGGGCTGATCAAATTTCTCTTCCCCTGTTGCTCTCACATCAGGTGGGTGAAGTTCTTTTATTCTTGGGAAATAAATTGCGTCTCAAGCTTCTTGCCAGGAAAAGATTACAGCAGCAAACGCAAGTGCAGACCTGTTTTTTTTTTTTACATTGACCACACATTAGAGAGGAATAGCAAAGCAAGGTAACAACTCGGACATGTCGAGTAGCCGAGATTGACAGACATGAACGTCGACAAAAGATGTGCGATCTGCAATATATGGCGACTTTGCACTGTATTCAGTGGTATGATTTTTCATGTCGACACCCATCCAAATGAGATTGTTTATTAATTGACTATTAATATTCCTTGTTTCCTTTTCATTTTGGGATGGGAGAAGAACTGCCAACAAGCAGACAACATGTCCATATTTGTGAACATATTAAATATTCTAGAACAGTGGTCCCCAACCCCCGGGCCGCAGACCGGCACCGGTCCGTGGGTCACTTGATACCGGGCCACACAGAAAGAATACGTAACTTAGATTATTTCCGTTTTATTTATTATCTGATTTTGAACTATGGTTTATTTTGGAAAATTAACAGATTCTCTCTGCCACATCTGTCTATGACTCACTCTTGATGCATGTCAAGATGCTTTATATCCGCTACCTTCTTAAAGGGGCTCCGGCCGGTAACACATAATACATTACCGCTAAATTAAAACCCCCAAGCTAGCAAAATTAACAGAACACAACATAGTGAATTTATGTTTATTATTATATTTAGAAAAATACCAGTTTTTATGCCGGTCGTATCATTTTAATTTGTTGTATTTATCCGCCACACCTTAAAGGCCGGTCCATGAAAATATTTTCTGACATTAAACCGGTCCGTGGCGCAAAAAAGTTTGGGGACCACTCTTCTAGAAGAATTCTGCTGCACTTTTAGATGTATACAGTTATTTTCCCTGCAATCTATCCACTCCGAGCCAAACTGCACTTCCACCAGCCAAGTTCACTCAAGTCCACTCTAGTCGGCAGGAAGCACAGAGTCGAAGTCTATTTTTTCCACTGACCTTCGACCTCTTGTGAAGTTCACAACCGGTGGTTGATGATCTGCTGCTTTCTGCTGCTTCCTGTCACTCAGGTGCTGATAAAGGTGCTAAGAGACAGAGGATACCATCTCTGTCCTTTTTCCCTTCACCCAGATGACTGGGAATGATTACTGCAAAAGAAAATACAGCTTTCAGATATCTAGCTCTTAGCTCTCCTTATTCTAGTAAGATTCCGTCACAGGATAATGCATCACAAGATAATTCTTTTCAACTAAATGCGAGCTAGCTAATGACAGGCTACTGACTTAACCCCTTATTACGTAGCCATCTTTAATGGCGAAAAATGTAAACCTACAATGACAGATAAAAAAAAATAAATCATAGGGAACCATCCGGAACATTTGCCTCACCTCAGATGTGTTGAAAAGAATCTAAGAAAAGATTCTAAGAGCTTAATGACAACCTAATGACAACCTAGAGCTTAAATGACAAGCTAATTAAGCCTAGAATTTGACAGCCAACTTAAGATTCTACACTGAATTACTATAATGATAGATCTGGTGTGCTTATAACTGTTTTTGGATGAAGGATATGTCGAGTGCTGAAACAAAAGTATTGCACAAATATTAACACATACAAAACAAGCATACTTTTAAGGAAAAGAGCAGTTACATACAAGTTTGTGGACACCTGACCATCCGATTTGTATGTGTATTTAAACCTTCCAATTTCACAATTCGTCCCCATTTGCTGATATAATTACCTTCACTCTTCTGGGAAGATGAGGTGAGGAGGCCTGGGCTCCAGTCAGAGTTGAGGTCAAAGCTCTATAGAAGGAGATCTTCCACTCCAACCCATGTAAAACATACCTTAATAAAGCTGGCTTTGTGCACAGGGGAATTGTTATGCTGGAAAAGATTTGGATCTGCTAGTGAAGGGAAGGTGTCATCTTACCACATTCAAAAACATCCTACACAGAAGTGCCGTCGACTTTCTGGTAGCAATTTGAGGAAGAACCACATATGGCTGGACGGGTCTGGTGTCTCAAAACCTTTCTCTATATTGTGTATATGCTAATAAAGTATAAAACTGCTTTGATCAATTCTTACTAAAAAAAATCCTCTTCATAGGTACCATGTTGCCATAAGCAACTAAACAATCAGAGATCGTATAGCAGCGATGAAAACTGTGCTGAAACATGACCCAGCCTCAGTTGTGGAAGGATTTCTGAGGTAAAAGTGTGTGATTAGGTAGCTGGCAAAATGCGCTAGTTATTTTTTTTGTTTTTTAAAAGATTTAATGGTCTCTGTGGGTTTTTAATAGCAGTTTGTTAAGTTCTATGTCTAATGGGGATACCATTAAGTATTAATAGAACACCTTTGGCAACTTGATCACATGTTGGTATCTACTGGACAACATTAGGACACCATTAAACCTTCAGTCAGTTACTAGAATTTTTTGCTTGAATGATAATGGTTAAGTATTGTACACAAACTAAGTAATGCAAACTGTTTAGTGATGGTTTTAATAGATAACAACTAATGGCCGCAAATGGGATTTGTAGTGGAAACCATTACAATTCCTAAAATTGGGAGGTACAATTCTAGAACAAGAATTAGACTTTAAGAACAAATGTAAAAAAAAACAAAGTTTTTTCCAAATAAATGGAAAAGTTTTAGAATTAAGGGTGTGGAAAAAGTGGGAAGAGTTACGGCTGAGCACAATCGTTCCTATCTGCTTTGAATGCCTGCATTGAATTGAATCTAAGCATCACCACTCTTTGTTTATTATTTTCACATTTCACAGTTACAGATTGCACAAAGGGTGATGGATTGGTGAGCCGATGCCGCCACTTTCTCCCACTTTAATGTCTCTGTGGTGTCTGACAGCGCAAAAAAAAAAAAAGGAGGGAAAAAAAGTGACGACGAGTCCAAATCGAATCTGGGAGAGATGAGGATCTGTCCTCGGCGGAGATGAAAATCCACCGCTAATTCGTACAGAGATTTATCTTTCAACTCTCCAATCTGAGACGAACAGCTGCGGCTCGGCTTCAGACGCCACCGCTTCACCAATTATCATCCCACTTAGAAACGTTTTTGTCCTCACGATCCCCACATATTCTTGATAATTAGCAGGCCCTGCTTAGCATTTCTCAACAGCATGTCAGATGCAGAAATTGTCATGCTTGATGTTCTTGATGAAGTTTTATATTCAAATGAGGCCTTAATATTGATCATTTGTTATAAAGTTGGAGTACAAAGTGATAATATGTTTAATAATATTAATAATATGTAATAATAGAGCAATACTAAGTTGTCTAAGTTTGAACTAAATCTTGCTTAGATATTTTTATTATTTAATATAAAAACGTCAAGAACATTTTTCACAGTATGAACAGATGAAGTATCACTTCACGCTAAACATAAACCCACATTTACCAATACCAGTGGTATAAAATAACCAATATAAGGTTAGCATACATTTATCAGTTAGTAATGCTGTTACGATAGCGTTTCACATTAGCGGTTTACGCCTGAACACACTTTTTAAAAATGCTAGATTCCGAAGGCGACACCGTAGTGAGCATTCTGACATACTGTATCCCAGTCTGGTATGCTAGCTGCACAGGGGAAAACCACAAAGAATCGTGTCGGGGAGTTAAATCAGCACAGCGCCTCATGGGTACTGAGCTCCCGAACCTGGACACTGTATATGCGAGTCGACTGCAAACAACAGCTTTATCAAAGACTCCATTCATTCAGGTCGCATAATGTGTGTCCCCTTACTATTTGGAAAGAGGTACAGGGCCATCAGGTCACACACAAACAGACTGAACTCCATCTTATCCCCTCAGACACCTTCCTAATCTCCTCAGTAATTCCCCAGTTCCTTACAGATGTTAAGGACTGAGGACCCTAGTTTACACTTTGCACTTTGTTTTATATTTTGCAAAACCAAACTTGTTTACGGAAAGTAGGAGCTCAGTGGGTAAGACATTGGACTTCTGATCAGAAGGTTGTGAGTTCAAATTCCAGCAGCATCATCAAGCTACCACTGCTGGGCCCTTAAACAAGGCTCTTAATCTTTAGTTGTATTAATGGGGTAACTCTAAGTTGCGCTTAATAACGGCACTTTCCAGATAATGTGAATTACTTTTACCTCAGGTGTAGATTTTCCTTATATTAATAAGTTAATTTTCTTCTCACGATAATTTTTAGCTCAGCTAAAGGTTAAGCATTACAATAATGCTAGCTTTAATCTTATCTCAGCATCAAACTTTTACTCACAGGTATATGACTTTTAGATCAACCCCTACATCTACATTAAAGTCCCCTCCAGCTAATTTAATTGCATGCTAAAGTTTGACCTTGATGTTACCTAAAACTAAAGTTTTCCCTCACAATAAGCTTAGCTTCAGGTAAATTGCGACCTCATTCTTTTAAATGAAAACATGGATGCTATGTGGGCTTGTTTCTTCACGATCAAGTAAAAGATAGAGATAAATATCACCTTGTTTTCATAAAAAACGCTTATCTTCTTTAGCATTAGCATTCTCTGAGGCCTCTTTTAACGCTCATCCATGTAGTGAAATTGAACACATCTGCTATCTGTTATAGAATTAACCAAAATTATAGCCACTTTACTCCTTTCTTTGCTTCATATAATCCATTTTACAGCAGTTAATGAATAGCAGGGGGTCGCTGAGATAGCGTGACATGCTAATGCCCCATTGAATGTGTTTATCCGGCAATCTGTGTGACTAATTTTCCAACGGTTATGTACTGAATCTGTTAGAACAAGGGTGAGTGTTTTATCTGCAATTTCACCTAACGGCCATCTCGCTTCACTTTTAAAAAGTAAATTAGCTTAACAGACGTGAATTGGAATTAGCAAGGAGTCACTTTAGTGCTAATTTAAAAGAGGTCATACCTAAACGGTGGGTGGGGGGGGACCTGAATGTTCAAGAAGCTCAATCTGTCGCTCTGTCTTCATCGTAAGCTATTGTCTATTTGCATTAAGAAGCGTGTGAATGAAAGTTTGCTCTCAAACGATTGCCTTAAATGTTGACTCTGGAAAATGTCCACCTATCAGCCCCGAAAATATCCATTTAATCCTGCTGTAGTGTGCACTTCTTAGTAATATTCTGTTCCAATGACCCAGGACGGGTTTTTAGAATTCATTGCAATCTGTTTGCACAATTTTCTTTTGAAATCACAAGGTAAATTAGCAGAATTAGCATTAAAATTGCTATACAGTTTCTAGGTGGTTAAATAATTTGCCTGAGTCAGATTTAATATGCCTGATATGTACTTAGGGTTTAAGGTGATTGCAGGATCTAAAATAAAATCCGGTGTGGTCATGCACAAGTTGAAGAATGTTTTGAGGGGTATGGTAGAACATTTATGGATTCACATCGAGGTACAAGATATATAGACTCTTGTAGAAGAGTAGGATTTAGGGCACTCAACAGTTAACAACATTGCTAAAACACTTGTCAAACGGGTTAGGGTACAGTGGGACAAATGCCTCAAGTTCGGGTACTAATGACAGACACTTATGTAAAAGGTTTAAGGGTTTTAGGGTTTCAGGAAACTGCCATGATATGGCATTGTTTAAACATGGTACACATTCCTGAAAATGCGTTAAGGAGGAGGGTTTGAGTGGAATTGCATGAAGTGGGGAGTCAAGAGTGTTGAGTTTAGGTTCCTTGCTTCGAGGTACTATAAAATATAACCGTGGTAGACAGTACTAAAAAGGTTTGACGGGACGTACATAAATAACATGATGGTACTGTATAGCTTTTTCTAGAATGTTATGATTGGTGGTTTGATATGATGGTTTTAGTATATTTAGCATAGTTTAATTACACATTCCTGAAAAACGGTTCAAGATGTTGGGTTTGAGGGAGTTTGGGATGAGTTACAAGACTGTACACCCTCCAATAGAAGGGTGGGGATTGTAGAGTTTAGAGTATTCAGCATTGGATTATTGTATAGTTATAGTATAACCATGTACACGATTCTAAAGAAGGGTTGGAGTATAGGGTTTGATGGGACTCCCCATGACCTACAAAACTGTGTAATGATAGCACACAGAATGTGGGGTGTTCGGTTTGAGTGGACTATGTAAGAATAAGTGTGTAGGGTTTGGAGCAAAGATTATGAGATATTCAATAGTTAAAGCACCTTCCTGAAGAAGAGTTTCGGGTGCAAGGTTTATGGGGACTTCCACGATTAACGAGACTATACACTTTTGAACAAGCGTTTCGTGTTTAAGGGGACTCGCCATGGGAAATCAACACGAGTTATGAGATGTGTACGCTTCTCTAGGATGTAGGGTTTAGGGCACCGGTTATGGGGTCTTTAACCACAGTGCACAATCCTGAAGAAGAGTTTAAGGCATAGGGTTTGTGGGGACTCCCATGATTAATGAGATGGTATACTCTTCTATAGAAGGTGATTTTACGAACATTTGAAGAAGGGTGTTGTGTTTGAGATGACTCTTCACTGGCTATGAGATCTGATATTGTTTATTGATGATGTAAACTCTTAAAGAAGAGTATACAATTTAGGAGACTCATCCTGAGCTATGAGAAATTAGCTCATTGTGTACATTGTTGAGAAAAACGAGTACACATGCTGACTAAAACACTTGAAGGTGATAATAGAAACAGTTCAATTATGATAACGGATTGGGGGATTAGCTGGTCTGCTGGATACATTAGCTCAGACATGGCAGCTAGCATACCATATAAATGTTAAAAGGTCCCTTAATGTGCTAGCCGAATTAGCATAAATCTGACTGACTGGATAAGTGTTAATAAAATGGCTGCTAACACCGAGTATATTTGTGTGTACTGATACACACTGAGAAATACTGTAGCAGTGAGCAAATCTGTAAGTATATAATCTTTTTTAGCAAACAGATAATAGAGGTGATGGTTTGTTTACCTTCATTTTTTACATCGTGGAGGCAAGAAAGTAAGTTCTCTGTCTGTTCTTCACGTCCTCTTACTGTACAACGTGTTATAACTGTGTGTCAAGAGGGGTCATACTGCCGGCTGTTGCTAGGCAACGGCTCATAAAGGAGCCGGAGATTAGTAGTGATGTTTGTGGATTACAAATTATAAAATTATGAAATCTCTTCTGCTCTGCCTTGAGGGGAACAAAGATCACAGCCGCACTTTTGCGATCTTTCGCTCTCTCTCCGTCTCACTTTCGATCCATCTACTCTTGAATTGTAATCTTTACTTCGTTCTACTTTCCATTTCATATTCTCTCTAGTCTCATGGTCTATTTTGTTTACTCTATCTGTTTTACTCTTGCTTTCTAATTTACTTTCTACTTCTGATATTTTTAGCTTTCTCTTTCTCTCAATTTTTCATGTTTTGTCATCTGCTCCAATTCCTTCACTTAAACTTAAAATTTTTGTCACCTGATTTCTTCTTTCTCGCTCCCTAATTTTACTGTCTTTTATTCTTTCATTCTCGTCGATCTTTCTTGAAATCTCATTTATTATTTCCTTCTAAATTGAATATCTTCTTATCTCATTCACGGCCTCTCACAAAATCTTTCTCTCTGACTCACTCGTCCCTCCAGACACCATATTCTGACTATCATTCATTATCTTTCTGTTTATCTTTTTTTCCTTTTATCCATTTTTTTTCTCTCCGTTGCACTTTTATTCTCCTGCCCGCTTGTCTTCCATTACATCCTTTCTTTTGCTATCTCTTTGTGTATCACTGGTTAGAACGGTCAATGGTTCTCTTGATGCAGCATCCGACATAATTCTCTTTGACTGTCTGGAAAATGTCCTTCGGATAACCTGAACATTCCGGAACGCCTTTAAATCACACGTATATCTCTGGGCAACCAGATCTGGCTGAAATCATTATAAGGAGAAGACACAGATTACTCTGTGACCATCTTTGAAGACCCTAAAGGGATTTTTTTTCCCAAGTTCTCTATAGAACCATGTAGGAGTGCATGTGGGCATCAATGATCCCAGCTACTTCTTTGCTGTACATTTAATGAGAGGTTGTATACTGTAATATGAGCTGAATCCAGGGTTAAATGTTTTTCTTTTAGTATTGTGCACCAAGCTGCAAATGGGGACTTGTTATAAAGTAAGAACTAAAGTTGTAGATATTGTAAAGTCTGCGTAAGCAGTTAAAACTATTGATTTAATTTGCTGATTTACTGTATTGTACTTATTTTGGATTTAGTTGAAAATCTGGAGGTCACCAAGTCTTGAGTACATCTTGACTAACTAAATAGTAATTACAATGCCAATTATAACTCAAACTGTTCAGTGTTTCCAGCCTTATAGACCTTTTTCAGTTGTTAAACATCGTGATTTTTTGTGGGCGGAGCTTAGGTGGATGTAGGTTTGATTTATGGAACCAGACTCGCAGTCTTGGCCAGAATTCACTACAGCACTACAGTCACTGTAGATTAAAACACGTGACTCACCTGGACCTTAACAGTAAGCCATAAAGATGTATATATACGATTATATTTCAGTAGGTAATAAGAACTATTTGTACAGTTACATGAGAGTGAGAAACTAATGTCAGCGTAACTACCTAACTCACGAGCTACCCTTTTGATTGGCTACTAATAGTGGCAAATGTTATCAAATGCAAATACTTGTACACACACCTGACACATAACATGAGTCTGTTCACTGTTACCTCTATTTTTCTACAATTACATTTATGGCAACTGCAGAAAGAGAGATGACACAAACAGTTTCCTTAATGTTAAAAATTTCACGTTTGCTCTTTGTCCCAACTTGCTGTCCATGATGAAATTGCGTACATGGTAACACATGGTCAGAATAGCTCCATTCAGCACCATTAGTCTCAAAACCTTTTGATACCATGCAAAAAAAATGCCATAAGTGCATTAGTAGCCCCTCAACATTTCATCTAAGATTCTGTTCTTGGCCCCCAACTCTTTACGATATACCAGAGACTTGATGATTCATATGCCTGATAACCTTAACCCATATGCTGATGATACTTATATATATTTTAGGATTTAGCATGCTTAAACAAATAGCAATAAACAGTGCTGAAAACCCTGGTTCCCAAAACTGCATTAGTAGCCAGTCAAGGTTTCACCCATGGTTCTGTCCTTGGTCTTCTTTGTCCGTTTATTTGCTTTGATTTAATATTTACAGTATATGTGCTTTTTATTCCACTCTGTAATTTTCTTTTAATCTCAATTTTTTTTGCTCTGTTTCACTTTCCATTTAGAATTGGAAGAACAGTCCTCCCAAAAGAGGAATAAAGCTCTTCAGGGTGGTGACGGTAAGTCATCTTCGCCAAATCATCACTTGGCATTTCACTGTAACAGCAACACAAAGAGGTTTATTACTTACATATCTGACAGTTTGGCCGTATATCCAATTCAGTATCAGTGAACTAAGGCATCCCTCAAGGCTCCATCACGGTCCACTACACTTCACTATCTTTATTTCATCGTCGCTCTCTCTACATCGGCGTGTCCCTCACTCACATATTTTCTTTTTCCATTTTTCTCCCTCTCTCGCTCATTCTATTACTCTCTCTCACACTTTCTGTATCGCCATGTCTCTCGCTCTCACCCATCTCTCATCCACTATCGTTCTGTCACTTCTCTGTTATTCGATTTATTGGTCTGACAAACACTAGGACATTTATATTCCCAAAGCTACAGGCTGTGCAAGGAAGAAGGAGAAGATCTTCATCATCACCTCCCGCTCCATTATCCCAGTTCACGTTTATCCATCTGGTGTTGTTACCTTCGATCGGGGTTTATCGGAAGGGAAAACCTTCGCAACACTCGATTGAAGGAGATGCGAAGAAAGTGATAAGGGAGCATTAAAGGGAGGGTAGTCTTCGAGGTGGGATTCGGGCATCGCCTCAGGCTGGATCCCTTCTCAGATTGTTGCGCGGCATAAAATTAGCGTTAATTAGCAAGCGGATGCTTTGTGCATGCTTAAAGAGGTGCGATTTTTGCATTAGCGGTAAAGCGAATAAATCCTTCAGCATAGGTGTCATTTATCCCGATTAACGCACCCAGCGACGATAATCATTTCAAAATGCGCGACAATCAAGCGACTAGTAATTGACGCGCCTAATAACCGTGCACTAAGCCATCGTCTGGAACACAAAACGTACCCGTTGCTCACCTACGAGGTTTTGTTATGAAGAAAATCCAAGCTAATATGAGCAAACATGGCTGCTCATTAACAAGCAACATGATACTCCAGATCTCTCGAGGACTCACGGTGCTTTGTTAAATGTCGTTATCAGACAACACGAACAGCAACTAATACCAGGTGCAAGAGGGAGGCCCAGGGCACAGGGGGTGTGCTTCAAGTGTGTTTATTAAAACTGACCGGAGTTTTGTTGTCACTACATTAGGCCACAGACTGCTGGGCGAAAAGCAGAACAGAATATTTCATAAACAAACATAAGGCCAGGGTTCAAACCAGAGGAATCCAAACACTAGGCACTATGTTGCCTCCTGAATGTGAATGTCATCAGCTATTATCAGTAAATGAATGGTACTAGGGATAGACACAGCGCTACAATGATCTTAGCAAGCTAAGCTTAACCGTAGCCGTATGAGGCTATTGGAAATGACCATATAGAGAAATAAGCCGCTTTGTCATTAATGATATCAATAATATCAATTGTAATCAAGTAGGCTAGATTGTTAGCAAGTTTATCTGGCTTCTGAACATATACAGTATATTATATATACATATTATATGGGCAAAAGTATTAGGACACCTGACTGACCACAAAATTGGAGGCACACAATTTTATAGTATGTCTTACGCTACGTCTACACTAACTAATCCGGATAAAACGGTGCGGCGCTAAATGGCGTTTTCGTTTAAAAACGCTCCAAGTTCACACTTTTGTTTTCAATCATTTCCCGATAGTCGCTTATCCACAACGAAACGCCCGGAAACTCTTACGTCCGTGTACTGTTCATAACCAAACCGTTCAACGCTTGGACGCGCGTCATTCCGCCTGCCGTTTATTTTCTGGCTCATTGACACGTCGCGGCAATGCAGAGGAAAGAAGTTTTTTAAAAAGCTACATTTTGGCTAAAAACGGCATCTCAGAGTGGATGGAAGGCTGAAACGGAGAGAAAAATATGCGTTTTCAAACATATAAGTGTTTTAAAATGTATCCAGATTAGTGTGGACGTAGCATGAGACTATAAAATTTTATTCCTCCAACAGTGTGGTCACAGTTTGGGGAACAATATGGCTGAAAAAAGTCAGGTGTAACAATACTTTTGTTCCTATAGTGTATATAGAAAAAGAAATTAATATGTAACAAGTGATTATTGATTCTACTTTAATAGGGTAAAAAAAAGTCTGTTATCATTACGTTGATGTACATGCCCTTAAGGCTTAATATGACTGAAAAAAAGACATTATGTAAAAACGCTAGTCTATCGATAAGACATTTCCTGCTGAACAAAATGGGCGTCACTGAGACTTTAGTCAGGCGATGAATAATTGAACAGCAGCCACGCACGACCGGCTCGGCGAGCCGCAATCTGTTGAATTCGAATAAATAGGTCACTAAATATGAATTAGACTTAAGTGGACAGTAAATATATCATAATGAGGCAGAGTCCACGTCATCACTCTTCATCTGATAAATCGGAACGGAACAGATGAGTGGGTGGAGTCCCAATTAAATAAAAAAAATGGAAGAAAAAAAGCACAATGCTGCAAAAGAGATGGGTAATAATCACATTTAGAATGGGCTCTAACGATAATTCCGAATTTGAAATACCACATGACGACGCTACTGTATGTTTGCTGCCTCCTTAGCCAGAGCTAAGCAATTTTCAGAAAATGAATGCTACAGCTAAGTGGTTAGCTTACTAGCTTACTAACTAAACAGTAGCTGTACAAGGTTATAGAAAATGATGAACATATAAGGAAATGGAGCAAATGCATGTGGTGTTATTAGTAATTCCCTCGTTGCTAGTTTAATTAGCCATATCATAATTTTCATCAAGTAAGCTAGGTTTCTAAAGAGTTTATCTGGCTTTTTAACGTATACTGTATATTATATACATCATATGGGCAGCTCAGATGTAAGTTAAGCGGTAGCTCAGAGGTTTAGATCTTGGACTATGCTAATTGATACCGACTTGCCAACCATACAACAAGACAACGAGTCATCTGGAGTGTTATCCATCATGGAATGGCCTGCCCAGTCACTGCACCTAAATCCTATTAAATTGCTCTGAAATAAATTGGATCACATCATCAGAAAGAATTCCCCAATGACTGAACACCTTTAGCAAGTTTTCCATCAGGCATGGCCAAGTATTTCAGCTGAAGCTACGTATGAAAGCTGTTGTTCATGTTTAGGGATGATTTTTCAATGAAAATAAAGAGGAACATCTGGACAAATAGAGGTAGTCCTCTACTTACGATGGGGATACATTATGACGACCCTGTTGTAGGAAAAAATATATCGTAATTTGAAGATGGTGCTATGACAGTGACAGCTTTTCCTGCTTCATGCTGATTTATAATTTGAATTTTCTGCTCTAAACTGACGGCTTTCCTCTTCTTTTTTTCACTATCAGCAGGAGACTTACTTGGGCGCTTGGAAGATATGCTTTTATCACCAAAATTGCTGTTTGAAATCGTTTGAAACAGAAAAAACACACACCGAGACAACTTTACTCCATCAACCGCTAGAGAGAGTGTGGTATCTTCCATCACACCTACTTGGTCTTCCTCTTTTTCTTCTGCCTGCCAGTTTCATCCTCAACTTTTTTCTACTGATATACCCCCATGTCCATCAAATGCACATGACCAAACCATCCCAATCCTTTCACCTTGTCTCTAAAATGTCCTACCTGCATGGTCCCTCATTTAAACACATTTCTAATCCTGTCCCACCTCATCCCTGCTGATGGAAAAATCGCAGCATCTTTAACTCCACCTCCAGGCTTTTTGTCAATCTGTGTGTGTGTATATAAAATAATAATGCAAGTGAGGTCCTTAAAGACATGGACAAGTGAGTTTGGTGTAGAAGAACTTGAGTGCTGACCTCGACCCGATGGAGCACCTTTGAGGTGAATTTGAGCGGAGACTGCGATCCAGGCCTTCTCGTCCAACATCCGGGTCATATGCTTCTGGAAGAACAGTCCAAAATTCCCACAAATGCACTCCTAAACCTTGTGGAAAGCCTTCCCAGAAGAGTTGAAGCTGTTCTATACACACACACACACACACACACACACACACACACACACACACACACACACACACACACATACTGTATATAAAAAACAGCCCCCCTTCACCCACAGAAAAGTACCCAGTTGTAAAATCAAACAGAAAATGAATCAAAATTGAAGAAAAGAAAAAAAAAGAGGCGAAACCCCACAGAAACAAAACGTGTGTATCTTTTGTAAATAGAAAAAGGTCAGTGGAGAACTGTCAGTCCGGAGTCTGGCATGCTGCTGTCCGCTTTAGTGCCAAACAGGAAATCATTAGCGGGCCGTTCTCATCGTTATTACGGTGAGTCAGAAGGAATTACGCTGACATTTGGCGAAGGATGCCGCTCTCTTGGAAACAACACGGCATCTCGTTGTCCTATTAACTCTAACGAGGCTTGCGACTTGCTCTTTTGCTCCATCCCTCCCTCCCTCCCTCACACCCTTTGCTTGGGTTTGGGCCTGGCGCCGGAGCTGTCGGGAAATGTTACGTGAGCAGGAGTCAGGAAGTGAACTGACAGGCTTGTTACTCCCTGGCGCAAAACCGATGCTCTCTCAGACTTGAGCAGTGGAGGCTGCCGGGTTCAGAGTTGCCAATAGCAACTGGCACTGCGAACGAGACGGGAGGGAGAAATAGATTGTGCCCTGCGTGTGATCTCAGAGGCAGAAGTTGCTCATCGCGGCTCAATACAGGCACGAATTAAAAGGGCTGAAAGGGAAACCCGACCTGCTTTCGTCAAACCATTTGAATGCTGTGGTAATTGTCTGAAAATAGACCTCACTCTTAGGTGTATATCAGGGCAATTACTTCCCTCAACCAACTTTCCTTATATAGTCACGGCTTTTTGTCCTTAAATCATCGTTTGCCATTGCAAACTGGTTTATTATTTTGTACCTAGAACATGGTCAGGTGGGTGTGGCTGCTTATTCTGTGCCTTATTTGCATACGCAAGTGCTACCGCAACGGCGCTTTAATTGATCCGGTCCGATATCACCGATACGCAAATACCTCAGAACAAAGAGCGATCCATTACAGATACATAGATTTCTTCCGGTCTTTCCATTTCTCCCTGAGATCCTTCTACTCCTTTTTTATGCGGAATAAAAACCCAGTTTTCGAGTGTTTACTTTTATTACACTTTACGGTAACACCTTCGCACGAAACCAGTTGGAAATAATGAAAATATCTCCATTTGTGGAAACCTCCACTCTCATCCTCCTCAGGAATCGAAGGTCTAAAATTAGCAGCAGCACCGAGCAGAATCGACGGAGGCGTATGTACAAATTACGCAGGCGAGCAATAAACAGCTAATATGTAAGAAACATTAATGAGTATATATATATATATATATATATATATATATATATATATATATATATATATATATATATATATATAAATAAATAATCACACCCCCTAAAATTAAGATTTTTATCCATTTCTCCATTTAACATAACAGTTTTATTGAACATTTATTTTTAGGTCACCAATCATTTTAAGGATAAAACAAAAATCAAACTTTAAAACTAAAAATTTCGAATGAGCATTTGCAAAAATGGTTTCACTGAATATATGTATGGCCTTTTTTACGACACACAGCTACGTCTATCTTTTTCCATCACCATCTAGAAGAATAAAGTCTTTGAAATCCTGGATTCAGGATGGAGAACGTCATTAAACTCGTTCTTTCAGAACTTCCCCACATTGTGTTAATTGATGACCATTGAGTTTCAGTCATCGCTCACAATTTTGTCTGAATTCTGGTGCACGATATGGAAGGAAGCAGGAATTGCGACTACAAAAACGAACGATCGTTTAACGACTGTACAGTCGCCTAATTTGGAAACGGACTCCAAGGCGGAATCAAAGACCTCTTCATATTGCAAAAAAAGACAAAAGACCCCACATCACAAACAGCTTCCGACAGAAATCAATGACACTAAAGGCAATGACTAAAATGATACATTTATGAGATTCAAAATCAGAATTTTTCTCCATTTCTCAGCAAACAGGAAACCAATTCGCGCCGTATTTCTTTTTTTGTTAGATAGAAGTTTTATTGAACATGTATTTTTATTCACATAAGACTGGTCACCAAACATCTTTTTTCTTAAAGAATGTAGTCTTTCAGAATAATGAATGACGTTCAACTTGTGAACTGGTGACCCTCATCCACTAAATCCCTTTCACCCTGTTTTTCCTCAGAACTCAACCATTGACAGCAGTAGCATCTTCTTTTTTTACTATTTCAGACAATACATCTGTGAATTTATGATGCCGTCTATGAAAAGTAACTCCCGAACACCTCGCCTGCAGTGCCCCATGCAACCCCACACAAGAACACCGCCACGCTTTACTGTTGGCACCCTGCATTTTTCATTGTACTTCTCACCATTGCGACACAATACAATTCAGAACCCATCAGAGCCCAAAACATTCATTTTTGTCTCATCACTCTAAAGTATTGAGTCCCAATAGTCTATGCCTTTGTCCACATCAGCTCTGGTATATTCTAGCAGGGGTTTATTTTCTTCTTTCCATGGCTTTGTTGAACATGCATGGCTAATTTTCTTTAACTTCTCTCTTCACAAATCACTCTTGATGAGGTGGACTTCTCAGCCAGCTTCCCACAAGACCCCCCTTTTTGAAATTTTTGCATCACTTTAGCAACGGGATTCCGACTTAATAGCAAATTTTCACATAATCTTGGCCTCCTTTTTTGGCAAAGAAACTTCATTTCTCAGGTCTTTCTCAGGACTTTCTCAGCGATTCAGTGTGTTGAATGGGAGTGACTTGTCTCTCTCTTAAATACCACTCTTGATAGTCATCACCTGGGTGATCATTGATTAGACTCAACGCCTGGTAAATTCCTGTGTATTATCGTCAGTTTTTTACTGATTTATTAGGAATGTACTCATTTTTTGTACCATGATCTTAAATGATTTTGTGATATCATCTCCAATTTTGCCTTTGGTACTGACTAATTTAATTAAAAACCTATTTATTGAACACACTAAAACAATGTTTTTTGAACATAAATATGAATTAAAAAAGACAGGAATATTATTTCAGAATAAATCAACTTAAACTTTAAAAACCTTAAATTATTTTGCTCTCCATAAAAATATCTCCCGTCAAAATGATACAAGTTAGAAATATGAACATGCTGCGAAAAAATCCCTGAAAAAAAAAATTTTGCTTTTAAGTAAACGTTAAAATAACAACAAATCAAAACAATCCGATTTCTTTGCTCTTATGCCATTAAAAAATTTATAAACTTCAAATAACTTCAAATATTTTGCTCTTTATAAAAATATCTCCTGTCAAACACAAGACGTCTCACACCGTCATCATGCAGCTCTTCAGAAACCCTCCCTCGGTAAATGGCCAGGCTGATTTTGGCTCTGATTTCTCCCTTGCCACAATAAAACAATAAAAAGCTTCACTTTGTGATTTTGCTCTGGTAAAAACGTCTGCTAAAATGTCCGATTCTTCTTTAACTCTTCTACTTTCTGTATCTTCTGCTCTGCATTCATCGGCAAGATCAGTAAACATATACATATTGAAATGCTCTGTTTTCAGAATACACTTTTCTCTTCGCCATTGTGAGGCGCTAGCTTCGCAATAACTTTACAATAGGGTTTAATACATCAACAGAACTTGACTTGATTGACGCTGGAATGTTCCCAGGTAGCCTAGCGTTCGGTAAGGCAGCTGAAGCGCTTCATTATGGGATCTGTAGTTTGTGTTATCAGCGCTTCATATCGCCGGGACATTATTAACAATAATAATAGATCTATATAAAATGATCTTGCGGGCCGGATATAATTGTACATCGGGCCAGATGTGGCCCGCGGCCCTTGAGTTTGACACATATGGTTAAAGCCATACATCATCCTCCCACACAATTTAAACACACAGAACACATTTGCAAGATGAATTTTTGTATCACATTTATAGTGAGTACATGTATAGTACAGTATACAGTTCTGTAGTAGCCTATGCGTAGATTCTTTGCTTGTTTATTGGTCGACGTGTCCTATGACGTCAAAAAGGAGGCTACGCGTCACTGCATTCTTTACTTTCATTGGCTAAATCTGGTGAAGTATGTCTTTCTTCTCTGACTTTGCCTTTTTTTTGACACTTCAACCAATTAACATGCAGAAGTCAGGTGTGTCAGAGAAGTATGTGAGGGTGGTGCAGGACATGTATGAGGACAGTGTGACAGCAGTGAAGTGTGCAGTAGGAACAACATACTGGTTCAAGGTGGAGGTTGGACTGCATCAAGGATCGTTTTGAGCCCTTTCCTGTTTGCAGGGTGATGGACAAGTCCAGTCTCCGTGGACTGTGATGTTTGCGGATGATTGTAATTTGTGGGGAGAGTAGGGAGCAGGTTGAGAAGAGCCTGAAGAGGTGCCTACGTGCTGGAGAGAAGGGGAATGAAAGTCAGTAGGAGTAAGACAGAGTACATGTGTGTGAATGAGAGGGAGAGCAGTGGAATGGTGCAGTTGCAAGGAGAAGAGGTGGAGAAGGTGAAGGAGTTCAGGTACCTGGGGTCAACAGTGCAAAGTAATGGAGAGTGTGTTAGAGAAGTAAAGAAAAGAGTGCAAGCAGGGTGGAGTGGGTGGAGAAGAGTGACAGGAGTGATTTGTGATAGTAGGGTATCTGCAAGAATAAAAGGAAAAGTTTATAGGACTGTGGTGAGACCTGCGATGTTGTATGGATTAGAGACAGTGGCATTGAGTAGAAGACAGGAGGTGGAGCTGGAGGTAGCAGAGCTGAAGATGTTAAGGTTTTCGTTGGGAGTGACGAGGATGGACAAGATTAGAAATGAGTTTATTAGAGGGACAGTGCATGTAGGATGTTTTGGTGACAAGGCGAGGGAGGCGAGATTGAGATGGTTTGGACATGTGCAGAGGAGGGACATGAATTATATTGGTAGAAGAATGCTGAGGATGGAGCCGCCAGGTAAGGGGAAAAAAGAGGAAGGCCAAGGAGGAGGTTCATGGATGTGGTGAGGGAAGACATGCAGGTAGTTGGTGTGAGAGAGGCAGATGTAGAGGACAGGGTGGTATGGAGATGGATGATCCGCTGTGGCGACCCCTAATGGGAGCAGCCAAAAAAAGAAGAAAAAGATATACGTTTTTTGGCCTACCGTGCTATCCGCGGGAAAACCAGCTAATTAAATTAGTTATGTGGTGAATGCAATTCCGCGATAAACTTGGGGCACAAAATAGTAGGATTTGCAAATACAGAAAGTCTTGATATAGCTTATTTTTGGAACTATAGGTAAGAAAAATATACACGTATAATACATATTAAAATAACAACAACAAAAAAAAAACCCCAACAACCAGAAAACACTTCATCACTAACATCTTACAACAAAACTCAAACATCTTAATGAGGTAATGACTGAAATTTGACATTGATGCCATTTTAACACATGCCTTTACTCATTAATATATACCTATATATGTAAATGTTTCACATTTAGCTCCTAAACTCTGGAATAGTCTTCCTGACGGTGTTCGGGGCTCAGACACACTCTCCCAGTTTAAGTGTAGATTAAAAACATATCTTTTTAGCAAAGCCTACACATAACACACATCACATCATAACCTTGTGCTCCAGAACATCTGATCACATGCACATTATCAACTTGTGCTGTTAATATCATGAACAGTAGCTACGCTAATTCCTCTCCACTGCTTTCTCTCCCCATCACCTCCCACCTCGTGATGATTACGGACCTTTGAAGAAGTAGATGCCGAACTCACAAACATCCCGAACCATCTAGAGACGTACCAGTGCCATTTGGATCCCGCTACATGTGTGGAGTTTGACATTGGACCTCCTGGAGTGTTAAAGGCTCTGGCATGGAGAAGCTGATGCTAGATCTGTGGTGATCACAAATGCTGAGCTCATAAAACTAGGAGCTACAAACCATATAGACTTTATAAGACTGCAGAAAGAACATCACTTATAATCTTATACTCCAGTAATCATGTTAGTTCTCACTCTCCAGTGTTCTGTACTGTTGAAAGATTTATGATCAAACTCTTGATGTCACCCAAAATGAGGATGGGTTTCCCTTTTGAGTCTGGTTCCTCTCAAGGTTTCTTCCTCATAACATCTAAGGGAGTTTTTCCTTGCCACAGTCGCCACGGCTGCTCATCAGGGACAAATTCACACCATTCACCATCACTGTTGATTTGTGTAAAGCTGCTTTGAGACAATGTCTGTTGTGAAAAGCGCTATACAAATAAACTTGACTTGACTTGACTTAAATAAATACGCACCCGACCATAGGACTGTTGTGAATTTCCCGTTCCACATTTGGGTCTCATTTGATGTTCTAATTTCTTTTTTTTTCCACAAGGTTTACTTCACATTTTGAAATATTTTACCTCACACTTTATAAAAAAACACTGAACCGCCATGCTGCATCTCTCAGTATCTGCGTCAGGCTAAAAACATGGAAAACCTTTGCTAAATTCTGTTCACGGCACCCTTTCAAACAACTATCCATTCTTTCTTTTGACTTGTAAAGAAAGGTTAAAGAATTACAATATCAGTCGGGATAAGAGCCAAACACTCCTGAACGTCAGAGTACCTCTTCAAAACCCAATAACAAGCCATTACAATCACGCCTGTTTTTAATAATCTCCTGCTAAGCTAATCATGCCCTCGTTTATCGCTGACAGGATTATAATAGCCTAAAACGCCATCCTTTTCATCTGTGCTGTCAGGTTTCTTTTCCCCTTGTTATCCAGCTCTCCCTTCTCCGCTACGTCCTCGTAATTAAATCCCAGCCCCCGGCTCCTTTTACCCCCCCTCACCTCCGGCGACCCCTCGTTTCCCGGCCGGGCACAACAAATTTGCATACACGTTCGTTAGCGTTAGCGCTAGTGACGATTTCCTCTCACTTTGTGTTTTAATGAAGCATTATTTCTGGTTGCCCTCGCTGTCGTCTGTTTGCTGTTTGGAAATCTAGCAGAGAACTTGAGAAAAACAAGTTTTCCTGAAATGAAATAAAAAAATTATGTGAGCTAATATGCAATGAAACACCGTTCAATCAATGCCGTATATCATCGATTTAACGAAAGATTTTTATTAGATTTTTAGAGTGTGGATTTTGTGATTAGGTCTCCCAGTAGTTTTGTTGATACAATCTTTTGCTAATACAGCTGAATTATATACTATCCATACATAGAGTAAAGAAAAACGGGTGCTAGCAAACAGTTATGTTAGCAGTTTTGTGCTAATAACCATAAAAAAAAGTCAGTTACTCATAGTAGCAAACTAATGCTAAATTATTTTTTATTTACTTTTAATACTATTTATTATGAATTCTTCAGATATGGGTAGGATGTAGAACAGATGGGGTTTGGAATTGGGCCGAATGTGGATAAGATATGGTTTGAGGAAAGATGTGGAACAGATATGTTTGAAATTGGGCAGCAGGCAAAACAAATATGGTTTGGTAATGGACTGGATGTGGAACAGATACTGTTTGTATCTGGTCAGGATGATTATCAGATAAGGTTTGAAATTGGGCAGGATGTTAAACAAATACTGTTTGCAAATGAGCTGTATACGAAACAGATATGGTTTTAAATGGTAGGATTTGAAAAGAAAATATGCTGTGGAAATGAGCAGGATTTAGAACACATACAATTTGGAATTAGGCAATATGTGAAACAGATATGTTTTGGAAATGGACAGGATCTGGAACAGATATGGTTTGGAATTTGGAAGGATGTGGAACAAATATGGCCTGGAATTGAGAAGGATGCGGAACAGATATGGTTTGGAATAGGGCAGGATACAGTCTGGAATTGGGCAGTATGTGAAACAGATACGGTCTTGAACAGGGCAGGATGTGGACCAGATACGGTCTGGAAATTGGCAGGACATGGAACAGATATGGTTTGGAATTGGGCAGGATCCGGAACAGATTTGGTCTGAATTTGGGTAGGATGTGTAACAGATATGGTTTGGAACAGGGCAGGATGTGGACCAGATACGGTCTTGAACAGGGCAGGATGTGGACCAGATAGGGTCTGGAATTAGGCAGGATGTGGAACAGATATGGTTTGGAATTGGGCAGGATGTGGACCAGATACGGTCTGGAATTGGGCAGGATGTAAAACAGATATGGTTTGGAATTGGGCAGGATGTGGACCAGATACGGTCTGGAATTGGGCAGGATGTGAAACAAATACGGTCTGGAATTGGACAGAATGTCAAACAGATATGGTTTGGAATTGGGCAGGATGTGGAACAGATACGGTTTGGAATTGGGCAGGATGTGGAACAGATACAGTATGGAATTGGGCAGGATGTGGAACAGATATGGTTTGGAATTGGGCAGGATGTGGAACAGATACAGTATGGAATTGGGCAGGATGTGGAACAGATATGGTATGGAATTGGGCAGGATGTGGAACAGATATGGTATGGAATTGGGCAGGATGTGGAACAGATATGGTACACAAAGTAGAAAAAAAAAAACATTCAATGGGATGCAGTGAATAGAATAAAAAATACATAAATGAATGAAAAAAACGTTTTCCAAAACAAATCCAGGGTAATAGTTTTTTTCTACATGTTGAACCTTTTCCATCGAAGAAAACAAATAAGTGAGTAAATAAACAACGGCGCCACATCTTGGTGCTTTATGATGCACTAACTATGCTGCCTCCAAAAATAGTTCCCTAATCCATCAAATGTGGCCCGGGTCATTTACACCGGCTTTGTGAGTGTGCACTTGGTGATGACACAGCTGTGCACATATGGATGCCTGCGTGTGCTCTAAACACATTTACAGTCTCAATGAAAAAACACACACACACACACACACACACACACACAGTTGAATAACCCCGATAAAATATCCACTGTGGACATGTCCCAATCCAAACACCATATTCACTATATAATCCACATAAACATCAGCAGTCTGCTGTGAGCGCGTCCCAATCTACAGGCTATCTGGAAAAAAAAGATAAATATTCTAAAAAAAAAAAAAAAAAAAAACAAGAAGGAGAAAGAAAGAAATGGATTCTAAGAATCAAAAAATGAAAAAAGTCAAGATGAGACGCAATCATACTGATAGAAAGCAATAGGGGGAAAGAGGGTGGAAAAAAGAGTGGTTGTAGTGAGTGTGAGTGCGTTAGGATTGTAGTGCGTGTCTCAGAATTGTAGTGATTGTGTGAGTGTGTGTGTCAGGATTGTAGTGTGTGTGTGTGTGTGTGTGTGTGTGTGTGAGAGAGAGAGTATTAAGATTTTATTGATGTGTTTTGATTGTAATGTGTGTGAATGTGTGTTTAGATTTTAAAAAGTATTATGATTGTAGTTAGTGTTTGTGGGTGTGTGTTAGGATTGTAGTATGTGTGTCTGTGTGTGTGTGTGTTAGGATTGTACTGTGTGTGTGTGTGTGTGCATGTGTGCGTGCGTGTGTGTGTGAGTTTGTATTAGGATTGTAATAAGTGTGTGTGTGTGTGTGTGTGTGTGTGTGTCAGTGTGTCTGTAAATGTGTATTAGGATTGTAGTGTGTGTATGTGTTAGGATTATAGTGTGTGTATTAGAATTGTAGTGATTGTGTGTGTTTGTGTGTGTCTGTGTAAGTATTAAGATTAAGTATTAAGTGATAGTGTATGTGTGAGTATTAGGATTGGAGTGACTGTGTGTGTGTGTGTGTGTGTGTGTGTGTGTGTGTGTGTGTGTGTGTGTGTGTGTGTGTGTGTGTGTGTGTGTGTGTGTGTGTGTGTGTGTGCGCGCGCATTTCCACTGAGTCAGAGTAGAACGGAAGCTGCTGATTGGTCGGCTGCTGTAACACCCACTACGACATCACCGGCTGTCAGGTGGAATTGTGGAGTGTTGCGTCAGTGAGTTTCAGTGGGAAAGTTTTACACTCTCAGTGAAGTCCTCCTAGTAAACCATGCATGAAAGATGAAGCAGAAGAAGTCCGAGTGTATTGGAATTGCTGTATTGAATCACTCGGTGGACGGAGAAGCGAACTGAAGACGTTGGCGCGTGACGAGGTTCAGCGGAAGGAGACGATAATTGGGACATCACGGCCTCACCTTACTTGTGCGACAGCTTAGCTCTAAATAAGTTTCCCAGTTGAAATTTGCATTAATTATCTCAGAAGCTCAATGAAGAAACGAGATTAACTCCAGCAGGGGGCTGAATTAAAGGACGAGAAAGCGAGAGAGAGAGAATGAGACAGAGAGAGAGAGAGATTTGGATTGGATTGATGTTGCTCAGCAACCATTCATGTCAGATGTACGTGCCGTCTCGCTTTTCCTCCGCGTCCACACACAGTCTCCTCCATTCATCTTCAGCTCAATTAACTCGCACGCATCATCACTGCCTTCGTTAACCACACCGGCCTCCATCAGAGAGACCGACTAACAACCGCACGCTGCTCACATCACTGCTCCTGTCGTTCTGAGAGAGGTAGACAGGGAGAGAGATAGAGAGAGAGAGAGAGAGAGAGAAAGGACAGAAATATAAAAGCAAAAAATTAGAACAACAAAAGGTCTATCTATCTAGAAGCCACAGTGAAGATGAATGAAGAAGGAAGGAAAACTAGTCTTAGGAAAAAAAAAAGGTAAAAAAAAAAAATTTTAAATCAAGAAAGAAAAAAGTAAGTTAGAAAGAAAAGACCAGATAATATATAATTTTTAAATAAATAAAATCCAATATAAAAAAATGTATAAACAAAGCACAAGTTTGCTAAGATTTTTTTTTTTTTAAAGAAAGCAAGCATAAAATCAAGATCATTAAAAAAGAGGGATGAAGAAAGAATTGAAAGGAAAAACGAGAGGAAAAAAATTTAACCAAAATATTCACTAAAAAAGAAAAACTAAACTAATAAAAAAAATAAAAATGACTTGGGGAAAAAAAAAAATAAGCAAGAAAAAAAAAAAATTTATGAATTAATGTGCAAAACAAATCACAGACAGAAATAATGCAAAAACGAAAGACATTTAAAAATTTATAAAATGATAACCTATAAATATTATTTAAAAAAAATATTAAAAGGGATAGAAAGCAAATAAATAAACATGAAAAATGGAAAAAAGATACAAAAAAAAACTGTGATTAAGAAATAAAAAAATAAGAACGAAAAAAAAAAACTAAAAACAATATTGAACAAATAATTAAAAATAAAAAACAAACATCAAACAAATGAAAAAGAAAAAACGAACATTATATATTAACTGTAATGGGGAGAATCTGAATAAAGCAGCTGCAGTTGGAGGAATGAAAGGCAGGTTGACTACAGTGTGAGGTTTTGTAACTCGGAGGAACACATGCTCTGTGACACAACACGGACAGAAAATAATAAATGAAAGGACACGAGGAAGAAAGGAGCTGAGGGAGGAAAAAAAAACGCTGCGCTGCCGTGTTTCTGTCAAACGCAAACACAACGCCTAGCGAGATTTCCTCCTCTGACCGCTCTGACATGTTCTCCGATATGGAAACAGCTCTGTACAGCTGCCGCCTATGTATTGTGACATGTTAGAGCCTGAGGTGTATTTATCAGAGTAAGAGAGAGACAGGACAGAGCCGGGGTCACGATACGGCCCACGGGACGAGAGCTGAAACGTTAGCTTTAAATATGGATTAAAGAATGTTTCTGCGTCGCCAAGATCGTCCTGCTTTAAGTCGACTCAGTCTGGAAAAGAAACCAGCCTTCTGCTGCTGTAGGCTGAACTCTTCAGAGCGGCTTTTTTGCTCACCACAGATGGAAAGAATGGTTATTTCAGGTTGTCTATGTGTCCATCCTAGTGTATGCCTCGTACATCCTACAACTACAACCTAACAACTACAATGTATAGCTACACTCTACAAATATACCCTACAACTGCAATGTATAACTACAATCTACAATTACAAAATACTAACAACCTGCCAACTACATCCTATAACTACAACCTCCAATCACAGCCTATCAACGACAACCTACCAACTACAACATACTAGATACAACCTACAACCTACCAACTACAATGTATTACTACAATTTAAAACTACAATCTACAATTATGGTCTACCAACTACAACCTACCAACTACAGCATTCCAGGTGCAACCTACAACTACAACCTACCAACTACAGCATTCCAGGTACAACCTACAACTACAACCTACCAACTACAGCATTCCAGGTACAACCTAAAACTACAACCTACCAAAAACACCCCACAACTACACCCTACATTTACAACCTACCTACTTTAATCAACAACTACAAGCTACCAAAACCACCTCACAACTACACCTTACCAACTACACCCTGCAATTACAACCTACTAACTAGAACATACAAACGGCACCCTACATTTACAACCTACCTACTTCAATCAACAACTACAACCTACCAAAACCACCTCACAACTACACCCTGCAATTTCAACCTAGCCACCCGAACAACCTATTAACTACAGCCTACACCCCACAACTACAACCTTCTACAACTATCTAGAAAATACACCCTACCAACAACAACCTACTGTACAAACTAAGGTAAAAAAAACTTTTTTTTTTAAGAAAGTGAAAAATAATCAAGAAAGAAACAAGACAGAAAAAAAAGAAAAATGAAAGAAGAAAAGAGACAAAGAAAAGAGGAAAACAAGAAAAACAAGAACAAGAAAATAAGGTGAAGAAACAAAGAATAACCTAAAAAAGTTATAATTAAAGAAAGAAAGAAAGAAAGAAAGAAAGAAAGAAAGAAAGAAAGAAAGAAAGAAAGAAAGAAAGAAAGAAAGAAAGAAAGAAAGAAAAATAAAAATGACAAAAAATAACAAAAGACAAAAGTAAACAGAAAAAAAAACAAGATAAACAGACAAAGAAAAAATGGTAGAGAATAAAAAAACAAAGAAAGAAAGAAAGAAAGAAAGAAAGAAAGAAAGAAAGAAAGAAAGAAAAAGAAAATGAAGAAGAATGGAAATGACAAAAAAAATAACAAAAGGAATAAAAGTAAACAGAAAATAAACAATATAGGTAAGAAAGAAATAAGATATAAAAAATTATAAAAAAGAGAGAAAATTATTCATTTTAAATAAAAAAAGAAAGAAACACTGCACATGGAAAAACAAATAAACAAAGAAATAAAAAATGTATAAACTAATAATTGTGTTCCTTTCCCATGTATTGCTAAATAAATTAAAGTATTTATTTGTTGATTTTTTTTTTCTTCATGAAGCCCCTCAGTCTGTATAAACTCACACACTACACAGTGTATACCGGCTGTATTCGCTAAATTAGCTTATACTTTTAAATGGGAAAGGGGGAGGAGTCAAAGTGGAACACGAGCAAGTGAAAGCAAATCCAAAAGGCAAGCAATTAGAACACCACACACTATCTGGAAGTGCTAATGTGGATTGGGACACGAGCCACGCAGGGAGCCGGTTGGATTAATTTGTCGTCGTTTGCAGAGTGATGCGAGACAGCGCCCCACCCGCTCGCCGTGTTAACGATGCGCCCTAAAGCCCTGCCAGGACCCTGCTGAGTTCACCGAGTCAGTGCCAGAGTGCACGCAGCGTCCCGCCGTCACCATCTGCATTACACACTCGCTCTCACGTAGTGCCCTTACTCACTGCTCCCTGCTAACACCAGCGTGCATTATGGGGACTCGTTACCAGTCAGAACACAGACTTTGCTGCAGTGCATTGTGGAAAGTGTACTATTCTCTACAATTCTACACTGTGTTATAGGATACGGCTGCAAATCTGCCTAAACAGTGCACATTTAGAAGTGTGTCGGGTACGAGAAAATTAACAAGGACAAACAGATAGATAGAAATCAGACACAGAAATAGAGAGATGGACAGATAGATAGAGAGACATATAAATAAATATACAGACAGACAGACAGACAGACAGACAGACAGACAGACAGACAGACAGACAGACAGACAGATAGATAGATAGATAGATAGATAGATAGATAGATAGATAGATAGATAGATAGATAGATAGATAGATAGAGTGGTATTTAGAATAGATAGACATTCAGACAGTTGTATAGACAGAGGGTTAAACAGACAGACGGACCCTGAGAGACAACAACAGACAGACTGACACCCACATAGATACTATGAACAGATGGATAGATGTGACAGACAGACTGGTAGACAAAGAGATGGACATCCAGACAAATAGACATATGTACAGATAGAGAGATAAACTGACAGACAGACCCCTGAGACACACTAACAGATGGACAGACTCTCGTCCACACATATAATATACACAGATAGACAGGAAAGCTATGATAGAGACAGACAGGTTGATAGACAGACATATGGACAGACACAGACAGACAAAAGCAGGAAAAGATGGATAAGTATGTCTGTATAGACATAGACAGAGAGAAAGACTGTCTGTAAGCGAGCCAGTCAGTCAGACAGAAAGATAATAATAATAATGGCATCTTCATTGGACATAAAATGCACCCTACTTTGTGCACTATATGTCCAACCAGTGCACTTGAATTTGGGTCCTACACCCTTCAGCCTCCTAGTTGCTATGAAGGTGACCTACTGTGAAATCATTTGAAACAAATGATAATGTAATGAGTAATACAGTGAATTTAGTGTTTAGGGTATGAGGGGGGTTTATCCTAATCTGAGAGCACCAAGTGCACTGGCTGGGGTGTAAAATAATACATATACCCTACCTAGTGTCCTAGATGTATAATATATGGAAAGCATGGAATGTAGTTTACTCTCTTTATTAATTAGCATTAACTAATATGTGTAAACATTGAAGGACCCAAGTGATCGTTCAATTTAGGTTTGGCTTCGTCATGCCTCTCAGAGCCTACGAAAGCCTAACCACCCCACCCACCTACACACACACACACACACACACATGGCCCCTGACAGGAAGTTATACGATTGGTTGATATCAATTCTTTCATTTTTGCATCGAATCGATGAGCAAGTCATTACATTTACTGCGTATGCTCTTGAGGAAGGTGTAAACTGTTTTGCATTGATTTTCCAGCCCCTAACATTGACACACAGAGGTCAGGAGTCTCCTAACACCAATTATCTCCCCCCACACACACACCTTCACATTGTTGTAGTACACACAGTAACATTTAATTCACCCGTCTGTAAATTACACAGAAACCCAATGAAGAACGTCTCAGTGATCCTCAGTCTGGTGCACTTTATTTCATCTGGGGTAGAAAAGAGGAAGAGGAATTTGAAATAACAATAAAATAGATGATGATTGTGAAGAAGAGGAATAAGTGAAAGAAGGATCCTGGTTGGCTGTGAAGTCCATCGGCGAGCCGACTCCTTGATGTCAAAAAATGTTGCCTCGTCCCGATCCTGTGCAGTCAGCTCCGGAGTGCACACTTCAGCTGAGCCACTGCTAAAGTCCATAAACGGATACAAGTGGCCACAGTATTCGTCCAGAGAGAGAGAAGAAAATGAGATGCTCCCTAAAGTCCAGTCGCTGTGTCATTTACCTGATTGAGTGAGATGCTCTAATGGCCTCGGAAATTAAGTGTGCTTAATGGTGCAACTTCTGATTCTCAGACCAGAAAAGGCGTGACCGTACATTGTAGCTCAGAGATCAATGAGTAGAGCTGGCAGCCAACAATTAGGCACAATGAGCATCTGGTGGCCATTCATGTGTGACTGCATGTTTACGGGACTTTTAACTGAGCTGGGGCTTTATTTTTCTGATTTCTTGCATCATCAACTGTGATCTGATTGGTTATAGAGTCATTATGAGTAGGAACTGTGGTCCAAATAGTCCAATGGTCCAACTAGAATTGGAAACCGTTGTCTAAATCACTGCAACACTGTGAACAGGAACTGTGGCCAAATAGGTGGCGTAGGGTCTGTGTTATGATTGGTGACTACCACTGTGGGCAGGAAATGTGGGCTAGAAGGTTGCATATAACATTGTAGGTGAGAACTATAGCTGGGTGGGTTGCAGTGCCATCGTAAGTGGGAACTGTGGTTCGATTAGTTACTTCATTACTGTATTTAAGTCGATTTTTCTGGTATCGCTACTTTACTTCACTATTTGTTTTTAACGTTTTACCTTCAAATTTTGGTACACAGGTATCTGTACTTTCTACTACTTACGTTGTCAAACCAGACTTTGGCTTTGATCTATTTGGTGACACGATCGATATTTATTCTTGTCATTGTGTGGCTTTTTTCAATTTACCACTGGTGTATCGTTTCCTCGTAGGCTAGTTTAAGAAGCTAACAACGAGCACTTTAGAAGGCAACATAAGTATGGGGTTAAAAGGGATGAGACAGAGGGAGTCGGCGATGTTAACATGACTGAGAACAGAGAGATTTATGATCACCTGATTATCATCATCTTTTTTCTGTTCTATATGGTGGGTGTTCAGCCTGGATTTATTAGGTAACAACATTTGAAATGCTTTTGTATTAATATATTATGATGATGTGAGGTTCAGTTACCAGTGTGACACTAAAACAGGTAGTAGGAATGTACTTTTTACTGAAGTACATCTCAGAGCCCAAATGCAGTCAGAACTGAAACTTTTACAGTCTTTTAAAACATTAATATCTCTACTTCTACATGACTGAAGTATTTTGCCATCTCTGGTTACTGTAATATTGTGGGTTGGAGCTATCCTCTAAATCAGGGGTACATAAACTTGACTGGCCCTCTGAACAATATTTGAAAGATATAATTATAAATATGTTTAACTCGTATATCTGTATTATTATTAGAGGTCAAGGTACTGATAGTTGATTACTGGAACTATCAGAAATATACTGTAGATCTGCTGTCATTATGAGAGCGGCCTCTAGAGGAGAATCACTGATGCCACATGCTGTTTGTTTTTATACGTGAGACTGCGCGCTGAACGGAGAGCGCTATACTATATTTATTAATGTATATATTCATATTGATTTTCATAATTCATTACTTTGGTATTTATTATTTTTGTAATAAAGTTTAGTACTATTTTACATGGACTGTTTTTATTTTTTATCCAGAATCCATTTTAAAAACTATGGGTTGATAAATTGGTTATCGGCAAGTAAGAGCCAAGCTAGCTATTGGTATTGATAAAATCCACTATCGGTAGACCTCTAGTTATTAACAATATTATTGTTTTATTATTTGTTAGATTTACCCATGTAAATGTTTTTATTTCAATAGCAATAAACCATTTGATACCATTTTATGTCTTTTTGTTTGGCTGTTCAACACAATGAAAGAATAAATCTTTTTCAGCATTGTTTGTTGGATTAAATATGTTGGTTTATAAACTGATATAAAGAGCAGCATGATGAAGTGGAAGTGGCAAATTAATCTGACAAATTTCTAAATTGAAATATTACCCATCTGTATAATTAGCGAATAGTTGAGTAAGAGGAATGCCAAACTCATGAGCGGTCCAGCTGGCTGATTAAAATCTGATTTGGGGTCCAAATTAAAACAAATCAAAAGAATAAATATAGTGTGGCATGACTTTTTCCACATTTTTAGACATTTACTTGGCTGCGTTTATGCAACGTGACATAGTATTATTAAGAATCTAATTCATGCCCAGTCTTGGAATTTGAACTTACAACCTCCTGGTCACTTACACACTGATCTATTGCTGCGATCTTCTGTTCTGACTCCATCATCTTTATTTCAGTTATAAAAAAAGATGAACTGCAAAGTCCAAAATTTATGGTGGCCATAATACAACCAAACTACCCCTATTTATAATTAGGATCCCCCGCCCAGGGTCATGCGGCTTTTATTACGTCCCCGATTAGCTGTTTTTATAACATAACTCTGTAAAATACAGCACCAGCCCTCGGGCTTTTCTACCAAATAAAAAAAAAACGAAGAAGAAGAAGGACGAGGCACGACTCATCAAATCAATCCCAAGAGAATTAGCTGTTAAAACGGTCTGGATGCCCTTCGGCAGTGAAAATGCAAACAGTGTTTAAAACTATAAAAATATGCATTAAAAAACGAACCAGGGCTTCGCGAAGACGAAGGTCAGGGTGTCACTGAAATAATATTTTATATAGATCGCCCTCAAGAAATTGAGCTTGAGCAAAGAAAGACGTGAAAAGGAAGATAGAAATCCCACAGTGGCATTTATTGACTTTGTCTCGAATGCTAAAATTCAGGGTCAGTTTGAAATTAAAAATGGATGTACACAAAATGAATCTAATTTCTCGTATTAGCATTCGATATATGACGTGAATGCATTTAAGTCGACTTGTGGACACGTTTACCTCAGAAAAAGTACCTCGAAAGTACAGCAAAATTACCCTAAAAGGGTATTTTAGTTCACTTGTATTCAGTTATACATCATAACTATCTCAAAAAGTACAATTACATACTGTATAATTTACCAGAGGCAGTAATTTACCTCAGGTGTCGTCACATTTACCTCACATTTACCTCTCATTTGGATTTACCTCAGATGTACATCACAATTACCATAAAATCACCTCAGAATGACCTTCAGACCCGAGTCATATAGTAAATCAGCTAAATTGCGTACATATATAGTAGAAAAACCTAAAAAAAAATACCCACATCAGAAATTAAGTTAGCTCACTTGTGGACAAAGTTATTATTTAAAACACCTCGGAGTACCTTATAAAGCAAATACATCTCACTTATGAGTAGATTTAACTTTTTATTCTTTTCGAATGACCTCAAAAGTACCTTTCACTTACCATAAAATCAATTCAAAATGATCATGGAACTGAGTGATACAGTAATTACGCTCACATTTGCGTACTTATGCAGCAAAAAATACAGGTTTAATTAAATTTGGCTCACTTGTGGACAAAGTTACCTCGGAATTACTTCAGAATCGCCTCGGATGTATTATATACAATAATTGAAATGGATTCGTTTTAGAATTGCTTCAGAATGACCTCATTATTAACTCAAGATTACATCAGCTGTATCTCACAATGATCATAAAAATGAATTCAGAATTACCTCTGAACTGACTCTTACAGTAATTAAGCTCTGATGAATTTACCTCTGAAATACCTCGGAAGTATCTAATACAGCAATTAGTCTTACATAAGGATAAATCTACATTAGAATTGCTTCAGAATTACATCACAATGACCTCAGATTTACCTTATAATTACCATAAAAATGACCTCAGAATTACCTCAGAAACCACAGTCTCACTGTAATGAAGCTCACCTGTGCATACATATGCAAGCAGACATACCTTAAAACAACCTCAAATAATTAGCTGAATTTTTAGGTATTTTTAATTAAGTTAGCTGGACACATTTATCTCAGATTAACACAAGAATAATATCTTATACAGTAATTAAAATTACATACAAATGGATTTGCATGAGAATTGCTCTGGAATTACATCAGAATGACCTAAATGTAAACTTATAAATACCTCATATAATTAGAATTATAAGAGTGTTCTTTCTTTCTTTCTTTCTTTCTTTCTTTCTTTCTTTCTTTCTTTCTTTGTATTTTACTAATTTTTTTATTATTAGCTTATTTACTTTATATATTTTTTATTTTTTGAATATGCAACCATCACAATGTTCCTGTGTCTTTATTTATTTATTTATTTATTTATTTTTCTTTCTTTCTTTCTTTCTTTCTTTCTTTCTTTCTTTCTTTATTATGTATTTTACTAATTTTGAAGATTTTTTGTTTATTTATTTGATATTCCAAGTTTAGCTTTCTTTCTTTCTTTCTTTCTTTCTTTCTTTCTTTCTTTCTTTCTTTCTTTCTTTTTTTCTTACTTACTTACTTATTTACTTTCTTTCTTTCTTTCTTTCTTTCTTTCTTTCTTTCTATCTCTTTTTTGTGTATTTTACTCATTTCTTTTATTTATTTGTTTATTTACCTTATATGTTTAGTTTTTCTTTTTACTTTTGAACTTTTCCCTTATTTCTTAAATATTCAATTATCACAATGTTACTTTGTTTTTTCTTTCTTGTGTATTTTACTCGTTTCTAAAATTATTTGTTAATTTATATTATTCTTTGTTTTTTTTCTTCCTATTTTTCTTTTTTTCTTAATTATGCATCCCTTTCTGGTTTATTAAATTGATATTATAAGTTTAGCTTTCTTTCTTTCTTAATTATGCATTTCATCACAATGTTCATTTTCTTTCTTTCTTTCTTTCTTTCTTTCTTTCTTTTCTTTCTTTCTTTCTTTTATTCAGCACTTCAATCACAACCTTGATTTTTTTGGACCAAACTAAATACTTGTTTCTCCATCTCAAAGCAGCGTTCAGTTCAAAGGGCCATGATTGCCATTCCAGACAGTCCAAGCCCAGCGTATCCCATCATCCCTTTATTAATTGCTACCTCCGAACTCTAATGAGATGTAATTCAAGCAGAATTGTTTTGTAATCATGCACGTATTGTTCTGTCTGCTTCTCGAGCATCTAGAACCCGGGCATTAGAAAATGAGAAAACGAACCGATCGTCATCACCGTGTGCTTCCATTATCGCCTGTTTGTTTCCAAATGGTTTCCGAGACATTTATGTTCGCCGTCCATCATAACCAAATGGGCAATTTTCTCTCTCTGAAGTGCGACCGAAGTGATATAAAACACAGCCGACTGAGACACTTGTGTCCCAAATCTCACATCTTCTCCTCTTAACTCTCTCTCCATCATTTATCAATTATAATTACTGCCTTTTATTTAGATGTGCTTTTGTAGGGAATTTCAGTCTGCTGCAGCACGCCATTTTTCATTATTTATTTATTCTTTCAATTTAAAGGGCCAAACTTTTTCTTAAAAAAGAAAATTGCTGATAGATTATTTGGTATTCATCCCCCCCCCCACCCTTTTTGCCTTAATTCTTTCTTTCTTTTGTACATCTTTTTTCTTGCTTTTGTTTTTGTTCTTTCTTTCTTTCTTTCTTTCTTTCTTTCTTTCTTTCTTTCTTTCTGTTGTCTGTCCTTCCTTACTTCCTTCTCTGATCCATTTTCCATAAATAATAACTTCCTTCCTTTTTTTTTATTCGTTTTTTGTTCCTTCCTTTCTTTTCTGTTCATTTGTCCAGACATTACAATGTGCTTTTCTTGTTACTTTTCCACTATCATTCATCATCCGCATATTCTTTTTCTTTCTTTCTTTCTTTCTTTCTTTCTTTCTTTCTTTCTTTCTTTCTTTCCTTCCTTCCTTCCTTCCTTCCTTCCTTCCTTCCTTCCTTCCTCTTTTTTTCTTGCTTTTGTTTATCCTTTTTCTACCTCTTCCATTTTTCCTTCTTCTGTACTCTGTATTTAAACTACATCCTTCTTTCTTTCTTTCTTTCTTTCTTTCTTTCTTTCTTTCTTTCTTTCTTTCTTGTGTATTTTACTCATTTTCTTTTATTATTAGCTTATTTACTATATATTTTTAGTTTATTTTTTCTTTCTTTCTTGAATATGCAACCGTCACAATGTTCCTGTGTTTTTCTTTCTTTCTTTTTCTTTCTTTCTTTCTTTCTCTCTTTCTCTCTTTCTTTCTTTCTTTCTTTCTTTCTTATTTTACAAATGTAAAGAAATTATTAGTTTAATTACTTTAAATTCTAAGTTTAGCTTTCTTTCTTTCTTTCTTTCTTTCTTTCTTTCTTTCTTTCTTTCTTTCTTTCTTTCTTCTTTCTTTCTGTTGTCTGTCCTTCCTTCCTTCACTGATCTCTTTTCCATAAATTATTACTTTCTTCCCTTATTTTTTCATCCATTTTTGTTTCTTCATTTCTTTTCTGTTCATTTGTCCAGACATTACAATGTGCTTTTTTGTTACTTTTATATTATAATTCATCATTTCTTTCTTTCTTTCTTTCTTTCTTTCTTTCTTTCTTTCTTTCTTTCTTTCTTTCTTTTGTCTGTCCTTCTTTCCTTCTCTGATCCCTTTTCCATAAATGATACCTTCCTTCCTTTTTTTTTCCCTTTCTTTTCTGTTCATTTGTCCAGACATTACAATGTTCTTTTCTTGTTTCTTTTATACTATAATTCATCATCATTTCTTTGTTTCTTTCCTTCTTTCTTTCTTTCTTTCTTTCTTTTTCTTTTCTACATGCACATTGGTCCTTTTTTTAGTCTAATAACAGCTGCTATAATGGACACTGGTATTTATTCATGCTCATTTCAGAAAGTATTTCAGAGTGTATCGCAGTGATGACCTTTCTCACACTGCTTTTGTGGGTCGTTACAGAAACACACTGCACCTTCACTTTATTAGTCCGCAGTCACTAATGCGTGGTGCTTTCACGTGTATGGATTCGCTGATGAGTACTGAGAAAGTTCACTCTCTGAGACTAACTGAGCCAAGTGTCACGCTGCAACCTTTCTAAAAATATGTGCCGGGGAAGATGTTATAAATGTAATCATTCTTCCTTCTGGCATGATGCCTTGTTAACACACACTTCCTTCTCGACTGTGAGACCAATTATTCCATATTTTCGATGTAATAATTATTTACTGGTTCCCCAGAAGTGTACTGCCATATGAGAGTTGGAAAAGATAAACAATAAAAAAAGGGAAAAAAAAGAAGGAAACTTCACCTGGAAAACTCGATATAAACGAGGCTACAAATCTGAAGTTAGAGCTTATTATGTACAAAATATAGCTGAGGTTCTCCGAAGGTACGCGGCTCGCCAGCTGAGGCCTGACATTTATAGCGGAAAAGAAAATCTACATTTTGAAGGCCAGAGTGGCCAAGTCTCTTGGCTGCCATTTAAAACTGAGAAGTGTGTGTAATATCCGATTCTGGAAAGAAAAAAAAAAAAGGAAAAACTTCCTGAAATCTTTCACCTGGATGTGTCCCAAAGCACATTTCCTATAACACTATCCTACGAATAAACACCATGCACTGTGGCGCAGTGGACGTGTCCCAAACCACCCACCTCATTCTCTATATAATCCAAATTTATTCATAATCCATTGTGGATTGCAACTCACTATGGAGTCCCCACAAACACCATTATCAGACTAAACCACACACTACAGGTATATTCCCTATAAAGTCCAAATAAACACCAATTTCATGTCACTATGGGTGTGTTCCAAATTACTTGCTCCATCCACTACACAGTCTACATACATACTATCATCAATACACTGTGGACATGTCCCACACCCCACACCCCTCTCCCTTATATAATGCAAATAAATATCATCAGCAATCCACTGTGGACGTGTCCCAAATCCCATACCCTGTTTCCTATGTAATCCAAATAAAAATCATTAGTGCGCCATTGTGGACATGTCCCAAACCCCAAACCTCCCTCTCTATATAATCCAAATTAAAATCATCAGCAATCCATTGTGGATTGCAACTCACAATGGAGTCCCCATAAACACCATTATCAGTCCAAACCACACACTACAGGTATATTACCTATAAAGTCCAAATGAACACCATATTCAGGTCACTATGGGTGTGTCCCAAACTACTTGTTCCATTCACTACATAGTCTACACACACACACACACACACACACACACACACACACACACACACACACACACACACACACGCACACACACACACACCCCTTATTTTCTATATAGACTACATACTAGATGATCAACAGTTTAGCGTGGGCATGTCCCAATCCACACACCCGCCAGACGGCAAAAATTCACAAAGCATATGGCTTGTTTGTGAGGGGTCCAGGGTGATTTTCTGGGCCCTTTTTTCTCCCTTTGGGTAGGGGATCATCAATAATCGCCCTCTGTAGTCTCCTGATGTCTGATTGTGTAGCTCAGCCCAAACCAGACGGTTATTAAAGTGCACAGGACAGACTCGATGACGGCTGAGTAGAACTGTTTGAGCAGGTCCTGTGGCAGGTTGAACTTCCTCAGTTGACTGAAGTACATCCTCTGTTGGGCTTTTTAACAATGTAGTCGATGTGATTGTCCCACTTCAGTCCCTGAGAGATAGTGGTGTCCAGGAATCTGAATGACTCCACTGCTGCCACAGTTGTGTTCATGATGGTGAGTGGGGGGAGAGCAGGGGGGGTTTCTCCTGAAATCCACAATCATCTCCACTGTTTTAGAATGTGTTAAGCTCTACGTTGTTATGACTGCACCAGACAGCCAGCTGCTAAACCTCACTTCTGAATGCAGATTCATCACCATCATTAATGAGGCAAATGACTGCAGTGTCGTCTTTTGAAACATCTGTGGTCATGAAGTCATTTGAGAGACTGTGGTTGGCTTATTTGAAGGACCCTTGCTGGACCCCCCTTCACTATAAAGTCCACATAAACCCCATCAATAGTTCACTGTGAATGTGTCCTAAATTACACGCTAAATTAACTTCTTCTCGTTACTTCTCAAACTAGCTTACACGCTAATTAACTAGCCTGATAATTCACCAGTGGTCATTTAAAAGATGTCTGTATAAGCATGCAAGCTTACAAAAGCTAGCTACTGTATTTTTGTTTCACGTACATAATTAGTCTTTGGTTAGATAGCTTTGTAGCTAACATTTCTATTTACACAAATTCCGCTAGCTTGTGATTTGATTGTGTATTCAAGTTGAAATGGCTTTGTGTTTGCTAGTACTGAAGCTGCTAAGCACTTTGATTCACAGCCGTTTTGTAGTGCGAATCGCATGCTCAGCACTATTTTTTTCTTCTTCTTTATTTCCTGTCAAAATATACAAATCTAATAGAAATTCACGCCCGGTTTCTTTTAATCTGGGGGAGAAAAAAAAAGAACAAAACAATCTGACTAGCGCTGACTCGGCGTCTCGTGTGTCACAGAGCTTCAGCTAACTGTCACTGAAATCACAGCGTATTTTTTATGAAAGACGCTCCCGAGAGCACGGCGAGATAAACGCGAAGAGAAAAGGCGCTAAAGGACGAGGTGGAACGGTTAGTCGCCACTGTCCCCGTTGAATGAACGTCCTGTCCGCCATGATGGATGGCAGATGGCACTGAGGCGGAGAGGCTATTTTTAGCTCTGAGGTGAATTTTAAATATTATATATATATATATATATATATATATATATATATTATATATATATATATATATATATATATATATATATATTTAGATGTGCACATCTCTTTCACCTTCCTTACTCAATCATCTCTATTCATATACCACAGCTACACTGCAGCCAGAAGCAGCACAGAGCCCCAATTCACTTACACACCAATCATACCATTTATAGGACACGATCTAAATATTACGTTCTCGTTTTTTCCCTATATTTATCTCATTATTTACTTACATACATACCTATTATATACATAAATACATACATACATACATATTGGAACATTATTGCATTATTCTCAATAGCCATGTTATTTCCTCTATTCTTTCTTACTTTGTTCATTGTTGCCTCTTACTGTCTCATTTTTCTTCCCGGAGCAGGGAACGTTGGAGACTTTTTCCGGGTGAAAGAAACCAACATGGCCACCATGCAAATCCGTCTGGACTGCGGCTCATTGGAATCGTCATTCGCCATACAACGAGACGATAGACCGAAGCGTACGTCCGAGCTCTGTAAGCGTTGTTTAGTGTGGGCTGGAGTGATATGAGTGGTATATATCATGGAGTGGGCTGCCTGGTCACTGCACCTAAATCCTATTGAATTGCTCTGGGATGAACTGGATCACAAAGTCAGAAAGAAATCTCCAGCACAACAAACTGTCCAGATGCTAAGACGCTAAGCGAGGATTATTCAATGAAAATAAAGTGGAACATTTGTACATTTAAGTATTTGCTAGGTCAAAGTCTTTCGTTCATTCTTCAATAATCTTCAGACCTTCACCGTTGCATGGGAACAAAAGAAACAAAAAACACTACATAATGAAATGTTTATGTTTTAACTATAGCAAATAGCAATAAGAAGTAAATTATTACAAAAAATTGCTGCCCGTTATGGAAAACCCCTCACTTTCTCCTGTCTGCTCAAGGAAAGGCAATAGAAAAATAAATAAATGTAAATTATCTTTTAGAAAAAAAGGCTCTTTTTCAGCATGTAAATGTCACATACTTGAAAAGGATTCCAGGCGAATCGAGAACCTTAATCTCCTCGCGTGAAGCTTCTTAATATCGGCGGATATTTCGAACTCGCCCGCGCCGCTGTTACGCGCCTCGCTGTTCTGCTCGGATGTGAAGGTCAAGCTCGGCTAAGTGGCCGTGTCCGGAATCGTTCGGCATGCAGGAGAGCGGGAAGTCCGTGCTGTGAACATCTCCGGCTGCAAATAAAGAAAACGACCCCCTGAAGACCGGGACACACACAGCACGCTGCTGGTTTAGAGGCAGGCTAAAGTTAACAGCAGCCATTTTCTGCTTCAGACACAACATGTTTCATGGATGTAGACACTTGGTTAGTTGTTAGACTGCGTCTGACCTCTACAATCGAACTAAAATCAAATGAACTGCCCCGTGTTTAGTGTTTGTTTGGGTTCAGGTTTTGGGTGTATAAAGCTGCAAGCTTAATGATTGAGTCAGTTATGAGGCATTGCTACTAACGAAAGCACAACATTTACCTCAGACATGATGTTAAACTCTGCCATTTTGAAAAAAATAACAACAAAGGCCTTGAAATGTTTTCCTCTGTGAATTAGGTAGAAATAATAAATAAGTTTTGAACTCGTCTATTATATCTGTACCCTTTGTAGCTAAAAAAACTATGAGTCAGAAAGTAAACTTTTTTTTATTTCTTCTTAAGTCCAGTAAATAACCCAAAATGGTACAAAAAAGTAACGGGACAAAGGTAAGCAATAAACTGCCATAGGTGCCTTTTTTTATTTTTAGATAAGAAGTAACTGCTTAACAACTTCCAGATGTTCTGCAGCAGCGGAAGTACATTTAAACGCTGACGCTAACAATTCTTCCAGGTTCCACAACTTTTGTTAAGTATCTACAAACCCTCTGTCTGTATAAAAGCAGTGTTGGAACAGATTGTGTTTTTTACTACACCCTCTTAAGCAATATTTAGACAATGCTGTACTGCTCATACCGGCAAAAAACTTTTATGTTGTATTAATTGTGTAAAAAATACAGATATTCAAAAATGTTATTTTATCTTTTTTATTTTTTTTTCATTTTCAGCCATTTTGTTAAAAAAACTAAAGATTTTGTTGAAAATAAATCACAGAAAAGAAGAAGCTACATTTTTTTTTCAGCTACTTTGGTTAGTAAAAATTTCAAATAAAATAAATGACAAAGTTCAAAATTCACACTTCAAAAAAATGTAAACAAATACCAACAACAGCAATAATAATAATAATAATAATAATAATAATAATAATAAAAATATTTTAATTAAAATTATATAAAATAAAACAGTATTTAAAAAATATAGAAATATATATATTTTAAATTTTATATATATAAAACTTTTATCCTGAAGCAGTAAAAAATGAATAAAAAATTATAATAAAAAAATCGGTTTGACATCAGCCATTTTTTACATACAATTTTTTCTCTCAAAATGTCCAAATATTCTTCAAATAAAAAGTGTGAAAGAGCTAAGAATGCAACTGGCTCACAGTATCCTGACACCAAAATTTACACCAAGAGGGGGGAAAGAGGTGCTCAATTTCCTTTAAAAATGGCCAGCACCCAAATAGCTAAGCTCTCCAAATGCTGGAGCCATAAATCAGGGTACATATGTACACACACTTGTCGCTAAACAAATTGATTACATTTAATTAAGGCCATTAGAAGACGGAGGGAAGGCCTTGATTAATAACCTCTTACAAGAAGAATATGGCTATTATGTCCACTGTTATTAGTGGAGCCTTTAGGAAACCTGATGGCTCTATAGATGTGGCTTGCCAAGAAGTGTTGCCTCGGTGGACCATCGATAAAAACAATCGGACATGGGGACCTCTGTGTGTGTACGAGGTGGTCTCAAAATGGTTTTGAAAAAAACTGGTGAACGCGTGAGTTACCATGTCTGCGATTTCATCACGATCTGCAAGTTAGAACAAAGTGCAAATGTGAAATTCCGTGTGAAACTGAGCAAATCTGCATTTCGACATGACATACAGTGATGCTGCAACGAGTAGTTCGAGGCGTTTTGAGCGGCACGTGAGCTGAAGAGCGGAAGAACATCACTGGAAGACGGCGAGAGATCAGGAAGACTTTCAACGAGCTCAACCCCTGAAAATGTCTTTCAGCCACTTGTGCATAATGATCATAGGAAAACGATTATATATACACAAAAAGTGACAGCTGACCGGTTAACACCAGGTTGGAGGCACACAATTATATGCCTTTGGATGTCGTTCATTCATCGACTCAGTGTAGGAATCAATGAGTCTTTTGTTCATAATCAAGATTTGCTCATCTGAAGATTTGCAGGTCCGTGTAGTAACTGGTGAGGCTTTCAAGACTCACACTCACTCTTTTTGTAAGAGTCTATTATTCAAGGTGCTCCCCGTTCTCGTAAAGCCCTTAACTGCACAGAATCGAATTCTGTTCTATCGCCTCGTAGTTATTTTTTGATCTGGAACCCAAATGTCTTCAGTGTCTAGCAAAAACTCCAATACCTTCAGAAAGGACTGGATATAAAATATATCTCTGCAATAAGACGCAGCGATATTGAGGATAATAAACCCGGAAACACTTCTCACTTATTTGCAGGATAAGCTGTATAGCAGGCTTCCAAGAGATTACAAAGCCCTCAGTAACAGAAGATGGATTGCACTCTAAACCTCCGTATGTTGCTCATTAAAGGTGAAGGTTCTTCAGTGGGGACCCCCCCCACAGGACACAGGACTAACTGGGACACAACCCATTTTCCTTCTCGGTTTTTCCTCTCGGCTCGGTGAAACCCTGCACTGGTTGGACGTGAACATACACATTAGCGTAAAGAACAATAGCAGATAAACAGTGGAGGGGAAAGTAATGAGTCTGGAATCAACAATGCGCACAAACAAAACCCTTAACAGATGGACAGCAACGAGAAACAGCTGCCAAGGTAACCAAGTGCGCAGTGAGCGAGGAGTCAGGGTGAAGGAAACTAAATTTGACTCCACTTCATGAAATTAAATAATTACCAACCCTGGGGTAATAACAAATTACAAAAAAAAAAGAAATTAAAACCTCAAGAATATCAAGGATAAAACTGAGGAAAAAAAACTAAAAGAGACACCAAAAAAGATGCGAAAAAAAAAATATATATATATATTTAAAAAAAAAAAATAAATTAATAAATTAAGCCTAAAAAAAAACTACCAAAATATTAAAATTAATAAAATTCACGATTAAAAATATAAAATTACTTAAGTAAATAAATAAATAAAATGATACAAACTTTACAAAACAGAAGGAATTGCAAAAACCAAAAAAGCATGAAAAAAGCAACAACACATTTTTTTTACCTCATGCATATTGAAATGAAAAAATATATTTTCAAAAGATATCAAAAGAAATACAAATTTCGGGAAAAATAAATAAATAAATAAATAAGACTTAGACTTTGGACCTAAAAGAAAAAGAAAAGTTAAGATATAATCGTAATAACAAAAAAGGTTGGAAAAAAATAATTATAATTTAACCCCAGAACACCAAAGAGAAATACACAAATTTGAAGAATATATATATATTTAAAAAATTATTTCAAAAGAAAGAAAATTAAGAAATAATTTTAGCCTAAAAAAAGCTTCAAAAAGATTCCAAAGCTTTCTAAAAATAAATAAATGAAAATCATAAAATTAATAAATAAAAACCTTCACAACCCGAAGAAATGGTAGAGGGGGAAAAAAGCAAAAAAATTATAAATAGATTGACCTCAAGCATATTATCCGAAGATAATAAGAAAAAGAAAAAAAAAAAAAATCAGGAAATACAAATAAATAAAAAAAAAATTATAAAAACCTCCAAAACAAAAACATTACACCACAGAAGGGGAAAAAAAAACAAGTTTACAATGTAAAGAAAGGAAAGAAAAGCATTAACATATGTAAATAATTTGCAAAAAAAGGAAACAGAATGTAACCCAGGTCAATGTCAGGGAACCAAAATGAATGATTCATTTATACAAGATATGGACTAGGGCTTTTCCCAGCCAGATGATGTTCTTCCCCAAAAGGTGCAGGCTTTGGCTGCGGTACTATTACATTTTCCATTCACTTGAACCAGGAGACCCAAACCTGTTCCACAGCATAAAATACCCCTGTGCACAAAGATCTGTTAAACAATGGGTTGGAGTGGAAGATCTGCTATAGAGCTACAACCCTATTTAATACCTCTGGGATGAATTGGAATGCTGACTGCACCCCCAGGCTTCTCACCTCACCCCATGTATCTGAATGGGCACAAAACTCCACAATCACCCTCCATAAGAAAAAGAAGATGTGGTACTTTTTCCCAGAAGAATATTATAGATATTAGAGATATTATAACACCAAAATGGGGACTAAATGTGAAATGAGAAGTTCTAAATTGAATCAAATGAAACTATAATCATACAAAACTTCACACTCCTGAAATGAAGGAAATGTTCAGATTTGGTATATAATATCAATTTCTCAGACTGCGTATTGAGATCAGAACCACTGTAAGAACGAGAAGGAGAACCCACAGCCTGAATCTTGCACTTCAACAGTGTGAAATTGCAACCTGACACATTGTCCATTGCCAATTGGAGAAGAGAGCTGTCAAAAGCGTACAGATACCATGTTTATAATAGCAATTTTAACAAAGCAGCGTTAATTAATATTAATATTAATGCAGCTATATGAATATTAATGAGATGCCCAGGTTCATTAAATGAAATGTTTATTATCAGACACAACATCCTGGACTTTTACTCATAACGTTCTAAATCATTATTGCAACGAGAAACAGGAGGAAGTCGGCGAGTGTACGAGCGCCTCGTTAATTTTCATCCTGCCTCGTTAAATATTAATGACGTACACACACTCACACACACACACACATACACACACAATCTCTTCGGTATAAACACAACCCGGATATAAACCCGCTGATTTACACCTCTCACTCATCCTCAAGAAGATTCTTTTTAATTTCCTTAGCAGAAAAAAAAAACTTGAAGGTGAGAGTCAAAACAGTTTTTAACAATCGGCAAAGAAAATGTCCAAAAAAAAAAAAAAATGCATTATATAACGACGAGAAATTAAAAAGTCCCTTCGTCCTTGTGCAAGAAAGAAACTGGGACTTTTGTCTCTGGTGAAGGGAGACATGCTGGAAAGTAATGTGCTCTCTGTTTTGGAGTAAGTCACATGACTAAATGGCACTTCATGCGCATGAAATAATAAATATAAATAAATAATGAAGATAGATAGATAGATAGATAGATAGATAGATAGATAGATAGATAGATAGATAGATAGATAGATAGATAGATAGATAGATAGGCAAATAAATACATGAATAAATAAATAAATAAATAAATAAAGGAATATAAATTAATTAATATATATTTAAACAAGCAAACCAAATATATATATATATATATATATATATATATATATATATATCACATTTTTTATGTAAAGTTAACACAAACCTGAGAACATAAAAATCTAATAAGAAAAATAGATAAATAAATACATAAAGATAGATAGAATGACAGACAGATAGACAAACAGATAGATTAAAAACACAAACCAATTTACAAGGGCATGAACAAAAGACAGTATAAAAGAAAATTGATTAAACGAGTAAGCCAAATAAGGACATGTACGAGTATGATGTTAAATGTGCAGTAGGAACGGCAGACTGGTTCAAAGTGGAGGTTAGACTGTATCAAGGATCGGCTTTGAGCCCTTTCCTGTTTGCAGTGGTAATGGACATGTGGATGGACGAGGTCAGACAGGAGTCTCCATGGACTATGATGTTTGCAGATGATATTGTTATTTGTGGTGAGAGTAGGGAGCAGGTTGAGAATGGTCGGACAAGTTCAGCGGAGGGACATTGGGTATATCCGTAGGAGAATGCTGAGGATGGAAGGAGGAAAAGAGAAGACCAAGGAGGAGGTTTATGGATGTGGTGAGGAAAGACATGCAGGTAGTTGGGTTGAAAGAGGCAGATGTGGAGGACAGGGGGGTATGGAGAGGGATGATCCGCTGTGGCGCCCCCTAATGGGATAAGCCAAAAAAAGATGATGATTTCATGCTACTACCAATACTGACAATAATAATAATAATAATAATACAAGTCTATAATATAACTCTTATGTAATTTGCATTTTAATGCTTTATCATTATTTATTTATTTTATTTTATTTTATTGTATTTTTTTAGTTGGATGCAGTTGGCAGGCTGCAATATAAGCACATTAGGCACTAAGCCAACAAGCTGGCTAATTAGCTAGCAGGATGATATGTAAGGTTGTGTTAGCTAACTATCTTGATGTTTTTACCTCACTAACTTTATTTATTTATAATTTTTTTATGGTTTGTATGTTGCAAGAGTTCTATTTGTTTTAAAAACTGAGATCTTAAATGTAACAGTCAAACTGTCACAGGCTACTGGGTAATTAGCAAAGAAGTTTGAATGCTTTTGAGTGAGCTAAATTGACATTTCAACTGACCAAGAAGTTTGCAATTCTTTGGAAATGTGCAATCTTGCGTTACAGTAGTAGCGGGATCTTTGTTGAAGTTTCACACTTGCTTGCTGTTAGCAATAGATTTGTGTACACCTGACTTATCCTGTGGGTGCTTTTGTATAGGGAACAGATTAAGTCGGTAAAACTGTTACAGGTCGACCCATTTTTCTGTCGAATTACAGGAGAGCCATTGCTCTGTTGCCCACTGACGAGGAGGCAGCCGGATAAAAAAAAAAAAATCGTTCAGTCAGCAGCGGCGCACAAAACGAATGCATGACGAAGGAGAAATCCAATTCCAGAAACATGAACACGGCCTTAATGCCGAAGCGCAGATGCACAGTGACTCAATACACAATCGTGTTTATGGATGAGACGCCACTGATGTCCTGAATAAACGTCTCAGTGTGTTCGGTTTTATTAGAACTGACACTCAGCGGGGAGGAGACGCCCACACACACTACATCAGCTTCTTACACAAACAAACAAACAAAAAAAAGAAGAAGAAGAAGAAAAATCACCTACACTGAGAGAGAGGATGAAGGAATAAAACCACTTCGGTGTACAAACTAAAATAAAAGCTTTCTTAGTTTAGTGGAGCACACAGATTTTAGAAAAGGGTGAAGGCTCGGGTGTCTTCGGAAAGGACAAATAGCTATATTCAATCACAATTCCAGTGTTCTGTATTTAAAAGCAATATTTGTGACAGGAACAGACCTATGCAAAAAAGATGGGAAAAACGTGTTAAAGAACTGAAAGAACAGGGACAACAGAAAGGTGGGACCATATAAGGACAGGGATGACTTTGGGACTAAGAGACTTTGGTGATAAGGAACTGTAGGTTTAAAAGCCAAACCAAATGACCCAAGGTCAAATGGAAAGGGTTAGGAGATGTGGCTGATCCATGAGGAACTCCAGGACCAGCGAATTCAATCAAATCCGTAAGGGCAAAATAATTACGTAGCTAACAATTTAATTACTTAGCTAATAATTAAGTAGCTACATAATAAAACTTATTTGAAAGCGCTCTCCGAAGTGCATACACTTTAAAAAGCATTTTCGGATCGCAGTGCGGATGTATGGCTTTCGAAAATCGATTTTTAGCCATCGCTAAATTAAATTAATAAATTAATTTCCAAAATAATACATCGTTCAGAATCAGATAAGAAATAAAACGGAAATAATGTAAGTTATGTATTCTTTCTGTGCGCCTCTGGTACCAACTGACCCACGGACTGGTGCCCGGGGGTTGGAGACCACTATACTAAACTATTGGAAACCAGACAAAATGGTAAGGGAGGGACTTTCGCTTTGAAAATGGACAAAGTTCTCAGAATTATGGAAACTCATGCTGGGGACTTGGGTGTTGGGGACATATGTCAAGGGTTAGTAAGCAGACTAAATGAGGTGTAGTCTAGGAAAATGGTGAGAGGGACCATGGGGCTTACATTTAACAGTATTTATCATTTGGATTTGGGATTGTAGATTTGCAGGGGATAATGAAGCGATGGAAGTAATCTAAAGTGCTAAAATGGATTGTTGGTAGGGGTTGTTCAGTTGACAAGAAACTAAAAAATAAAGAACATCACTGGGAGCTTAGAAATTCAAGGCTAAAGGAACACTTGTAGGAGATTCGAGACTAAGACTATGAGCCTAAGGCTAAAAGAAAGTGAATTTCAAGAAGTAGGATAAGAGACCTCAGGTTACAGGAAATGGGTAAGAAGGTAAGAAAATTTGGGCCTTAGGAAAAACAAGCTTAATGACTCCCATCTTTTTAAATTTGCAATCACGTTACTGAGAAATAATTAGCAAAAGAATGAAAGGCAATTTAACTCTGGATTGTACAGGGTATAAGGTCTTCTTTTAGCTTTGTTCTATTTGTAGGCTTGTGCTCTAAGGTTGAATCAGAAAGTAGATTTTTTTTTTTTTACGTGCCATTCCCCGACGCGATTCTTTCAGGCTCTGTAACGGTCGCCGTAACAGCGTTCCCCTGTGAACAATGTAATGAGGAGAACCATAAATAAGGCATGCACACAGAAACGCTTAGACTGCACTTTGTTGGCACTGACAGCACTCTGCAATGTTCTGTTCCCTATCTAAGATGCCTATGACTAATTATTTATCGGCTGGCCTGATAAAAATTAATGAAGCGTCAGTGATGGATAAAGGGAGAGAGAGCGAGATGAAAAAGGTTGGATGTTTTGAAACATGCTGCGAGGCAAGAATTAACGAGATGTATATCGCACTGTGGGATGGGGTAAAAAAAAATAAAAAATAACAAAGCAGCGTACTGAGAGTAGACAGGAGTGAGAGAGAGAGAGAGAGAGAGAGAGAGAGAGAGAGAGAGATGTCTGTAGTTCTGATTTTGTTTCATCTCCTTGGGATTTGTGTTTCATGTTTGGAGCTGCAGATGGTCCAATAGATATGGTGTTCGTACACAGTTTAATACGACATCCACTTTAAAGATCATCATAAAGCCAGTTCTCTGGTTCTCGACTCTCTGACGTTGTTCGCCGCGACGCATTCTGGCACCGTACAGCAGGCGACGGTACGATGTAGCGCGTTTAACGCGCAATTTCATTAGCGTTCAGCAGATGGGCTTGTTAACAGTGTACAAGCAAATCAGAAACAAATAAAGGAGAGTAAACGCAGATATCCCGAGAAGCTAATGTTACCATATGGATCTATGGATAAATGGACAGGCAATATACAGGCATGGATGCTTTCTGTCTACTCTTTGACCAATAAACAGGGAGTTTTCCGCGGAGTCAAATAATAGTCAAATTTAAAACTTTCTTTCGGCTTCTCCCGTTAGGGGTCGCCACAGCGGATCCTCCGCACGTTTGATTTGGCACATGTTTTACGCTGGATGCCCTTCCTAACGCAACCCTCCCCAATTTATCCGGGCTTGGGACCGGCACTGAGAGTGGCTGGGGATGGTTCCCTGACCGGGAATCGAACCTGAGACGCGCTGCGTCTTAACCACTAGACCACCAGGGGACCTAAATAATAGTCAAATTTAATCATCAAAATTTGAGGCTTTGCAAAAGTCTTCGTTTTCCGAACAGCCAATCAGCTTTCTGTTATTGGAGCGAATCTCTTTCTCGAATTGTACCACAAATGTGAAACGAATTTTGTTTTTCAGCTAGCCGTGAAGTGCAAGTTTAGCGATACTTGGCTTGAAAAAAAAAATAATAAACGAATTTAGAGCTCGGTAAAGACCAGTTGCTCACAACGGATTTGGGTGTGTTTGTCATGCTGTTATACAGGTCTTAAATTTCATTCTTAATGGTCCTAAAAAGTCCTACATTTGTGAAACCTGCAGATAAACCCATTTGTTGATTCTGCTATGATATTGTTTTGGACACTTTTCTGGTCACAGTTTTCAGGATCTTGAAGTCTGCAATCTGATTGGATTACGGTTTGCTGGTTATCTGCTCTATCAATTGAACATCCAGTTTCTGTGAAAGCATGTGGTTCTTGTTCACATTTATTTATGACCAAACTGTAAGGAATTCTGAATAGCAAGATCTGCTTTGACCTCATTAAGTCTATGGCTACGTCTACACTCATCCAGATACATTTAAAAACGGCGTTTTTCATCTAAAAACGCTTCATTTCCAAAGTTTCATTTTCAAACGTTTTCCAAAACTTGCTCATCCACACTGAAACGAACTGAACGATGCCATCTCGGTGAGGATGGAAGGCCAAAATGGAGAGAAATACAGACACTCCCCACCTCATGAACGAGTTGTGGGAGTGGTTTCTCAGTTATTAAGGCGCTGGGTTACTGATCGGAAGGTCGGGGGTTCAAGCCCCGGTATCGCCAAGCTGTCACTCTTGGGCCCTTAAACAAGGCCTTTAACACTCTTTGCTCCAGGGGGGGGTAATCATGGCTGACTTTCGTTCTGGCCCTAGATTCTAAGCAAGCTGGGATATGCAAAGAACGAATTTTAATGTGCTGTAATGTATATGTTTCAAATAAAGGCTATAAAACAAAATAAATGAAAAAAAGTTACGTTCCGAACGACCCTTCGTACCCCGAATTTGTTCGTAAGTTGTTACTGTGTTCGTTATTGACTACTCTCCTAATGATGTAAGAGCTATAAATACTATCAAATAAACAATCAAATATACTAAAACAAATTGAAATAATCGCAATACTGTACACAATATTTTGTATTCACATCACGTAGATTTGTTGCGGTCGAGGACTAGCTAGCAAAAGTTCGGCGAAAGTTCGTAAAGTGAATGTTCGTAAAAGTGGGGACCGTCTGTATATGTGGTTTTTCAAACAAGAAATGTATTAGTGTGGACATGGCTGTAATACTTCATTGTTTAGAATCAAAGTGTGTTTGGGTTGCTTTATCATTTATGTAATTTCAGTTTAACTTGAAATTCCAGTGCTTGTAAATTTTTCTACCTCAACAACCCTCTTAGGTTCTTTTGGTTGTCCCACTAGAGGAAAGTCTTTACAGTGGCCAGAGGATAAAGAAATCTCAGTTTTACTTGTAATTTTCAGTTCATTCGTTCATCTTTAGTAACCAGTTTATCTTGGGTCATGGTGGATTCAGAGGCGATGGGATTGTCATGGTTTCTAGGATAATTAAAAGTTATTAGCTTCCATAATGTGTTCCACTTTTAGCCTTTTAGTCATGGATGTGTCTAAGAACTGAAAGCCTGAAGGTTCTGTTTGGAAATTAGAGAACCTGTGAGAAAATAAGCCTTCTAAAAGCATGATAGAACAAATTAACATGATGGAACAAAAGAGCAGGTGGCTGCTAAAGATTCAGAAGTTTGATGAAAACAAAATTGAACCACTGAACACCTTGTGGAAATCAAACTGCGCTGATTATTTGGTCAAAACCATCTTTATGATGTATTTTTTTCCCTAATGTGCACAGAAAGTACCAGATTTTTCCAGTTTTTTTGACTTGATTTATCTTAGGACATTTTTGTCCCCCCATGACTCATGATAAATCGACAAATGGATCAAGGATTGGTCTGCTCAACTTTTAAACCACATCATGATAAATTTAGGAATTTGTCCTGTGTAGAATTGGTCTAACAGGTGGAGATGTTCTTCAAAAAGTTTCAGGAGTGTCAATTTATTCTTAAGTCATTTTTCAAAGTGGGCTAACAAAAGAAAGACATGACCCGGTCTAAACATATTCATGTCTCTCCAGTGCACTTATTGATGGAACACTTAGCTTTTTACTACAATCCCATGCTACTGTTTGCTATTAGCGCACGCACATAATTCACAATTAACATTAGCGATACGCTCCTTATGGACTAGCCATGCTAATAATTCTAGATAACCGAGAAGAAGGGTGGGGATCGATAGCGCAAATGGATTCATTGTAATTTGGGACGAGTGCGTGATTTATAATTTGCGTGTCATGCTAGAGTCCTTAAATATTGCACTGCAGCGATCTCTGGTTGTTTAACAGACTTTCCACCAAATATATCCAGCCGTACGCGGAGAATAAATGAAACGTGACTCATTGGTTTTGTGTTGGAACATTAAAAGGCTGTTCGGAGAGATCAAGAGCGAGAGAGAGAGAGAGAGAGAGAGATAGAGAGCGAGAAAGAGAGAACAGATTGATTTCTGTACATCAGCAATAGAGGGAAAAATGGCTTTGAGCCACACAGCAGTGCAAACAGAGCCGCTGCTCGCTCACTCACTGAGAAAAAAAGAGAAAGGAGTACAAACTGACACTTTATCTAATTACTCATGACATCAAGTGCACATGTAGAGCGCATTGTTTATTATAGAAAGGGGGAAAACACTCCAGCATTGAACCGTAGCCGCTTCTGATTAAGTGAAAGAAAAGAAAGCGAGGGAAAATAAAAAAAAAGAGCTGCTTAAGCACCACACATTGCTTAACAGAGGATCCTCAGGACCACAGCAACAAAGTCAACAGATAGACAAGGAAAGATTAGACGCAGCGACTGGGCAGATATGCGTTGTGCGTCCCAAGAACGAGGGGAAATCCTTCCCACCTGGCAACCAGGACACAAATGTTCCTTGCATTGCATTTCATTCGTTCCACCCCCCCCCCAGAAGATATTTGATCAGGGGAGAGCCAGACCTCTATGTAAAGTCTTCTCTAGCACAAACCAAAGATTCTCAATCGGGTTAAGTGGTGGCCAATCCATTTGCGGAAAGGATGTCTCATGCTTCCTGAACCACTTTTTCACAATCTGAGCTTGATAAATCCTGACACTGTCATCTCAGAAATATGCTCGTGCCATCCGGTAACCTTTTGGTATATTCAGCTATTCAACTGACTTCATTTGTTTTAAGTACATAATGATGCTGAAATGAGACCTGACCAATTGAAGCAACCGCAGATCAAAACACTGCCCCCACAGGGTTATATAATATACAATGCTTACAAAGGCATAATGGTTTCATCTTTTCATCCGCCTTCCATCTTACTCTGATGTGCTCATCACTCTGGAGTGCTTTTTTTTTTTTTTGCAAATCAAAGCCTTTTTTTTTTATTTGCTTCACTGACAAGTGTTTTTAGGGGAACACAGGGGTTTAGTCCCAATTCTTTTAAGTTCTCTTCACATTTTTCATGTGGAAATGCTCTTAAAATTACTATGAACATACCTGTGAGTTTTTCTGTTATTTTTTGATTAATTCATAGTATTTTTCTTTTTACAATTTAATTTTATTCAATGTTGAAGCGATCTCTGATATTGCTCAATACAATAATTTATGAATTTTTTTCCCGATCGCATTCCTTCTTCGAGGTTTTAATACGGTATTGGACAGTTTTTAACCAAATTTTTGTTTTTAACTATCTTCTTAGTTTTATCTTTTTGATGCAGGCCAATAATTTGACTGTTCTGAAAGAGTAAAATCTTTTTTCACAAACACAGGATATGCCTTGGTTGTTTAAGAAATGAGAACTGCATCAGTTGGGGTGAAATGACTTGTTGCAGCTTATTGCATATTAATCGGCGAACCAATCCAATCACGTAAAAGCATATTAATGATTTGCTTAGTTAATCCGATATGCATATATAATTGTGTATAATGTTTATAATATATATATATTTTTTTTCTTTTTTATTCATTTATTTAAAAAAAAATAAATCAAATAATAGTGCAATATTTATATATTTATAGTTTGTTTTTTGTTTTTTTTACTGAAACCTCTTTTATTTTCATTCATTTTTAAATATACAAAGTGAAGCAAAAAATAAAGAAAATCTCTTTGCGCTGAAGCAGTGTTTTGCTAAATCGTTCATAATTGAATTTAAACACCATAATTTGTAATAAAAATGCCAAAATCAAAATCATAGGAATTTCCCAGCATGCATGTTTAACAGAAAGAAATAATTATAAAACAAACAAATAAATAAAGTGAATCTCGAGGTCAGTGTGAGCTACTGAAATAAAAGTGATTCTCATCAGGACACTTTAAATCGATCAGTGCTGAGCCGGATCCATAAATCTCCTGCTTGTATTGATTTACAATCTAAAGCGTCGGCTTGGTAACGGTTGCTAAGTAGAGAACATACTGCGACGTACAGAAGTGTCAGGAGGACACCGGCGCCACTTCCTGTTTCCCGCTGTTGGCTTAGCCACAGTGCATGTTTAAATGTCAATCACGTGTCTTGTTCTGTTGATTACATAATAAAAAAAAGACATCAAATGCAGCAAGATTGGGGCGTTTCTTCATACGTACGGCTAATCAATCCACATTTACTCTCCAGTCCTGATTCATGACCACCTGCTTAGCACTGTTTATCGACCTGCCGATTAAACTCCGCTCGCTTTTCAACCTCGGTGTGCCTATTTACTACACAGGAAGAAAAAAAAACGCACAAAACTATGCTAAGAAAAACATTCAATTCTATTCCATATATCAAATATAGAGTAATAGTGTTTGTAACGTGATCTATAATAGCAACTATGGCTTGGCTAACATGTTAGCATTATACCCTTTAACTATACACCTTTTTGTTGCTGTTTACTAGCCGAGTTAGCAAATGCTAACATGCTAACATGGAACCTTAAGTATTTATTTGTTTGTTTGGTCACAATTTAGTGAGGTGTTTATGATTTTTGAGGTAAAATTTGATCTCCTTCACATCAAAATTTCACTAGAACAACAAAAGGCGTGGTAGAATGCTCATTTTGGTACTTTACGAGGAGTCTAGTCATGTTTCTGAGGTAAAATATATATGTTGAAATTCCCTTTTTGAGGGAAACCAAATATAGAGTATATATACACTATAAGGGAGTTGCATTTCGTTCAACATTAAGTCCACTATGTTGTGGAGTGTCCTTGTGGAGATTCATTTAACCACAAGGGTGTTAGTAAAGTCAGGTATGGATGTAGGTGAGGAGGCCTGTGGTCCGGTCAGCATTCCAATTCATCCCAAAGGTGTTTAGTAGGGTTGAGGTCGGAGCTCTATAGCAGGAGATCCTTCACTCCAACCCATGTAAAATATATCCTATTAAAGCTGGCTTTGTGCACAGGGGCATCATCATGCTGGAACAGATTTTCTCCCAGGTCAAGTGAATGGATAATGTAATGCTACTGCTTCGAAAGACATCCAATACAATTTATGGCTCCTAATTTGTACTAATATTCCAGTAAAGACCCGCATATAGCTGAAAGACTCAGGAATCCTAATACCACAACCACATTAGGTGTCCCAGACACATTTGGCTGGAAAAGTCAGGTCTTCCAATATTCCTGTGGTACAGATCTGGGTTAGTTTTATCTGCCGATTTTGCCTCAATTTGGTGCATTGCTCCGGCGGGAAACATAAATGAGTCGTCTGATAATTTCATTAATTACCAATTGTGCGTCTCTTGTGGGATGAAATTTCTTCATTATGAGGTCAAGGGCAAGTCAAATGAAAGGAATAATTCATGAGGGGAAAGTCTCTCAGGCGACGATTCCGGGTTAAGCGTTTAAACGTTATAAAAAAATTGGCGGGTTACGAAGTCTTAATCGTCTGTCATAACGTTGTGCGTTTGTCATGGCTGTGGATGGCTTTAAAAGGTGCTCAGGTACTCGCAGCAGGATATCTCTATTGCCGTAGCTTTAAAAATGAGCCTAGGATTAGCACTGCCAGTCAGGCTGTACAAATATTTCTCAAGAACAGTCTTTATTCCTTTATTAACCCATTTAACCTTAGTCTTAGCCTTTTACCTCTGAAATTGTTTCTATGAATGTTAACCTTGTTCTCTAAAAAATAACCCAGACTAGATTAGCATTTTTCATAAAAATCAGCCAAAAAAATCTGTATTCGCACTTACTAGCGGGGAAATCATGCTAACGTTGAACGGGAGATATTTATTCGTTTGTTTGTCACATTTCAGTGAGGTCTTTATGATTTTGTCCGTGTTTCTAAGGTAAAGATTTGAGCTCTACGCCATAATGATTTCATCGAAACAACAAAAGGCATTTTTTGCATTAGATGCAGCTTGAACAGATTAAGTATGCTAACAACAAAAAAGGCACTAATGAACACTGAATAGACAGGAACATCATTTTACCAGGCTAAAAATGACAACAGACAGGACATTGCTGTGAATCTGTTTTATAGAGCAGCATTTTTACAAATTGAGATTGAAAATGTACCTCAGAAATCCACCCAGTCATGCTAGCACTTGTTAGCCATGGACAATGTTAGCGGGATGTACATGAGCTTTCAGTACACAAACTTATTTCCTTCTCACATTTTGTGCATGTAGGGGAAAGAATTGTTTCGACTTGTCCCGGGTGTGTGTGTGTGTGTGTGTGTGTGTGTACACCAGTCCCGGGTGTAATAACAGTGATCTGTATGAGGAGCTTGTTGCATTACTCAGTCTGAGATTGTGTGTTCGATGAGGCTCTCCTAGGGGAGCTGGGATGCACCGGAGAACATGCGAGGGAAAGAAAAAACAGCGGAAATGAAAAGTGAAAAACCCATGCCGGAGCTCACACGCTTCCTCACATCTGAGCTGGAAATGTGGCACATGGATAACAAACAGATTGGTTTCTAGTTTCTCTATAGCCATGTCCTAGAAATTTCAGGGTAACCTCTAGAAAGTATTAACAACATTTTCTATATACCTGCTTTAAAAAGACTGACAGGCACAGAAGAACCAAGACCACAACCACTGTTCCCCAGCATGAAAGTCACTGAGAAATATAGTTAAACCTCCTTCACCAAGACTGACAGGCACAGAGAAACAAAGGCCACATCCTTTTCCCAAATATGAAAGTCACATAGGAACAAAACCATGCTTTCTTTACTAAAATTGACACAAGCACACACCTACTTTACTGAGACTGACAGGCACAGAGGAACAAAGACTACACCCACTTTACTGAGACTGACAGGCACAGTGGAAAAAGGCCACAACTACTTTAAGACTGGCAGGCACAGATGAAAGAGACCACACCTACTTTACTGAGCCTGACAGGCACAGAGAAACAAAGACTACACCCACTTTACTGAGACTGACAGGCACAAAGGAACAGAAGCCACACCTACTTTAAGCCTGGCAGGCACATAGGAAAAAGGCCACACCTACTTTACTGAGACTGACAGGCACAGAGGAACAAAGACCACACCTTCTTTAAGTCTGGCAGGCACAAAGGAACAAAGACTACACCTACTTTACTGAGACTGACAGGCACAGAGGAACAAAAGCCACACCTACTTTAAGCCTGGCAGGCACATAGGAAAAAGGCTACACCTAACTTACTGAGACTGACAGGCACAGAGGAACAATGACTACATCATCTTTACTAAGACTGACAGGCACAGAGGAACAATCACTACATTATCTTTACTGAGACTGACAGGCACAGAGGAACAATGACTACATTATCTTTACTGAGACTGACAGGCACAGAGGAACAAAGGCCACATATACTTTACTGAGACTGACAGGCACTTAGGATAATAAACCACACCTACTTTACTAAGACTGACAGGCACAGAGGAACAAGGGCCACAACTACTTTATCAAGATTGACAGTCACAAAGGACCAAAAGCAACACCTACTTAATGTAATCTGACAAAGAGGAACAAAGGTACATTGTCTTTAATAAGACTAACAGAAACAAAGGCAAAAAGTCTTTGTTTTCCCCAAAAATGAAAGTCACATATGAACAAAAGCCTCACCTCTTTTTCTTCAAAAAATACTACTAATAAGTAATACTATTTGAAAAAATGTAAGTACCATATATATACTTTTTTTTCACATAGTGTATATATGTGAGAAATGTTATACTTTAATACAGATGAAGGTGGGGAAATAAACAACTAGCTTACATTTGGAATAAAAAAATAATTTCTACTCGTATATTTTTTGCAGTTCTTGTATCTATCCAATTTGTCATCATTTAATTAAAAATGTATAAATAATCAATAAAAATTAAACCATAAAAAGCTTAAA